>JAHWFO010009481.1:515342-547065 GCA_023313115.1 Rhysida immarginata | reverse complement strand
CCCCTTCCCAAGACTTGCGTCTGGAAAAAGGAAATGATCCGCTTGTTGACTGGTCGAGAAATTACGTTAGTCGCTCCGTCGAAGAGCCAACATGGCGAATTCGCATCGCATCGTGGAGAAATGCCACATATTAAGCACTTTTATCTTCGCATCGAGCGAGCAGCTAATATGAGACAGGATAAATATTATGAATGACGCCGACAATCTGCAATTCAAAAACCGCAACATTTTCTTTAAATATACTAGATCACATGCAGTAATGTGTATTGATGCTTCCACCCCCCCCCCACCTCCCCAAGCATATTTACTCATTCTGCTTGCTCGCATCGCTCTACACTTATGGTCAAAAGTATTGGTACCCTTAGAAATCAAACACATTAAAGCCAGAAGAATTTTTATTTTAACGAAAACGCAAGAACTAAAAATAACATTTTATTTCTTATGTTATAAAGAACATAGGATGGTAAAGTTAAGTCATTCTCATATTGCATTATTGAGAAAAAACAACAACACAAAATTGCTGCTGGAAATAAATATTGATACCCTCATTGATAGTATTAAAAATGTTAAAAATTATCAATAATTGTAAAATGCAAATCAGAAACTTTGCAAATGGATTGTTCCATATTAACTAAATGGGTAAACAGTAGAATTTTTTGGCCTAGTGAGATAATTTTCTAATATTCTGTATCATTTCATACGAATATAGCACCATGGTGAAAACACGAGAGGAACTTCGTGATAAAGTAATTGCCAATTACAAGAAAGGTTGTGGGCATAAAGTAATTGCAAAAATTTTGAGTTTACCCAAATCAACTGTGAAAAATATCGTTAAAAAGTTCAAGACAAGGGGACAACTTTAACTTTCCTACGTTCCGGTCGGCCTTCCAAGCTATCAGAGAGAGATGAAAGATGTTTAAAACGTACTGTCTTAACAACAACAAGTTGTCATCATTTGTTCTTCGTGCACAGTTTGCCGAAGATGGAAGATTCGATATGTCATCGAGAACTATACGTCGTCACATGAACTCAGTTGGGCTTCATGAATGTGTGGCAAAGAAAAAGCCATATCTAAAAAGAAGTCATCGAAAAGCACGTGTTGACTTCGCAAAACCATGTTGGAAAAACCACAGCAGTTTTTGACAAGATTATTTGGTCAGATGAAGTGAAAGTAAATCTATTCAACAATGAAACTTTAAAAGATATTTGTGTAATGCCTACTGTCAAGCATGGAGGAGGAAGTATCATGCTATGACGGTGCATGAGTTCGCGTAGATCGGGCAAACTCAAAAACACCCTGTATACATTACAACCCAGTTGCAAAAATATGCAATCACTAGACAATTTCAATACATCTTTATTTTTGATGTCATTTTGCTCAAAAATGAACGGGAAAATATGAACTGAAAAGAATGCAACTCATTGACGGAGTCAGGAATGCAGAGATATACCAACGAATTCTAAAAGACCATATGATTCCATCCGCTCATTATCTAGTCGGCGGATGATTTATTTTTCAGCATGACAATGACCTAAAACATACAGCTCGTTTGACAAAGGCATTTCAGTTGAAAGAAGAAGTAAATATGCTCTATCCATGGCCAAGCCAATAACCAGATCTAAATCCAATTGAGAGATGTTGGTTTGAATTGAAAATACAGGTGAAGGCTCGTCAACCTTCTAATTTGGTTGAACTTAAAGATATGTGTGTAGAATAATGGGAAAAACTGGATGTGGAGTTGTGCAAAAAGCTGATAAAAGGCATGTCACGAAGATTTCAGGCTGTGTTGGCAGCCAAAGGTGGTCACATTAATTACTAATGCAAGGGTACCAATATTTAAGTTCGGCAGCAATTTTGTGTTTTATTTTTTTCTGATTATTCCTATTTAATAACCTAACTTTTTCATCAGGTGTTCTTGATAACGCAAGAAATAATGTGTCAGTTTTAGGTTTTGCACTATTGTTAAAATAAAAATTATCCTAGCTTTAATGTGTTTGATTTACTTTTGACCGTAAGTGTACATCGGCTCTTTTGCTATTTACAGGGTGATTCAGTCAATTTCTGACCATTTACGTACTATGATTTTATGACCCATTAATGTTTACAAACTTAGTATTTCAGTATGATATTTTAGGCAGTTCGGAGTTTTTATTCCCGTGGAAAAGTCTTGATGATATGCTCAATATGGCCACCACGAACGTTTTGAACTGTACGCAGCCGAATGGTGAAGTTGTTCAAAACTCTATCCAGGATTTCTGCATCCACAAGGGTGCAGCAGTCGACGATGCTTTGTCGCAGCTGGTCTAGGGTTCTTGGTGCTGTAGTGAACACACTGTCTTTAAGGAACCCCCAGAGATAAAAATCACATGGGTTTAGGTCAGGACTCGTAGGGGGCCAAAGAAAGCCACCCCCGAATCTATCTGGAAACCTGTTTGAAATGACACGATTTCCGAATTTCTGATTGAGAAAGTCTAGCATTTCAAAAGTGGTGTGAGGCCTAGCCCTATCCTGTTGAGACCATTGATGTCGAAGCGGTATACGCCTCCTACGCAGCTCGGGGATGAAGAAGGTTTCCAACATTTTAAGGTAAGCCTGTGACGTTACGGTGCCCTCAAAAAAGAACGGACCAATGATACCTCTTTTGGAAATCGCGCACCAAGCCATAACCTTTCGTGGATGAAGAGGTGACTTATGGATCTCATGAGGGTGCTGGAACCCCAAAAACGAACGTTGTGTTTATTAACTTCACCTGACAGATGGAAGAAGGCCTCATCTGACACCTACAGGTTGTCCACAATGTCCTGATTGGCTTCCATTTCTGCTCCAAACCCCATCGCAAATTGTTGTCGCTTCTGTCTTCCAGTGTCTGTTAACTCCTGATAAACATGGATCTTATACGGGAACAGGTGTAAATCCTTTCTCAAAATTTGCCACGTCGTGGTATACGACAGCCCTTCTTCAATGAATAGGCGGCGAACAGACTTTTTGGTAGGGGAATCGACCCAACCTTGTGCTAACATTTTCGACAACTTCGGCCGTTCGAGCAAGAGCTTCGCTCCCGCCTTTTTTCTTGCTTTTAACACATCCAGTGGTACGAAATTGCTTGACAAAATCTATGATTGCTTGCCTGCCTGGTGCGTCTCGGCACTTATACTCCTTCCGGAACTTTCTTTGCACGGTTACAGGTGATTTTGTCTCGAAATACCATTCGGCAACCTTGCATTTCTGCTCTGTTGATAAAGCGGGCGCCGTTTTTCAACAATACGATATTCATGCAGCGCCGTTGCAACAATACAAATTCCAACTATTTAGAAATTCGATATGGTGCTCATATTCTTGCAATTGTTTATCCCTAATGCACGTCATTCGAGTGAAATGGTCAGAAATTGACTGAATCACCCGGTATTTCATGTAATCTTGTTGCAGGGGTTTTACAATTAATGCTATTAAACTTGGAAAAGTTACAATTACAATTTATTACAATTAATAAAGCTGCTATAATAATAACGGCTTCGAACAAAGTATTAATAATAAATAAACATAATCAATATTCATAATGATGATGAAGTATAAAGCCAAAAAGTGGGGATAATACAGGGTCGAGTCACATTAATATGACCACTCCTTATGTTTATCTTCGGGGTTGCCCAGCCAAGGAACTATGTCACGCGTTGGGAATTGGTTAGGTGACTATATAAGGTAGTTTCCACTAGGTTAAAAACATATCACTCATTGCTGCATTGGGTAAGAAACGTGGATTTATCAGATCTGGAAAAGGGGTTGATAATCGGCTTTCGGGCTAAAGGTGGCAGTATTTCGGAAACCTCGCAGTTTGTAAACTGTTCTCGTGCTGCTGTAGTTGAAGTGTACCATGACTGGGAAAATGGGACCGTTCAGAATAAACATTATGGGAACTGTAGAGCACCACGTGCCATTGATGAGAAAGGTGAATGTCGGCTGCGAAGGTGTGTGAAGGCCAACAGAAGAGCTACAGTGGACCAACTTACCGCTCAAACCAACGAGGGTGCTACCAGACATGTCTCTAAAACTACAGTAGAGAGGAACTTGCTATGTAAAGGCCTCCGCAGCAGATGGATGGTCACCGCACCCATGCTGAGGAAGGTTCATCGCCAAAAACGGCTTCAATTTGCCCAACAGTACAGAAGCTGGGCCACTTCTGACTGGAAAAAGGTTACCTTCTCCGATGAGTCACGATTTCTGCTCCACAGAAGTGACGCCCGTTGGCGGGTGAGGCGAGAATCCAGGACAAGCATCCTGTAACCATTGTTGGACGAATCCAGGCTGGTGGCGGCAGCGTCATGGTGTGGGTAGTGTTCTCATGGCATTGTTTGGGCCCACTGATATTTGTGGAAGGCACTCTCTACCGATTCGGTTATTTATCCATAATTGCAGATCAAGTACACGCATACATGGCGACTATCTTTCCAGAGGGGGATGGTACGTTCCAGCAAGACAATGCGACGTGGCAATTGTGCGTGCTATGGAACAACCACCGCGTACCCTTCAGCAGCTATCGGATGCTTTACAAGTCTGCATGGCAACAGCTACCAGTAGAAACCTACCAGAATCTTATTTACTCACTCACACGCCGCCCAGCTGCTGTCCGTGCCTTAGGCGATTATTTGGGATATTAGCTGGTGGTCATAATAATGTGACTCTACTTTGTATAGCCATAAAGCCGTATAAATTCATAAGAAAATGCAGTAAAATAAAAACTAACAAAGGCTATAAATTAAGTATATTTTATTATAAATACTATATAAAATTTCAACCTTTGTTACAATAGTTATAAGCGTCTCTGTAATTTTGTCCAATATTTGTTTAATTTTCACTTTATTGCAATATCTTATGAATTCATACTAACATATATAAAATTCATGTTCAGAAAATGTTCTGACCAATGACGTATATTAAAGATAGACTCCGAAGCAATTGTTGTTACTTGAAGCAAATTGGGAAGCTCCATGCCCAGAACTGTCATGGCCGAAAGTGAGTGAAGATGATGCAAAACACATGGCTAAACATGAGAGTAGCTGATTAATAATTCTTTCACACGCCGATCACGGACTGATAAGTTATCTTTTCGTTTACTTTGTATTTGGATTATCTTATTATATTTTATAAACAATTTTTCTATCATGGTTTCAATTTCAATTTCGTTTCGATCGTCTTTCAGTTATGTATTTTCAATTTAGTTACGTATTTTTGATTTATGCTTGTGGAAAATGATTCCTGATCCTTTTTCGTGTCTGTTTGTACAGTTGTACGCAGAACAACTTTGAGGAATGGTTTGAATTAATTATTCCTCGGGCCCAAAATCTTCAAAAACAAAGCAACCACACAGCTAATTACTCCACGGCTCACTCCTGCCCAGAACTGTCATGGCTCAATTTGCTTCACTTTTTGTTTAACATTAGGATTCGGAGTCTATCTTTAATATACGTCATTGGTTCTGACATAAATTGTTTGCATTTCTCCATTTAATGAATTTTCGTCTGACATAAATTGTTCAAATTGATTATTGGCCGACCAAAGGTGGCCTATGTGTTCGTTTCCCCAACTCAAAACTTTTTTTTCACGGAATTCGACTTCAAGAAGATATGTTGAAATTTTGAAAAAAAAATCCGTCTCTACTTATGTTCGTATATACACACACTGGAAGAAAGTAATTGGACACTTTCGATTTTAGGTGTTTTGTCGAATATCTAAAAAAATCCTTGACGAATTATCCTGAAATTTCAGGGGTGTAAAAAGGATGTTACACCTCATATATTTCAGCGAAGGTTTTCTCCCGGAGGCAAATAGGGGACCAGCAAAGAAGTGAACCAAAAAATAATGTTTGGAATCACCCTGTACAAAATAATGCTTGAAATGCATTGTAGCTGTAGCATATGCTTAATAGGCTTGTTTTACTTTTCTGTGTCCATTTGTATGAGAATAGTACGTATATTCATGGAGATATAAAGGTTTCTTTAAAAAGGTCGAAATGTTTTTGTAAGTTTTTTGTTTATAACACGCAGGATTTTCAACCCAATGCAATGCCATTTTCAGGAAACTTGATAAACTACAGTACAGACAACACCCTGCAATCAGAATAGAAAAATATTAAATATTTGATGAAATATGAGCATTTTTACTAAATAATGTTTAACTGCGCATGCGCATGCGTTACCAAATTGTCTTTTGCATAATTTATTAGCCAAATGTATAGAGCTACTCTTATAAAAAGCCCAAGCAAATATCCTGAAAATTGAGAAAGATATTGTCGATAGAATGAGTTGAATTTCAGTTGCTCTCAAAAATAAACAAAACGATAAGGGGGTTTCTCCAAATTTTTATTTTTGGATCGGACACCAATATGAACTTCTTCTCCTTACGCTGACATGAAAAAATATTGGCTTTATTTGTCAATTCATATCTTTTGGCTCTGGTTTAATTTAAAAATTGTTAATTATAAATACATAGCTGTTTTCTATATTCATTGCGAATGTTATTCGCATAGCTTAAGCTAGCTTTGATATAAACACGAGACGGCGCTTTGATGTGATATTGAATCAAGGTTTATAAAAGGTCTTAACCTTTTGGCGAGTTTTTGAAACTTTGAACCTTCCTTAGCCAGTGATGTACGGATTTTATCTATGTCTTTGAGTCAGTTTGTTTGAAATAAATATTTGAAGTCTGGTCCATCTTTCTGAAGTCTGTTTGAAGTCTGAATAACCCTGTATGATTATAAAAAGTATTTATCTGCAATTATAAATTCTAGTATATAAGCTATGTGTATATACTACCTGTATATGTCATTAATTTTAATTGTTTTTAATTATCCCTAAATATTAATTTATGAAAAAAAAATACTTTGTTTATAGAAAATATATTGCTGTACTTTATCTTATACATTATCGTATTAGAACTTATACAGTATATTACAACTGAACAAACGATGCTGAGCACCGAAAAAGGCTTTATGCCAAAATAGGTCTGCTGTCATGCCCAAACAAAATAAATGCTATTAAGTAATAACCTCTGTCAAAAAAAAATGGATTAGAGGTTATCTCTTTATAGTTAGTTCCAGTTTACAGTTTTATCTTAAATAGATGCTGTTAAAGAAAAAATAACCCCTATATATCATTTAAAATAGAAAGATAAATGACAGTCTAGATATAAAAGATTTAAAAATTAAATTTTTAAATTTATATCAGGAGAGAGAATTCTGGTTTTAATTACTTTTGTAAGTTTGTAAATATATTTTTACATAGTAGTGCGAGAGAGAAAGTTAATCAAAATACCCAATAATTTTTAACTTAATTGGATAAGAAAATAATTAAAGATAATTGTAAAATTAATGAATATAAACTAGAAAACAGATAGATAAGCCTGAAATTTTATTGTATACCAATAAAACTTTATAGTTTCAGGAGCATAGTTCTTAAAAATATTGGATTTTTTTAATGAAAAAAAGTCCTACGTTCTAAGGAAACAATTTAAAAGAAAATACTAAATAGAGTTTATTGCCTCAGTTTTCAAGATTTTTCTCGATAGAAATCATTTAGCGAAACTTTTACGCGTAATAAAGCCAAAAGAGTTTTGCTGAATTAAATTTGCTTCAATGTTAGAATCGACGCAATAAACGGCAATGGAAACACTGTGAATGAATCGATAGTTTAAGAGGGCGATTTGATTTATACGAGATTTCACTCTTCACTTCGGTTGCGTTCACTCGATTTTATAGAACGTATAAAATGCTCCTTTATTGCTCGACCAAATGGCGAGTAAATCAATGGATTTGGGCGAAGCTAAAACAAATTCAAAATTGTTTTTATTGTTAAAACACATCTGCACGCTTTAAATAAGTTACAACGAAAAAAAGGATAAGCATTTAAGTTTGTCATCGAATTGAATTATTATTTACATGGCTTATACTGACTTTGCGTATTTCCGGACGTTTATCCAGCATGATTTTGATTCTAATAATCGGGATTTCATTATTCGAAAAAACACTTAATATGGACAGACGACTCACACGGCAGGGAGAATCCAACTGCATTATCAGAATATCTCCCTAGCGTAATATGTTGCGTAATAAACTGCGATCTTGAATATACTCCGATAATTTAACTAATTAACATTTATTAATTTTTCACCCTTAAAGACAACACTGAAAAAAATAAGAAGCGTTTCTAATGTAAAATTACCTGTAAATAAAGGAGAAACCCCTTAAAACACACACGTAAGAGGGTTTCTTTCATATACAGTCTTACTAACATTTGACTATTGATTCTGCAAACTCAATTATTATTATTTCATTGTAATCCAATACGTCCATCCAGAACCTGTATGGCCTGAGGCCGACGAGTTGGGTCTCTGGATGGACCTGGATTAACGACTGCTGTATGATGAAGATCCTGAGCCACTGATGAGCCGCCCATCCAGTGACTAGCCGTGCCTGATTTTGCTTAACTTCACTGAAGTTGTGTTTCAGTGAAAGCCCACCAGGCCACGGCCTCCCCCCAGCTTGCTTAATCTTGTATATTTTAATTTGTTCTAAGAGAATTAGGCAGGTGATTCTTATACGCTTAATACTTTAACCGGCTTTTACTATATTTAAATAATCTCTAAAAGAATCTTAATTCCCAACAGTTCAAAAATATTTCAACTTCAGTATATGAATTCCTGATTATGTATCAAGTTACGCCAAACAAACTATTAATATATTCTCGTCGTGACATACGTGTGTTTTGAAAAAGACTGTCTCTTTTGCGATCTAGTATTTATAACATGTCTCGTTAAAAATCTGGACAAACTTTCGAATGTTAGTTTCTCGAATCCATACTAGATATTTATAAAACAAAAAAATATCAAAGAGCATATAACACTAGGAAGGACAAAAGTATTTAGACACCCCAAATAATATTCGCCAAATTCCACATCAGAGATTTATTGCAACGTATGATCAAGTTCTTGTATACGCTGAGGAAGGCAGCTTGGCTGCCGAAATGCGCATACGTTGCAATAAATCTCTGATGTGGAATAGTGGTTTCCTGTTGTTGTTGTTAATCTGTGTCCACAGTTTCTGGCTTCATCTCCTTCTATTCGCCAAATGTATACTGGGAAGGACATAAGCATAATAAAAAGCTGCTCATGTTCTTCTAACTATCTATCAATCCTTGTACAGCTATGCCACGTGGACCCGAACTTACCGAGTTCCAATGCGGACTCATCGTAGGATCCGATTTGTGTAATATTTTTGTATGAGGCATTGCCTCCAAACTGGACATCCCAAAATCGACTGTAGTTTATGTTTTCAGGAAATGAAAGCAAGATGGTGCACCAACAGTAAAAGAATGTCCCAGATGACCGCAGAAACTGATATCAAAACGCAGAACTTGACACGTCAAGAAGTTTCGCACTTCCTATGGCGTTCGATCGCTGAAGAGGTTGGAAATGCATCTGGGAGCACCGTTAGTAACAAGAGTATCCGCAGAGAGTTGCATAGGATCGATTATCATGTTCCTGGACCGTTGAAGAAAGGAAAACTGTTCTTTGGAGTGACGAATCACGGTATTCACTCTTCCATTCTGATGGACGAGTTTGGATGTGGCGACAACCCGGAGAACGGTTTCTTCCAGACTGTGCTGTTCCAACGGTGAAAATCGATAGAGAGTCTCTTGCATCATAGTGTGGGGTTGCTTTTCCTTGTTAGATTTGGCCCATTGGTTCTTGTACCTGTTACCTTGTACGCTGACGTGCACCTCGACGTTCTGGATAGTTTGGCTCTGCTTACACTTTGGCAGTACTACGGAGGTGATGGTTTCTTGTTTCAACAGGATCGAGTTCTAGGTCATAATGGAAATCATTTGTAGGACTGGTTCGTGAAATTGAGGTAAATTTGCTTGACTGGCCTGCTCAGATCCTCGATCGAGCACTTGTGAGACGAACTGGAGTGACGTTTACAAAACGCAAACCACGCCCGTCTTCGCAACAATCTCTTCCAACAGCCTTGGAAGAGGAATGGAGAGCCATTCCTGCCTAGACTTACAGACAACTTGTGGAAAGTATGCCTCGGCGTGTCGCCGTTGTAATACAAGCAAAAGGAGAGATTACCTGTTACTAGATAAAATAATGAAGCAATATTTCTGAAAAACATGCAGTGTCCAAACACTTTTGTCCATATTAATAATTAAGTCAATTCTCAACTTTTCCTGACTACATATCGTCGAACATGGAGGTCAATTTAACAGCTGGTTAATCATAATGCAAACAAAATAACATTTACTAAAGTTTTCTATAAGATCTTCATCTAATCAGTGAAACTAGATTTTCATATGAGTACATATATTTATTTCTAGAAAATGTGCACAAAATTACAAAATGGATTATTGTCTCGAGGCACTTTCTTTTCAACTGTTGGTGATTTTTCACTTCCCAACTTTTGAGGTGGATCTTCCTCTTCAACATCCATCAAAAGTCTTCAATTGGACAAACCTCAAGGACAGTGAGTTGGTTATCAAACTTTTCAGGAAATTAATGCCTTCTTCCCTAAAATGATGAAATACAATTCTCGCGTAATGGAAAGAAAGCTAAATCGGACAAAACGCATATCGGCCATCTTGACAGTTCTCTTATATGAAACGAATCAAGTAGCATCTTATATAGTGTTCTAAATATTTTTCAGCATTGACGGACAACCCCTATTTGTGGATTAATGGCAGGGAGATCTTTAAACTAAATGTATCTTGCATCCTTCCTAACTGTTGCAGATAATGGAGATATCACAAATCTGTTGCGGCCAATAAATAGAAAGTTGGAGATGGTCTGTCACATGGCCCAATCAGATTCACTCAAACATGCAAATTAGGACCACATGCAAATTCTATCTCTTCGTTGTGTTATGTAATGCGTATAATGCGACTGATAAGAAAACTTTAGAATATTTGTACATGACAATTTAATGAGAAGAGCATAAAAATCGTGCTACAAACGGCTTGGCTTCCGCCATACATATCTTGTCGACCTCTAGTGACAGAAAATTAAAACAAAAAATAAAGACTATATAAAAATTTAGTTGTGCGGGTCAACCCCCCCCCCCTTGGCATGTATAATTTAGTGAAGGCTTACATTAAAATAGTATAAATTTAAACAAGAAATGATTAACAAAAAATTTGGAATATATGTACTCAAATGTCTAATGGTAGAGCACACAGTTTTCGAACACTTCTCTTGAAAACACCTGCAGAAGTCTTGACACTAGCGACTCTGACGACACTGTCCGCACCTGGATACACGTCTACAGCTCGTCCCAATGGTCATAGTAAAGGGGGTGAATCATCGTCTGCAATCAAAACTATGGTACCTTTAGTAAAGTTTTCTGTTCCTTTCGCCCATTTGGAACGAGCTTGTAGGTGATGTAAATATTCTGTTTTCCAACGCTTCCAGAAGTCTTGCTTCATCCTCTGGATATGTTGCCACCTGGTCAGGCAGTTATTAGAGAGCCCCAAACAGCTCTGGCATGTAGGATCCGACACTGTAGTCCCAATGAGAAAATGGGAAGGAATCAATTCTGTAAGATCATCAGGATCTGAATACATTGGATAGAGCGGTCTGGAGTTCAGAATGGCTTCAATCTCAGCCAACAAGATACTATACTCTTCAAAAGTATAGATAATTCCTCTGGTGATAGTGAAAAGGTGCCTCTTAACTGATTTAACAGCAGACTCCCAGAGCCTCCCAAAGTGCGCCGATCTGGGCAGAATAAATTCCCATGTAATCTTTCGAGTTGCTAGATTTGATTTAATTTCATCTTCTTTGGCACGAAGAAACTCGTACACGTCTTGAAGTTCACGGGCAGCGCCCACGAAATTAGTCGCATTGTCCGAGCACATTTTTGTTGGCAATCCTCTTCGGGCTGTGAATCTTCTGAATGCGCTAAAAAGGCTTCTGTAGTGAGGTCGCTAACTAGTTCGATATGAATCGCCTTTGTCGCAAAACAAATGAACACCGAGATGTTACCCTTGGATATATTGATTCTGCCTCTTCTTCTGCTTTCCCTTATCCGTATGGGCCCGGCATAATCAACCCCACAGGTTTCGAAAGGTCGAGTACAAACGCTGACTCTTGATTCAGGCAAATCTGCCATGAAAACGTAAAAGAATATCTACAATGTCGTTTTGCAGATTAGGGCCTACGAGTAATTTATTATTCAGTGAATTTCCTGAGGTGGTCTTCGCTGACGCATCGAATACAACTCTTAATTTTGTTGTCAGACTCGACTCTCGAATCACTGGTTGATGAGGCATGTAATAACACTGACATTCTTCTTGTTTCTGTTCCTCACTCAGCAAGGACATATGATTTTACATTTTGTACTCTTCGAGAAATCTAGTATACTCTTCTTTGAGCTCTGGATGTCTACTCAAACGACGTTCGAGGTTACAGAATCTACATTGAGCCTCGCTGGATGAATCACCCAAGACAATATCTGAAACCTTAGGCAACTCGACCTTGAATCTTCCTGATTCGTCTCGCTGATATGTTTCTTGAAAGTGTTTCTCACAAAAATCTACTCTTTTGCTATCAACATGCTTATCAGCTATTTCTTCAATCTTCTAAAATTTTTCTATCTGTTGTTCCAATGACAACGCTGTAATCAAATGACACGCAGAATTGGTCGACTGTGAACGTTTAGAATTGTCTTCAATGAATTCTCCGCTAATTATCCAACGGAGAAGAGTCCTTTGGAGTGTCGGTAGGCGTTTTCCCATAGCTATTCGCTCACGACATAGCAACTGCCAAAACAAACCTGCTCCTATGAGAAGATCAATGGATTTGGGTGAGTCGAATTCTGGGTCAGCCAACCTGAGGTGATCTGGAATTGGTAATTTCGCCCTATTTATCCTCACTTGCGGCAACTCTCCTGTGATAACAGGTACTATCAACAGCTGTTGAAACGTGGAAAAACGGCTCAATTTTACTTTGATGGGATTTACCAATACCAGCTTTCGACTGATTTATTCCACTGATCGGAAGATTAATGTGATTATGTGGAACCTTCAACTTCTTTGCAAATGCCTCAGTAATCATGTTTGACTGAGAACCAGGATCAAGCAATGATCTGCAATCATGCAGGTTTCCAAACTTGTCGTGCAAGTGTACGAGTGCAGTAGACAATATCACATGAGAAACCCTCTGTGGTGCACAGTGAAACTTTAAAGATCCCATTTCCTTTGAGTGGGTATCACAGCTGATAGATGAATAAACTGAGTCTTCAAGGTTGTCTACTGCTTGACAGTGATGAACGCTCGATGAAGTTCTCTCCTCCGATTCCAAACCTTTGTCCTGCTGAGGGTCTGATAACTTATCCTTGTGAAGCAAGTATTATGCTTGTTGGAGCAAGTCTTACATGTAGACGATCGACAGTCCTTGGCTATGTGGCCTGGTCTTAGACAATTAATGCATAGCTTCAACTTCCTGGCCTCCGTATATCGATCTGCTTTGTCCAGCTTCAGAAACTAATCACAATTGAAAATTTGATGTTCCCCCTTGCAGTAAATACAGGGCGAAAATGATAATGTTGAAGCCAAACTAAATCGCTTGTCTATTCTCTTGCCCTTTACAATTTTCGTTGTGTTTTCTTGTGCAACACTTCTTCCTTTCATCATTTTCAGCATTAGGCAGCGACTGTCAAGAAAGCTCAAAAACTTAACTAGAGTAGGCATCTTATCCTTTCCTATGGAACTGATCTCCTTCTCCCACTCTGCTCTCGTAAGCATCCAACTTATTTGCCACAAGATAAATAAGTATTGTGTCCCACTGATCAATTGGCTGTTTCAATGCTTAAGTGAATGCACATGCAGGCGGACTTCATCAACCATTTGCCGTATGGCAACATGACTGGACTTGGAAATAAGTGACAGATCAAACAAATTCTTCATATGTGTATTAATGATTAAGCGCTTATTTTCATATCTCTTATTTAGCAAGCTCCAGGCAATTTCGTAATTTTCTTCTGTAGTTTCCAGAACTTGTATCACCTTCAGAGTTCCCTGCTGGAGTGAACTTTTCAGATACTGAAGTTTCTGCAGTTTTGTCAAAGTGGGATTAGTATGAATCAAAGATTCGAATGAGTCCTTCAATGACAACCACTGATCATAGTCCCCATTGAAGTTTGGTAACGTCAAAATTGGTAGTTTTACATTTAGCTTATGCTCTGCGTCATGCGAATTTGTACTCATGTTGTGTTGAGTGATATCTTGTGACTGTTGTGGTGTCAACTTCTGACGAGATGCAGCCAAAGCTTCATAGAATGTTCTCTCGTAAAGATCTTCTTCAGCGACGTGTGCTGATAGAGCTTCCTCATTATTCTGTTCATCCAAAATGCACTCGATTTCTAAACGAATTTCGCCGAATGCTTTCCAACAGTCGGTAATTCTATCATAACGTTCCTGTAACTGAGGAGCGCCCTGCTCACAAATTTGTACGTAATTCGCAAAATTAGTCAACTGTCTCTTTAATGAGCCCTTTTTAACGTTTAACTTTTTGAGTTCGGCCATTGTTACTGAGTATGGTAAAGAAAATCAACTCACGTTTTTGATGAACGGCGAGCACTTGTCTGAATTCGTGGCTTTTGCTGAAGATCAACGTTATTGAATTGTCGCCACTGCTTGCTGATATAACTACAACTCCGCTGAATCACACATGCTTCGATATGATTTTACGTAATTGCTTGCAATGTTTATCTAATGACGTTTGCTTGTAAGGCTTACTGTCACGGAATTCTAATACTATCATTAATTCCGGTGACAGAGACGCTCGTTTTCGCTCTAGAATATTTTACAATTCCAGGCGAAAACGGAGGCGACGTCATCAGCGTCGATTAGAACATCAAGACGCAGGCGCCAATCAGGGAAGAGAAAGTCTGGCGAGTGCGGGCTCGAGGAGAGAGAAGTGAGAGATCGAGAGAGAGAGTAATGATACGATCGACAGAGGTTTAAAGAGATTGAAGCTCCCGACGAAGGCTGCTGGAAGGCATCGAGAGTGCTATGCTATCGGCAGGCTGAAGGAGAAGGAGAGACCTCAAGCCGCCACGACAGAGACGACTACGGAGCCAACATTAGCTTCGTTGGCCAACGCCACGTCGTGTGGAGAAGTTAAGCGGGCGGAGGTTTGCGCCGACGCAAAGCGAGAGAGGCGATGTAGCGAAGGGTGTTTATCCTCAGCGTTCAGGTTTCTTCCCCGTGCTCCGAGATGTTCAGTAGCTGACCGTTGCTTCACAGTAGTAAGTGCGTCATTTATTGTGGGCTGTAAAGCAGAATTAATAAGGGAAGCTTTTAAAGAGTTATGTCACAGGGAACTTCACAGGGACACCAAAGTGTGTGGTTTGTGGCCTTGCGGAATGCGGGCATATTTTGTCAGCGAATTCGGCTTCACCATAATTGGGTGTTGCTAAGGTGATATGTGCCGCATTAAGCAATTAAGCAATTAAGCAATTACCCATCCTCATAAGTTTTTTCTTATTCGTTATTTTATGCAAGCATAATCTGTGTTACAGTCTTATTTGGTTTTATTTTTAGACAACATGTGACTATTAATTTACGGGTACATTGACAAGAGAACTCGGAGCTATTTTGCAATTGTGTGCGTGCATTATTAAAGTTGTTACGTCTTTAAAATGTTTCCAGTGCAAGCTTTAATTCCCTGTTGCTGGTGATTTTATAAAATAATGACTTTGCCCGGACTTTGGACTTTATCCCGTTTGTGACTTTCTAATTTATTATGTTCTCATTCCTTTATTCACGCAGTTAGAATTCTTGTTTACGAATGTGTCTCATTATGCTGCGTGTTTATTCAGATGAATTGTATGAATTTACTTGTATGTACAAATTCTATCTATTTTGATTGTGTATGTAAACCTTTTTGAAAGCTATACGTTTTATCGTATACTTTGGCATTTTGTGTTTAGTTAATTAATATAAACCAAAGTAAGGTTGGCTTTATTTGAGTGTATTTTTGTGGCCGACCCAATCAAAGTGCTGTTTCCAGATTAAATCTATCTATGTGTCCGTTGTTTTACGGGTTAGACTTTAGCTATTAACCTATTCACTTCTATTACTGTTTCAGTTGTTGGAGTTTAAACCTGGTTTTCATCGCCTGTGATTTTGGATTTTAAACTGGAGTGGACATTTCAAGGACTGGACATTTTGTAAGTGACTTTTTGTGCATACTTTGATTTGATTTTGTCGGCGTACGTGACCCCAGGCTCGCCCTGGGTGCTCGCGACCCGTCCATCCATTACCGGCGTCGTCTGTACCCAGCGGAAGACTGCAGACCATGGAGAGGATGATTCTCGTCACCTGCGAGAGAGCCTTCAACGTGGCGGAGTTCATGAAGGCCCTGCTGTCGAAGATCGACGTGCCAGAGTTCCTGCCGAACGATCATCCAGCAGTCATCTGCCTCCAGAAACTTTCTGCTACAGACCACCGTTTGCTTGCAGCAACTGAGTCAGTTGCTAGGAAAATTATTGAGGCTAAGTTTGTTAGAGTTAATGACGTCATGGTTAATTTGTTTCCCTACAATCCATCTCGATTGGTGATTCTAGTGCGAGGTATTTCCCCTTTGGTGGCATGGGCCTACATTCTAAATGTGTTCAGTCAATTTGGTGAAGTTCTTAAGATGTCCAGGATCAAGCATGAAGACCCAGCATATTTGCAGACCGGAGAGATTAACATCGAAATGAACTTGGAAAAGGACATTCCAGACTCCTTAATGGTGCACGGTGAGCGAGCGTTTGTATCTTATCCAGGAATGCGCCGCTCATGCTGGTACTGCAAACGTATGGATCATGTTAGGAATGACTGCCCTTTGTTAAAAAAGTGTGAACACTGTCACAGATTTGTGAGCCGAGCTCATTCGTGTCCTTACGCCCCAGCTTTACGATTGCCTTCGTCTTCTCATCCTTTTGAGCAACCAGCTAAAGAAAAGGAGGTTGTGTTAACGAACTCGTCAGGAAATTATGAGTCCTTCCCAGAGCTTCCTGTGTTGCCGCCGTACCATTCTTCTGGTGATAGTTCAGCATTGCGATCCTCCTCCAAAAGGAGTCGCACTCCATCGCCACGACAGCGTTCTTCTGGTGGGCAAAAGCCTAAACTGTCTTGCGTCGAAGTTGAATCAGGGAGTGCCCTGCCTGAGGAAGTGAACAAGACACCTTCCTCTAAGATTATAGCCTCTAATGATGTGTCAGGTGTTATTTCTGGTGATTCATCCGATGAAAAATTAATAATTGATGAAGACAACTCTATGGAAGTTAATGATGACTTAAAGTCTGCTTCTGTTGTGTTTGAAAGTGGTTCTCCAGCGCTTCAGCGGGGAAAGTCACCCTCGCAATCTTCTGGATACGATGCCAGTCCATCGCCAGCAAGGTCGGATAAGTCCCAACCGTCACGCAGCCGTTCCAGAAACCGTAGATCCAAAAATAGGCGTTCCAAAAATCGGCACGCTAAGAAAAGCTCTGATAATGTTCCATCACTAACGAGTAATCATGAAGGCAATTCTTCTATCCAGCTCCCTAATAATGACGTTTAAATACATCTCTCTCAACATCTGTTCGTTGTGTTCTCGTTTTAAGCAGAATGTTCTTGCCACGTTCGTTCTGATTCACTCCCCAGATGTTCTGTTACTGCAAGAAGTTAAGTTGAGTAATCCTGACATCAAACAATGTTTGCGTTTTTTCTATAGTTTTTTTCCATCAGCCAAGTATTTTGTTAATTCTTCTTCATCGCATTCTTGTGGTGTAGCCATTATTATCTTTAATCCGAACTTTCAGGTGGATGCAATTGAACGTGATGTAGATTCGAGGGTAATTTCTCTGGACATTTCGTTGCTAAAGTTTAAGTTTCGTCTAATTAATGTGTATGCGCCTAACTCAATAAGGGAACGGCGTGCTTTTCTGTCTGAGTTATCGCCTTTCTTTTTTACTACTTTACCGTTGGTGATGGCGGGCGATTTTAATTCACATCCTGATGTCTGTAATGTTTTTTCTACTGGTCCTGTTTTTACTATTTGTGATCAAAATAAGCTAGTTGATGTTTAGCCTACTTTAAATACAGATGATCCCGGGTATACGTTCAGCCAAGGTTTTCGTCAATCGTACCGATTAGACCTCTTCCTGGTGGATCCACTTTTTTTGTCCCAATCAAGTACAATGGTGGTGCTTCCAGTGTCGTTCTCAGACCATGATGCTATTTCGTGGTCTTGGTCTTTGCCGGAAGGGCCCTCTAGGGGATGTGATTGTCAATGGTTTATGAATATCTCCTTGCTCGATGATCCAAGCAATTTTCAGAAATTCGCCTCTTTCTTTGTGCGCATTTCTTCACCTCTGGCCCCTACATTGGAATCATGGCAGTTAATTAAAGCAAAACTGAAGAAGTTCTTCAGGAGACTAGGTATTGCTGCTGCGAGGAGGATGCGTCATCATATTATGCGGTTGACCCAGATCCTCGGCACGCTGAAGCGTTCTACTCCCCGTGGGGAATATGCGAGGGATATTAGGCAGATACGATCTGAGATTAATGCGCTCTGTGTGCGGAAGGCGGCTGGGGCAGCCATTCGTGCCAAAGCAACGTGGATTAAAGAGGTTGTCCAGGCTTCTTCTAATGCGTTTGCGGAGGAGCGCTCTAGGGCGGCTGCGCGTCTCGTTCCTCATGTTTGCTCTGATGGTCAATCTTTTTCTGAAGAGGACGATGTTATTTCTGTCTTTCACGCCTTTTATAAAGTTTTATTCTCTTCGCCGCTTCGTCCGTGGGACGATACTCTTGAATGGATTCGTCTGCTTCCTGTTCCTTCCCATTCGGAGGATTCTGTTTTAACGAGAAGGTTCTCAAAGCAGGAGGTTTTATCATACATTGCGTCTGGTAGGAAATATGCATCTAGCCCTGGAGTGGACGGATTTACATATGAATTTTACGCAAAATCTTGGTCGGTGATTGGGGACTTTTTGATAAGGGTTTATAATTCTATTTTGGCAGTCCCGTCGAGCATTAATGCAGCTTTTACGGTTGGCAAGATTATCTTACTTCCCAAATGTGCATCTCCGTCGTTGGTTTCCCATTGGCGGCCCATAACGCTATTGAATGCAGACTACAAGATCTTTACTGGGGTCTTGCAGTCGCGGTTAAAATTGGTTGTGTCGGAGTGCTTTGATCCTGGTCAGACCTGTTCCATCCCAGGTCGGCGTATGACGGACAATCTTGTGTTTTTACGGTGCATTATCGAAGAAGCTCTTTTGCGTAAGCAGTCATTGGCTGTCTTGAGTTTGGACCAAGAAAAAGCATTTGATAAGGTAAATCATGAATTTCTGTTTAGTATCTTTCGCCATCTCGGTCTTATTAAATTTACCTCGCTTTTGCAATCTATGTATGCGCCATCCGAGTCATTTGTCTCAGTTAACGGCCTGTCGTCTGAGGTTTTTCCATTGCAGAAAGGCGTACGTCAAGGCTGCCCGCTTTCGCCTCTCCTTTACGTACTTTACATTGAGCCTCTTTTGAAATACATTAACCGTCACCCTGGGATTGAGGGCTATACGTTTCCGCTCATCTCGTTGAAAATTGTTTCATTGGCATATGCGGATGATATCGTTCTGACAGCGGCAGATGCATATGCTCTGGGGGTTCTTTACAATGCTTTCACTTCGTTCAGTTCGTCAACAGGCTCAACGTTAAATCTGTCCAAGTCTAAAGGTATTGCCGTGGGGAATTGGTCTCAGGATTCCTTGAGGAGTTTTCCTTTGTCGTGGGGCCATTCTGTTAAAGTTCTGGGCCATGTTTTTTCCTTTAATCCTGCGGTGGATACTCTTCAATGGGGTGCGATTGCAGCTGAGTGTAGGCAAAAAATGGCGAGATCCTTCCGTTTTCCGGTATCTATGGCTATCCGAGCGACTTACTTGAAAGTGCATCTTATCCCCTTGATTACTTATCGGTGTCTTCTTTCTATGCCTTTGATGGCAGATCTGAAGGTACTACAGAAAGAGTTCGTAAAATTTGTCTGGGGTCCTCAGATTAATAGGCATCCAGTGTCTGAGCACTTGCTTTGTTTACCCCGGATGAGAGGCGGTATTGGAGTCCCAGTCATTTATAATCAAATCGCTGCTTTTGTTTTGGGGATCTTCGTTACGTTTTTTGAGCATCCTCCGCCTAGGTGGGCTCCTCTGGTTGCACTGCATTTGGATGGGTTTTTCCGTTCGTATGGTCTTCCATCTTTACTCAGCGGCCGTCATGCAGTCTATATAGACTCATCGTCCTTTTATTTTTCTCTGAAGGCACTTTTTACTCGAGTTTTGAAAGATTTGGAACTGGTCGACCCAGCACAGTTGGGCGGCCTCAAGAAGGTTTGGTTTGTGGAAAAGTTACAGGTTGCACCGGACCCTGAGTTTGTGCAAATTTTTCCAAATTCGGAGTGGTCTAAGGTATTTGAATTGATTTATACAGTCAGATCCAATTATCGGTGGTTTGACACTCAGTGGCGACTCCTGCATGAAGGGTTTTTTACTCTGCAAAACATACATTGGTGGGGTTTGTCCGACTCAGAGTTGTGCGAGGAGTGCAGGGTCCCTGAAACTGTTCGTCACATTTTTTTTGATTGCAAGTTTGCCTCGAGGTGTTGGGCAGCGCTTAAAAGGCACTATGAATTACCTTATATATCATATCACATGATAAGGTTTTTGTCAGATGAAGTAACGGGCAAGGTTCTCCCGTTTGATTTGATGATTCCCATTGGGTTTTTAAACAGAGAACTTTGGGAAGCAAGAGTTTTGCGTGTTAAAGGTTTGTTTGTTCCGTGTGAAGTGGTCTGGAGGAAAGCCCACTCTTACATTCGATTCCTTCTTTTGAATGAATATCTTAGGTTGTCCTCCAAGATTTTTCGGAGGCGTTATGCAAGCTCAGGGAAGCTCTGCTCGCTGAACAAGTCGTGCAGTGGTTTTTGTTTTAGATTTCCAAGATCCTTAGATCTCAGCCTTTGATTTTTGTTTTGTAGTTTCACTATTCTGTTGCCAGGGTTTTCTGCCTTAAACATGTGAAGTTCTGCTCTCTCTTAGCTTCTTGGGTTAACTTAGAATTTTAAAGCGTTTGCTCTGCTATATCAGGTTTTAGCCTGCTATAGTGTAAGACGACATGTGCGCTTGATGCACTACTGTCAGCTTATGTGCATCCCGTGTGTGGTCAAGCCGGCGCTTGGGCACCCACGTACAACAGTGTGTTTCAGTTTAAGCCATAACTTTATGTATGTTGCATTACAGTTTAGTTGTTTAGCCAGTAAGCTTTTGCTATACAATTTTAGTATCTAAGTTTGGTATTGCTTTCTAGCTGAAGAGTATTTGTTTAGAATGTAGGCTAGATTCAGTTTATGTATTTGCTTTTGCATTCAGGTTGCTTATCCTTTAAGTTTGAAAGGAGTTTAAGGCTTAAATACTATTAATTTTTACATTGAAGTGTGTTTAAGATTAATTACTTTGTTTGAATTAATTATTGCTTTTGTGTTTGGTTTTATGATTGGCTTGCCTTTGAGAGAAGGAGTTTACATTTTTCCTTCTTATTTTACCTTTACTTTTATTTATATTTGTCAATAAACATTTCATTTATTATTTTCATCAGTGCACTGTTGCATGTTATTCAATTTTCCACTGCGCTACGCCTACTCTAGCTATAATCACATGTGACACTTACAATGTGAACGGTGTGAACCCCGTAGTTATGCGTTCGCTTGTGCACGTAATTTGCAAATCTCAATGTCTTTTCTCACTTGATGGCTTATCCGGCTCGAAGGACCAAATGTTGTGTTATGTAATGCGTAAAATGCGTGGCGACTGATAAGAAAACTTTAGAATATTTGTACATGAAATTGAAATTTCAAGAATTTTATAGAATCCTAGCACGTTTCTGTCCAGTTGCTTTAAAAGGCAGATTCAAGCAGTCAGAACCCCAGTTCATTTTTAAATGGCAGAATGGTCAACATGAACATCTGCTTAGGATGTCACGGGAGAAATACAGTGCTGCAGTTAGTCTCTATGAAGCCAGATACTAATTTCCCATTGAGCCCAACAACAAATTTCCCATTGGGCTCTACAACGAGTAATACAGAGAATTTTAGACACAGATAGTATCCAGCAGCGTCCGGGTCAAGGAGAATAGCCAGTGAGAATTACTTCGTAGCAATTGCTAGTAATCAACATGCAAGTATAAAAACAACTGTTGCAGGTGTAGGCTCAAATATATGACATATCGACTTCTATAACTGGTTAGTTTGAACCGTTTTTGAGTGTTTATTAAAGAAAACTGATGTAACGCAGAGAAATTTGTAAAATGAACTTTGAAAATGATTTTGGTATATTATAATCTAATGTGAAAACAGATCCTTTACCACAACATTTTTTTTTAAATTTTTATCAATTTTTAAAAGTGGTACAAATTATATCGTAAGAGCAGCTTATTTTACACCATCTAATATACTAATTATTTTAAAGCATGACAATATCTTGATGTAATGTATCCCTATTTAAAATTTATTATGTTACCATATAAGCTTAGCTTTACAGGAAACTGACAGGAAGTAGTTTTTTTAAGTATTAAAGGGAAAAAATAACCACCCTTCACAATAGTAAAAATCTAGCATTTAATATTGTAAAAACGGCAACTAATAAATTAGTGAAAGAATAAAGGTCTAGAAATAGCGATATGGTAGCGGTGTATTAATTGTTCTACGCGTTTCGAGGAAATCTCATCATCTATGATCACTACAAAACTGGCATGGGTTACAGCATCTCGTTATTTAGCCACTTTCACCAATCACTGGAGATGTGTCACTACTAGCGACTAATCTACCCATGATTGGTGAAATTACAACAGACGTGGACTCCATTGAAAGTTATTTCAAAAGTATCTTATAAAGGATAAACATAAAAATATTTATAATAGTATTGTACAAATTAAAATAAAATAAAATAAATCTTCTATATATATAAAGAAGGATGTTTGTGGGTCTGTGCGTCTGTGGGTGGGTCTGTGGGTCTGTGTGTACGTTTTTTATACAAATCTACAGTTTTATTCCGATCTTGATGAAATTTCGCATACATGACCTTCAAAGCATGAGGAAGGTCACTGTCTACTTCAGATTTCGAAAAAATAATAATTATTGATAAAAAATCGATATTCATGGTTATGGCAGGGCATATTAATGAGAAATATCGCATGACCAACAATGATCAGTAACTGGAGATAATGAGTTAGCAGACTATTGAGAAAGAGTGAAAGACGATAGAGGAAGCACTCCTTTAACTCCGTGCTGCATTGAGCAAATGGTAAGCAATTAAATACAAGAATCGGCGACCGCTAGATTACACAAAGTGATGAATGGCCAAATTTTGCTTCAAGACATTGAAAGAAGAAAGAAAATTGCAACAACACCAAGTGTACATCTAAAGTAAGATTACGTGAGTAAATAATTATTTAGACTAGAAGGCATCATTGGATAGGTCCATCCATTGTGAGGCTTTAAAAAAAATTTTTTCGGTACATCATGTCCCGGTTTATCACCTAGAATGGATTTTTTCAGTGAAGAGGTAAATTCCTGTCTTTCGGATTTTTCTTAGAATGGATAGTCCCTTCGCTCTATATTGTAGTGATTGAGTTATTATTTAACAAATTTGGAGGTTTAATTTAGCTTTTTGAGGTTGTTCTGTTTACCTACAAGTGTAATTATCCCGGGCAACGCCGGGTCCTCTGCTAGTAAATAAATAAAATAATTCGATGAGCGGTCGATATGTAATGCGATCGGTACAATCGTAATCGATTGAAGACGATGGGGTATCAACCAAAGATAGTCGAATTCGGTGACTATTGACTTTCGAGTTACATGTGCGATATACTAATAACATACATATACGGTATAATAACATATATAACGAATAGTACAATCCGGGTTTGGTTTGGGTTATATCCAGTATCCCTGTTTTGGGGCAAATGTCCGTCCGATGCGGTCGGATGAATGATGCTATTTACCGTGTTCAGGATCGGATTCCTCTCAAAATTAGTTTGGTTGTTCAGGATCTTGTTCTGATTTTCTTCTATAAACCTTCACATGAACAAATTAGTATGAAATTTGGAATTATTTTGTTAACAAACGAAAGGCACAAGTTGGATTATTGATATGAAATTATGTGAAAATGTCAATGACAATAGCAAATATTTACATATGTTTTAGTTTTATTTTATTGTTTATTGTTCTTCTAAGTATATTAAATGTTCTGCAGATTTGCGCTGAGTAAATGTCCCATTTCTTATCGATTCCAGGTATTCTTCCAGCTTTTCATATTATTTTGCCCAACGGTGTTCATATTTTTTTGTACATGGGGGTGATTCTCATAGGTATTGGGGTTTTCTATTCAGTTTATCATTTTGGACGTGTGCTGTTGGCACACGCTGTATATAACGTTTATTAAGACATGTAAACCGGGTTGGTTTTTGATCAAAACCGGGTTGATATAGTTGGTGGCGCTTGGGGGTTTGGAGCAGATCATTGATTGGGAGGAAATTGAAAAACTACAGCCATAGATAGGCCTAAATAAAACGTCAAATCAAAGTATTGTTTCAGTTTCATTTTATTTTCTCCCACTGTCGAAACCACATATATTATTCTACACATTGTTTCTCCGGAACTACGTAAAACTCACTCAGGTATACATAGCATTCTAACACGAGCGAAACCGAGTGGAATTGCTGGAGGGCCATAGTTGGCCGCTAACTTTTACTGTATTAATTGTAAGTTTTTTAATGTGTTCATTTTTACTGTATATTCAAATTCAACTATTGCAAAATTTCATCAAAAAAGAGCCCGAACAACGCCGGGGATACAAACTAGCTTTATATATTAAGATTAAAAAACTGTATTAAGCTTGTCTGTTCACTATTGACTTGGTCATTGTATAAGATTAATAATTTAACTATTTTTCGTGATTCGGAGATAAATTCAAATTCCTTAGAAATTTTTTCAAAGATTTCTCTTCTTCCTGATTTTCCACAGACTTTCTTCTGGAATTTATTTCAGCATTATTATTACTTAGGAAATTGAAATTTATAAATTAATTAATGGACTTGAACTTCTTCAAAGGAATTCTTGAAAGTCGATTCGTACAAGAAAGTTTGGATCCTTTATCACGACAAATGCATCATATTAATTCTACAATCCCTCTAACCACAAGGTCTAATTGCTGTCGGGTTTTTTTTTAATTTCTAAAAGTGAAATAATCAACGCAAGGAAATATTTTGAATCAAGAGAAGAACAAAGGGTTTAACGTAAATTTTAATCGATATACAAGAAACTATATTCCACCACCATTAAATGAGCTCAGCATTCCAATTTCATAAGAGAGAAAGAGAAAGGCTTTCGGGGTCATTGGGTATGCGAAATTATGATGTCGAGTCCAGGCAATATTAGCGTTCGGCAGCGGGCTACACAATATGTAGATCGATTATTCGCAAACACATAGCGCATCCTAAGTAATCACGACTATGGATTTGTCATTTTAATGCAGATGGTCATATAGGTAGGACACCCTGTCGCATGTTCATTATTAGATAATGAATAAGAGTCGTCGGTTAAATAAAAAGTTAAATATAAATGAAATTTAATTGAAATCCCAAGAATCATTTCGATTGGAGTAGAAACATAATAATGTAAATTATTTGATGAAAAATTGTCCAGTCGTTATTCTTGGAAAATCCGGAGCTAATTTGCATTCGTTCCACAACAAAGATTGTCAACGAAGTGTCTGGTCAAAATCTAAGCTTGAAACTAACGATTTATCAAATTTTTCAAAATTAGGAAATGCTGAATCCTGGTGAATTTTATTTAACAGTGTAAAAAGCATAACAACTAATTTCTTTCATATCATGGAACAAACATTATTTTGGTTATTTGTAAAAAACATTTGGTGAAATAAACCCTCGTTTACACTAATTTCCAACGACATCTCAGTGGTCTTATAATTTCTTAACATATCTTATACTATGGTTTTCACTTAGGTGAATGATGTTCGGCTTCCTTGCAGTACTTTAAACCAGTGAAATTAATCGGTTCAGAGTTCGAATCAGGCACGGAAGCCGAACATCATTCACCTAAGTGAAAACGCTTTTGGAATAGACTGTACCTAAAAGGCCATTAATATAAAATCGAAACAAAAAAGTGCTAATTGTCATATTTATAGTTAGCATATCTAATTATTTCTATAAAGAAAGAATGAAAATCAAACTATAAAAAAGAAACGCGATATGTTGTGAATTGATAATGAATTACAAATTTTGACGTGTACAGAGTGTCGACGAAGAAACTGATGAAACGCAAAAAGTGAAACACATTAAATCGCCGTAGCTCCGAAACTGTACAGTCAACGACAAAAGTTAATACATCATTAGCTAGTGGATGGATCAAAGTAAATAAAGGAGCCGGTCCGACTCATGCCACATGCATGACGTCATCGTAGGATGGCCGCGCAAAACTGGGTCGTTTTTAACGGTCGAAAGTTACTTATCGCCGTTCGCTGCTTAGCGTACGGACGTCACACAGTGACAAATGAGGTATCATTTAATATTTACCAGCGATCTCTAACGTTTGATACTATAAAAATTGCTATTGAATGCAATATTCAAATGTTATAAATGATTAAGCGCGTGAGAAACGGCAAAAATTGAGAAATTTACACAAAGGTTAACTTATTTGGCAAATAAGCGGCTAAAAGCTTATAGAAAATTGGTGGGAAATATATATTCAAGACGGTAAAAGCCAACGTAAGAGCTTTGTAGTGGTATTTTCGGATCAAGTTACTAAAACTTGCCACCATAGGAAGACTATAAAACGGCCATATGCATTACGAATAAGGTAGCCGAACAACATTCACCTAAGGTGCGTCCATTGTTGGGGCTGACAAAGGCAACGCTATCGTCGTCATTAACAACTCCGATTACAACAGCAAAGTCCTTGATTTCATAACTAGTAATCGATTTAACCGCATGAAGAAGGAACCAACTCCTGCTTTCCAAAGAAATATAAGGTCAGTGGTCAAAGACTTTCGTTCAGATCTATTCAAGAGCTATCCCAACAGAGTCATCTGCAGTAAGCCCCCCCCCCCTCCCCCCGCATCCAGGTTCTTATAAAAGTAAAAGACACAAAGCGAATTACCCGATACGCCCAGTGGTGAACTGTACTTCCACTGTACTTAGCAAGGAAAGTGGCGTGTCTCATTAAGGATCTATGCATATTAGAGAACAAATTTACGCTTATAAATAGTGCGCAACTGATGAAAAAATTAAGCGATATACAAATAAGTAATAATTTGGATTTCATCTCATTAGACATTGTGCATCTTTACACTAACATTCCCTTCTGCGAAACTATTGCAATTACCGACAGCTTATTCACAAAAAACAATGTTGATAAGAATCTCAGAGATGATGTTTTGAGCTCTCTAGTTACCATTTGTAATCAAAGTTTTGCATTTAATGATGAGTTTTATTCAGTGCCCAATGGAGTGCTAATGGGTTCTCCCATCAGTGCAATCATTTCTGAGGCATTTCTCCAGTCTCTGGAAGAGTTGTAAATTGCACCTTTACTAGAATCCAGGACCTCAACATGTTGTAGGCAGTCCATAGACACACGTGCTTTGTGTGGGCGTGCGTTATCTTGTTGGTACAATGTCCCAGAGTGCCAGAAGGGGTAGGACGTGCGGACGCAGAATGTCTGTGACGTATTGTTGTGCCATTCGGGCTGCGCAGAATGCCTGCCGAACTACTATTAGAGGTGATCTGAACGCATATCCGATTGCTCTCCACACTAAGTTGCCAGGGTTTACGCTAGTGTGTCTCTCCACAATATAGGAGGGTTGTGCCCTCTGCCCTTGACGATACCCTCATTGCCTTCTTTATTCCCGCTATGTCGACGACACCCTCATTGCCTTCGACGTAGTGTTACCAAAGCCGACGATTCCATTACTTGACACATTCAAAACTCATTCCATAATAATATCTCGTACACTATAGAAGAAGAGCAAACAACTGTACCAACTACCTGAACCTGACCATTTGCAAGAACATTGATAAGTAGATACTTGAATTCAGCATTTTCCGTAAACAAGTACATTCGTTAGATTTCTTCAAACCAACCTCTCCCCCCCCCCCTCTTCAGCACAAGGCTGCGGCTTTAACTTACTACTTCCGCCGGGCTCTGTCATATCCTGTTGCCAGGAAAGACAGAAACGACGAAATCCGCCTCACCTATGATGTTGCCAGAACTAATTCGTTCGCTGATCCAGTCACACATTCCATATTCAACAGGACTAAGCGCCAAAACTAGTGCAGAACCGACCGAAGACGATTCCAGGAACTATGCTGCATTCACTTACACGGGTCCAGAAATTACTAGAATATCCAACATATTTCGTGTACAAGGTCTTAAAATTACTTTTAAGACCTCTAACAACTGCAAATATGCTCTGAATCCAAAAGCTATCAGACCATATCAAGGATTTTTCCACATATGGCGTGTACAGGCTCAACTGTCCCAATTGTGGTTGTTTTTACATAGGATGTACGAAGAAGACTTTCAAGGAAAGATTCAACGAACATAAAAGGTCATGGTTGAACAATGATGGGAAGTCAGCTTTTGCTGATCATCTCTTGAAGCATAAACATCGATTTGGACTCATTGAAGAAATAATGTCTAATAATCAAATTGGAACAGACCATTGAAGGATATTAACCCACTAAGCTGTGGAGATCATAAGACACATGGAAGATTATCCAGATAAAGTCCCGAACAACCGGATTAACACAGAGAAGACACGATCCTTGATCCTGTTAACAATATTTTGTATCGTCATATCAGAAGGAACCATAATGTAACCACTCACGATTAATTCGTACATATGTTTTCAACTTCTTTTTTGTTTTTTGTTATCTACCTATCATTATGTCTCTTTTGTTGTTTTGGCTTGTTAGTCACCAGTCAGGGTTTCATTTCACCTGATTGGTGGATATCATCCATATATTCGGCGGTGTAAATCTGCCCATTTTGTAGTTGTTTCATGCCTGATGATGAAATTATTTCGAAACGCGTTGGCTACAATAAAACGCAACCATATTGCTATTCCTGGACCCTTTTGTTATTTGTTGATAATTTTATTTCATTTCGTTGCCCTATATTGTTGAATGACATTACTTAAGATGATGTCATCTAAGATTAAGAGATTTTCAGATTGATTCCCCAAAGCAACTTTTCAGTCATTAAAACTTTCTTAGCTATTTCCAGAACGAATTTTCGATTAAAAAGTCCGTCACGCATCGGTGTAAAAAACTGGGCCGCAACTCCTCCTGCTATTCGGACTCTATTGCCTTATTCGGCATTCAGAAAAGCGCGTACATGTTCTCCATGCGGGCGTTTTTCCATGCTGTCACATAGAGGCGTTGCTGTTTCTGGGCATGCGTCGAAGATGGTGTGAATAACGTCTATTGGAAAAAACCGATTTAATAAAATTTAAACAATTCTTGGTGCCGCTTGTTGAAAGACGCAGCCGTTGTGTTATCGTCGAGGGCGAAGTTGTGTTATTTTGGATTTTCCACAAAATATCCAATAAGTTTAATTCACTTCTAAATAAAATGTGCCATCAATATCTCGTGCTAACTGACGGAAGATAAAAAATATTGTAGATCAATTGTCAATATCCTATTTTTATTGTTATATCGATAGGGTGTCTTCATATCAACATGTGCTTCATCCCGTCATAAGATTTTCTACGATGTTAGATGATATTCAAAGTTCCCATGTGCTAGGTTGGGACTGTTACCCAAAGCTTTTGCATCCATGGTGGAAAGAAAACAAAGTGTGTGCAATTTGATTCTCAATTATGAACAGTTTCGAGAATGACGTCATGTGGATTGCAAAATGTGCGCATGATTGCCATTCTAAACCAATTAGAAACAACCTAGGTAACATTTAAATACTTACTAACTGTCAGGGGAAGTCTTGTATTTAGCAGATAATGATAATTAAAATTAAATGCACTTTAATATTAAAATTTATACGAGCGATACATAGCCCGCGTGTCTTTTTACAACGGCCGTGCAATCCACATGACGTCACGACATGCGCATGAATCAAATTCTCGATCAAATTGAACACACCTTGTTTTCTTCCACCATGGCTGCATCTAGTTCAAAGAATGGGCCCAAGAAACCTGAATAACCACAGATAAACCACAGATTACTTGTTGCAATTAAAAGCCAAAATTTGTTATGAAAACTCAATGTAAAAAAAAATTAAGGTAATTGTCTAATTTTTTACAGTAGTTTGCTAGACAGAGTTTAGGCTGCTGACTCCATAAGATACGACAGTGTTACAATTATAAAAGCCTAAATTAACATACGATTCTTTTGGTATTTAGTGCTCATAATTTTTCCTGGAGTTTATTAATATCAATATTATTTATTAACATTTTCTTTTGATAATTCATAAATTATAGTGTCTTTTTTCTAATATATCGGTGATCCAAATAAACATTTTTTTGAAAAGTCCCAACTTATGCAAGTCTCCCCTAACACGTGTAGAGCGTGGAATTTTTAACTTATGATATCCATACGAAAATCTACTTTTATTCTAAACTCAATTGTCACCACTTAAAAATATTTCAAAGAATTATATCTTAAATAAAACTAGTTCACAGATTTGTTTCCTCAGTGACAAGAAAGGGTTATTTTGGAGTTTGGATGTCGGAAAATCCAAATTTATTGTCAAAAAAATTCGATCACGTCACATTTTGAAAATATATATTTATTCCCATTTTATAAAAATAAACAGATTTTTTACGAAAAGAAAAACTAAAAATTTGCTTCTTGTATAAATTTGAGTCAGTTTCTCTAAAGACCAGTCAACAATTCTCCCCTAGAATTTGCTCATCCCAACATCCTGGTATCGCTGCTCAAGCTGCTGTCAGTCCTGATGAAAACAAGATGATTCATCTTGTTTATCATTCATGTTTCATAGATTCTCAGGGAAAACAATCAAGATGTGAATCTAGATGAAAATTTCTTTTTGTGCTGATTAACCAAAAGTTTGGAAACAATTTGTCTATAGTTCTTACTTTTTTTTTTATTTCCCAAGAATTCTTTTACTACCAGTTTAAAAAATGTCCATGCAGCCTTTTCAAACGATAAACAGTTTTCATATTTGTCAGCGTTTAAAATTTTTCTAATTTTTGGGCCAACAAATATGCCTTCTTTAAGTTTTGCTTCGGATAACCTTGGTGTCAAACCCTCGGAAGGGTAGATTCGCAGAAAATCATCGTTCCGAGGATTTAACATGGAATAAGAGAAGAAAGAGGGAGGCTGCCACCCCGAAACAGAATGGACCCGCGGAGCGAAGAGAGAAGCTGAAAAAGGAAGACAAATGGAGGATTCACTGCGCAGAATCGGCGCAGAATCCTCCAAGAGTAAATAAAAAGAGGAGCTCTGGCTGGAGAAATCAGAAAGTGATTGCGGACCTCCCGATGAGCAACAGGATAGATGTCGGCCTAGTAATTGTTACAGAATACAGTGAGTGCTTGTGGCAACCAGTGAAATTTTGATCATTTGAACTTTAATTTCAAACGCAACAACAACTAACGCGTGTGTGTGA
>JAHWFO010009481.1:450038-481767 GCA_023313115.1 Rhysida immarginata | reverse complement strand
CCTGTGTATAAAGCACAATGTAAGATCGGCCTCGGTGGCTCAATGGTTGCGTGATCGCCTCTGATGCCCGAGGACGCAGGTTCGACCCCGGCCGACGAGGATTTTTTCAGGAGGGAAATCCTAAGATCACGCACTTCCTTCGGAAGGGAAGTAAAACAGTTAGTCCCGTGTAGTCGTTTGCCGGCTGCACGTTAAAGAACCCTTGCGAGGCAAAATTTGCGGCTCCTATAACGCCGTCCTGAAATGACCATAGCAGTTGAAAAGGACGTTAATACCAACCAAACCAGCACAATGTAAGTATGTTTGTCTGGTTTTAAAATGCAACCTGGAAGTAAGTTATAAAGTTGAAATTTAACACACAGCTGTGTAATACTACCACAATGATGGAAAAAATCTAAAAGTAGAAAAACGTAGAAATTAATAATTGTCAGTGGATTTTGCAGAGTAGAAATAAGCAAGAGGGTAGGAACGTGAAAAGTTATAACTCAATATTTTGTTGATCAAAATTTCAAAGAAATCATACTAGGTGGCGCTGCCACAAAACGAAAGTAAAAACGATTCCGTTAGATGAAAAGTCAAAAATTAATTATGCAGTGGAAGTAGACCAAAAACTTGGAATCCAATTAATAAAAGTCTTAAAGTTCAGCAGTAGACTCAACTGAGTCCGGATTAGCAAAGTCGAGACGTGTCGATTATTTGCAAATAAAGTCTTTCGTCGGTTCCTTAACTGAGGCGCTGACGACTAAACGCAAATACGAAACGTCCGATGAACGAAGAGATCGAAGATGACTCGCTGAAACACCGGGGTTATGTCCAACTCTTAGATGAATGAAGTTGCTGAAAAGGCTGTAGTGACGTACAAGGATCGCGCTGTGAAGAAGTCCCAGACGAATGACAAGGCAGTAGTTAACTCGCCGAGACGAACTGGAGAAACTATTGAGGAGGCTGTATGCCAGAGGAAGATGATCTTGCTGAAATCGGAATAGGTGAATCCGTTGAGGAAGATTTCCAGGCGAATGACGAGGCAGAAGTTAACTCGCCGAGACGCACTGGAGAACTATTGTTGCTCTGGATGAAGCTTGCTGTAGGCACCGAAGAGTACGCTGAAGCACTGCCACGAGCGAAAATTAGGCATGGGAATATAATCACGCTTACTGCATAACTCACTGCTCGAAAAATCCGAAGCACACCGCACAATAGTTTGACCTTATAGGGCGCAAAATCACCATAAACACCGAAGCACAAAATTCTGGCTATCACACTAAGCTTTTGCAGCTAAGTAAAAACGGCACTAAATGGATACCTCTAAGGTTATTGCTCTCTGGACTTCAATGCTACGTAGAGCAAATACTGAACCATATTACACTGGTATCAACCACAAAACACCAAACACCTATGAAAAACACATCCATTCAGACAGGCGACCTGCGTTACCATGCAGCTCATATAATGCCCCACTCTGTCGTCAATCCGATGAAACAAATACACAAGTAGAAATACACACTACCAGGTTGATGACACCAAAACTCACAGGCAGGTCGTGGCTTTACTCTTTTTCTGATGATCCTGCGCTGCCGATGCGTAGACGATAGCTTCTCCCCTGAAGATGAAACGAAATTGCAAACTCAACGTTAGATCCGCCGAGAAGAATGAATAATAAAGTAAAACTTGTATCACAACAATTCGTCGAACTGATATCTCCGCACTACGCCCCTCCCGGCTTTTAATAAACTTGTCACGAAGATACAAAAAGTTCCGAAGCAACGGTTCGCTCACCTGATGAAAATAGTTCGGTAAATTCAAAGTTCCGAGCTACGCTTAACGTAACGGCAAAAGTTCACGTTAAGATTGCGTGGATAGATTTCACGGCCTCGGTATAAATCCCCCTGCACCTCTTAGAAAATAGGCTCCGAGGGAAAAGGGATAAATACGGAGAACCGCGTCTCCAACGTTGAGGCCAATGGCGTCATCCGAAAAAGTTTGCTGACAAAGCACCAACTAAGACTCTAATACGGTCATATGAACTACAGTGACATTTAATATTGCCCTCGCGTAAATTAAATGATTAAGTTCGTAAAAAGACAGAGTCCGCTCATACCTTGAGAATATCTGATGAAGAACACTGCTTTCGCTTTCCTCCGACGGGGACAATCCATTAGACGTCGGTGGTGAACTGGAAGACGGCAAATTTCCCTTGCTCTCTTCTTGCGTGTCGACGGGGCTTATCACGCTGCCCAGTTCCGTCAAAACACGGTCTCATTAATCGCTGCTGCCACTCCGCATCGTCGAAATCTAGGGTGAATTCGGGTCCCTGGTCGCAGTCTGCCTTGCGAAAGTCGCAGCACTCTCCCTCGCCGACTGCTTTCACATGGTCGCTGTCGCGACGTTCTCCGGAAGCAACTTTCCTTGCTGCCGACGTTAGCAGCCAATTTCTTTCGCCCGCTCCTTTGCGACGTCGATTCCGTTGGAATCCTCGTCCTTGATGTTTGGCTTTTTCTCCAACGTGGAGGCCGAATTGAATACCTGACCTTCCCCGTTGCTGCCAACATTCACTCTGTCCTCTTTCTTTCTTTCCCGCTCGTGTCGCTTTCGGAGTGGCTCTCTCATGATCGCGTAATGTCTCCGCGTCATCCTTCTCTTTCGGTTTCGCCGATCGTGTTCTCTGACGAAATCCACGTGACAATAATCTTTATATCTATATACAGGGTGATTCTGAAAAAGTGTGTATAACTGTAAGCAATGACAGAGGTGACCAGAATGAACATTTTCTTTTAATACAATGTAGGTCCGAATTTGAACGCTAACTGAGATATGAACAGAAATAAAAATGCCGCCACCAAGATCAGCAAGTTAATAACTCAGGTTCTGCAACGCTTAGAATAATGAATTTTATAGGAATAATAGGGTACATAAACTCTGTATACCGTTAAAATTTGATCATATTCCAAGGAGTAGTTTCCGAGTTAAGCATTCAAAATCGTAACAGTGCTCACATGCGATTACTAACCAGCACATGCTACGATGTTGAGTGCGTAACTCGGAAAATACTCGTCGGAATTCGATAAAACTTTAACGATATACAGAGTTTTATGTACTCTATTATTTCTCTAAAATTTATTATTCCAGGCGTTCCAGAACCTGAGTTATTAACTTGTTGATCTTGGTGACGGCATTTTTGTTTCTGTTCATATCTCAATTAGCGTTCAAATTCGGACCCACATTGTATTAAAAGAAAATATTCATTCTGGTCACCTCTGTCATTGCTTACAGTTATATACACTTTTTCAGAATCACCCTTATATGAAATAGACTTGGTTTATGTTTGTTTGCTTGCATGTGCGAACAATTACCCTGTGGTATTTGCGTCAACAATCGGCTGGTCGTGTTTATATAAGGGTCGTACAAATGAAAACGAAAATTTGTGTAGGGAAAAAAAAGACGTCGTGTAGGATCGTAAGTTTTTGTTTTCAACAATTGCGAAACCCCTTGTGCAAATTGAACAATAGGTTGCAAGTATTGCATCACGGGAGAAAGAACGATAGCTCGCGCTTCGAAGGTCTGCGAGTGATCGCTTTGTCCAAATAATAAAAACCACGAAAAAATCAAAAGAATCGCAAACAGCACGGGGAAGGTGATGTTGACCGTGTTCTTTGATCGCAAATTAACGCTTTTCAAAAGAATTCCTTCCGTTTTTCCAAAGTGAATATATACTTTATTAAGGGTTTTTCATTTATATTAAAATCCAGATTTTGCAAAGTTTCATCAAACAAACAGCCCGAGCAACGCCGGGCATATCAGCTAATGTAAAATATAAGAGCACATTCACAGTTATTTCTATGAAAGACATGAATAAACCTATATTGTGCGGTGTCTATTTACCTATTGGTTGTCACTATAGGTTTTTTTGGCCTTTCGTTCTATCAGGTTTTATCCGGGACAGTATATCTCTTCATTATCATATTGAAATTCATTATTTTTCCCGAAATAACTTACCTATATAGTTATTATCCGAAATTCCCTTTAAATATATTATTTAAAGATATTACAGCTTTTTTAATTTTTGATACTTTTATGAAAATATCTATAAAGAGTGGTTAATTCGTTGCCTAAAGTAAATAGATATCGACTACCACTCCGTTTCATTTCTCGATCTGAAAATATGAAGAATTCAACTTCATCAGTTTTAAATATACTGTAAAAAGCGTGTAAATTTTTAGTGTAAGTAAATGTAAGATATCCTGAAATTAGAGTAAAATGGACATGATTAGATGATTTCGACTAGCTTGTATGTCGCATGAACGTTAGTATGCGTTTTCATAGATACAATGTTGAGTTTTGACGCAATTATTAAATTAACATTATGCAAGTTTTGTTCCGTGTCAATCCATCAGTGACCAGGTTTTTAAACTCGAAATTACTACGGCACAAGGCCTCCCATTACTACATATTACTACGTTAAGTGTCCCAAAATACTACCTTATTACTACAGTAAGGGCAGGGCCGGATTTTCCATTAGCCTAACTAGGATTCAGCCTAGGGCCTCAAGATCAAGAGGGGCCGACATTCAAATTGTTAGCATTAAAAATGGGAGGTGAAAGGGCCTCATAAGTGGAATAGCCTAGGGGCCTCTTTCCATCTAAATACAGCCCTGAGTAAGGCGACTTTTTACTAAATATAGATCAGTGCTGAACAACGCAAGGCAAGTAGTTAACTTTAAACGAGTCGACAGTGCAAGGGAGGGCGGCATACTTCAACACCAACTACCAGCACAAAAGCTGTGGCCTACCAGCGAATGCAGTATGATGCGATGCGGCGGGCGATGCGACTTGATGCGAATGCGGCGGCAGCAGGCGGAGGGAGCGGATGCGGAGTGGGCTCAGCCCAGGGGACTGCTGTCAGACATCTGGCGAAAGCGATGTGAGACTGAACGTGAAATCAACTGCAGCCAACTGTGTGAAACGGAAACAACAACATCCACTTCATCCACTCACGCAACGAAACGCAAACTTATCAATCAACACCATCCGATGAGTCAAGGTGGTGTTGCATGTTGGACTGATGACCAATTAGTGCTCATGTTTTAGGATATTACCATAATCTAAGGAAGTAATATCCTAAAACTTCCTTAAACTATGATATTACTACACCTATTACTACGGAGATTCAAATATTACTACATATTACTACTTTTTCCAAATTACTACGGTCATTACTACGGCTGGGATTTCAGGCCATTTATTACTACGGTAGTAATGAAATTACTACGTCTGGTCACCCTGCAATCCATAGAAGCTCGTCTGTTAATCTAAAATATTATTTCTTAAATCTAACATTTTTTTTTAAAAATTGATGTTCTCATGGTGCATTTAGATGGGTTAATTTGTTTCAGGATATCGTTCCAGTAAATTACATTGTAGCTCTTTTGTATTGTTCTTTTCAATCCATGATATTGGCTCGACAAATAGCTAGCGAGCTTTTAAAGAATAGCTAAAGCTGATATGACGAAACTGTTCCAGGTAATTAATGGAAATCAATCCTTTTCCTGTTATCAAAACAATGATACACAGTAATTTTAGCAAATTATACAGACAGAAAGCTAAAGGCTGATAGAGAAAAAAAAGCTGGATGAAAAAAAAAGAACAAAAACAAGTGGCGTTTATAGCTTTATCTGAAAGATGGTTTTCCGGTATGGAAACTTAAGAGAGCATCAAAAGACATCTGAGGAGGAAATATCGGCTAACGGAAAAACGATCTTCACGCCAAGTGGAGAGAAGCCAAGGAAACTTTAAACTTAGTGCTTCAATTGCTGAAAGACGAAACCTCCACAGGTTATATTTCTATAGATCACAAGGTTACAAAGTTGAGTTTGTTTAGTAAATAACAGCCGGTCGATTCATTTTACATTTAATAAATAAAAATTCGCTATTGGTTTAACAGTCGCCTTTCTTTTTCCCTATTCGCACCTCTTTATGGTATGACCTATGTATAAGGAAATAGGGTTTGGGTTAATGAAATAAGTAAGACAATAAAAATCAATGATGTAGTCTATAAAATTCAACCGTAAAATAGGAGAGAATTACTAGGAGCACTCCGAAAGTAATGCCTCCTATGAATGTTAGTAATAGGATAGTATACACTGAACGTTTCTTCATTATTCTGTTTAATTTCGTTAGTGTAAGACAGGTGAAAGCAGCGAGACAGCCTGACAAAATGGCTGCTATCACAAATGCGCGTTTGAAAAAAAGATGTGTAATTGAATTTCTCCATGCTGAAACAATTGCACTCAGTGAAATTCATCGACGATTGCTGAAGCTTTATGAAGACCAAACCATGAATGTTAGCACAGTGAGATGCTGGGCATTGCGTTTTAGTAGAGGCAACAACAGTGTCAAACACATGCGACGTCCCGGGCGACCAAGCATAGAAGACTCAGCACAAAATGAAGAGCATCTTGATCAGTGCATTCGTGCAAATTGGTGAATTTCAATGAAGAAATTGTGTATGTAATTGAATATGGCACGAATGCTTAGGGCAGAACATAAGGAATCCCGACTGCAAGTTTGTCAGGACTTATTGAAGCAATATGAGGTCGAAGGTGACAATTTTCTCAATCGCATCGTCACTGGTGACGAGACATAGTGTCAACACTATGAAACTGAGTCAAAATGAATGTCCATGGAGTGACGTCTGTGAATTCTCCAGCGAGAAAAATTCAGGACTCAGCACTCTGCAGGTAAGGTGACTTGCACTGTTTTTTGAGATAGAAGAGGAGTTATTCTTGTGCACGTTTTGAACCATGGAGAAACCATCAACTCAGACCGACACATAGCAACTCTGAACAAGCGGGAAACAAGAATTTCCAGAGTCAGGCTAGAGATAAAGAATAATGTTCTCTTGCAACATTATATAAGCTGTAATACGGTGGCTGAGATCCACTGATGCAGATTTTTACAGATCGTGGCATACAGGGTCTCGTTTCTCGCTCGAAAAAATGCATAAATAATGTAGGCGACTATGTGAAAAAATAGTGTTTTGGAGCTGACACTGTCTGATTGTATGAATTCTAAGGATCCTTGTTTAAAGAAAATTCTACCATCCGTAAAACGTAAGAGACTAATCATGGAGATTGGCTATTTGAATTACAAACTGTCTATTACTGAAGCAAAAGCCTATGCGTTGCATTTGAAAATAGCTAGCCAGCTCAAACCTAAAGATTGGGACATTTATTTGCGTAAAGTAAACAGCGTAAACCAGTCTAAAATTGACCTCAAAACTAGAAAATTATCGGAAAAACTAAAGAGTATTATTAATAATCAAAAACCTATAATTAATAGAGTTAGTAATACGGATGTAGACAACATAGCTAATCTAACGGATTTAGATTTTAATGATTTTGAACTTAAAATTTTATCTAAAGGGCTAAAATTTGCAGCTAGGAATAAACATAAAGACATTCACCAGTTAGTGGGGAATGTAGAAGGGGGAATAAAGTTCTTACCAGATTCACAGAAAAAAACCATTAGGGAACAATGTACCAAAATATTGTCCCATAATTGGGAAAACTATGAGGTAGAAAATAACGATCGTCGCTATTTCGAAACCATTAAAACTCTTAAGGAAAAAGATTGTTTCTTCCTTAAAAGTGATAAAGGAAATAGTACAGTTATTCTAAAGAAAACTGATTATTTCAGTAGAGTAGATGCTTTAATTGCTGAAGGCCCGTTCGAGGTTATTAATAAGAAAAATCCGTTAACAACACTGGTCAGGGAAGTCAGGGAGGCAGTAAAGAGTAGCCCTAATCTCATTCCCCCAAACTCTGCCTCTTCGCTCAGCATTAAAAACCCGACTTTACCTAGGTTATATGCTCTCCCTAAAATACACAAACCTGGAAACAAAATGAGGCCGATTGTGTCAAATATTGACTCTCCTACTTACCGGCTTTCTAAATTTCTAGCAGATTTTTTAAAAACCTTAAAATTGTCGAACTTCGACAGTTCGGTTAATAATAGTATTGACTTAGTGAAAAAACTAAAAAATATGGTCATTAAGAAAGGGGAAATTTTGGTATCCTTCGATATTGTCTCCTTGTTCCCTAGCATCCCTATACCTGAAACTATAAACTTTTTAAATAATATTTTGAAGGAGAACAAAGTTCCTGAGAACATACGCAACGAATGTTTAAGTCTAACGAGGTTATGTACCAATAATAATATTTTTAAATATAATGGGAAAGTTTACAAAATGGTGGGCGGTACACCGATGGGCTCTTGCCTTAGCCCTATTTTAGCTGAAATATTTCTGAAAAGTTTCGAGGATATCCTGAAGAATTCCGGTTTTTACTTTCCCGATTGTTGGTTCAGATACGTGGACGATGTCTTCACAATTTTTGACACCAATGTTTGCGATGTCAACACTTTTGTCCAACATATTAATAGCTTTTTTCCGTCCGTTCAATTCACTTTTGAGTTAGAAAACAATCAAAGGTTGCCGTTTCTCGACATCTTAGTCATCAGAAACCATGATTCATTATCATTTGAGGTATACCGAAAGCCTACTAACGGATTGAATTACATACCAAGCGATTCCAGCCACCCTTGGAATCAAAAAATATCTACGTTCATTTCGATGATTGACAGAGCCATTAATCTCCCACTTGGTCAATCCTCATTCAAAAAAGAAATTTCCTTGATTCAGAATATTGCAGTTAAAAATGGCTATAGCACACGTACCATCACCGATTTGGTAAGGAAGAGGAGGTTAAAAAAGTTCATGGACGATATCACCACCCTCAACCGGACTAAAAATAGAGGGAGAGTCATATCCTTACCTTACAATAAATCATTAATCAAAGGTCTCAATTCTGTCTTTAAATCTTTTAATATTTCGTTATCTTTTAGCAATCCCAACCAGACCAGGCATTTATTACCCAATCCAAAAGACCCGATTCCACCACTACAGAAATCAGGAATATATGAAGCTAGATGTTCCCAATGCCCCATGAGATATAAAGGACAAACTTGCCGGAATATTGAAACTAGATTTGAAGAACACATGAGACACACAAGATATGGTAGAGGGAATCAGTCATCCATAGCCAAACACTCGCTTGATACCGGGCATGAATTTTTATTAAGCAATGTAAAACTTATTGAGTCAATAAACAAGAAACACCTTCTGGACGCCTTCGAAAGCTTAGCCATTCAAAAAACAGATGAAAAATTATTACTCAACTTAGATAAGGGTCCTATTAGCGAATCACCATTGATCAAATGGGCGACGCACTTACCCAATCTATAAAATTCAGTTGGATCTTTTTGTCTTGATTGGCTTCTGTCCGTTATAAATACTCAGCATGTTCTATTCCAAGTCAGTTCTCTCAAGTTCTCTCGAGGTGCTCCTTGGCTGCTGAATGATGAAAGCAAAGCTTTCGAAAAGCGCTTACAGACTCAGGTTGTATTTTTTCATTTTATTTTCGGTCTTTTTCTTTTTGTTCATTTCCTGTTTCGTTGTGGAAAAAGAGTTTTATTTTATTCTCAAGTTTATCATCTATCTCTTGTAGTTTTAAAAAAAATAGGAGGCATTACTTTTGCAGTGCCCGTCGTATATTAAATCCCGGCCAAACTAATGCAGCAATGGCATTAGAAAGTGTTCATACCATGAAAGAGTGCTTGTGCTCTCACCAATTTTATGATGATGTTAAAATTACAGTGGCTGATTCAACGAAATTATGATGATGAACGAAATTAGAAGGTTTTGTATTGCCACTGAAACCCCCTGCGCCACCATCTGTTGGGTTCTATGCGCTGGCCTTACATATTGGCTATGGCACGACCTCGGAATTTTAGTTTAATACAAGACTTCGTGTAGTTGTAGCTTACCTTTAAGATGTTAATATACTTAAAAATTAAGGCGCACTATTCAGCCAATTTTGAAAAAAGACGGTTTAAAGTTTCGAGCACCATACATAAGGGAAAGTTTTCCTCCTTGATTGTAAGTGATCGGATAGCTCAGACGGCAGCGTGGTTGCTACTCACAAGACAAAGTGTGAGGTGGCGGGTTCGAATTCCAGTTGTAACGATTTTATTTTACCCAAATATTTATTCAATATATTATATTTACAAATTTATTTGTGACGACCAACTTTTTCACAAAAATTTCCTTTTCTCAAAATTATTATGCTTATTTTTATTGTTCCAAGTGTCTACGGAGTAATATAAGTAACACAAAGTATTTTCAGCAAAATAGCCTATTGCGTATGGAAAGGGTAAAAAATTCATTTCATGCAAATAGCAATATAACACAGAAGTAATAATGTTAATCAGTTAAATTAAAATGATATACATGAACCAGAATGATAATTGTCATAGAAGCATGAAAAACAAAAGATACCACGACAATTCGCACAACAAATAAATGAGAACATTTACAAGAACAAGAGGTTTTAAGAAAATCCTTTGAACTGCACACCTCGTTTACATTCACAAAGATTTCCTTTTCGAACCCGCCACCTCGAAAAATAAAATAAAATAGTTATTGCTTTTAAAATGTTGATTCTATACAAAATATTTTGCAGAAAATACTTTATTACTCCGTAGACATTTGTAACAATAAAAATAATATAATAAACCATTAAGGAATGACATAATCAAGTACAAAAGGTTAAAGTAAACCATTCGCGGAACTATATTTTTAAACAGCCCTATGTTAATATTGCAAGTTTCTAAATGGCCATAAAGATACCATTTGAACCTTTGAATCAATGTCGACTATCATTAATTTTACGTTATATTCATTCATGACATATCATTCTATGTCGTTTGATATATTACATGCCATATTTTAGCATTGAAGGTTCCAATGAATCATCATGGTTCCACTAAAACAGGTTCCTTGAAACTAATTTGGACTATCTTTAATTTTACGTTATATTCATTCATGATATCTCATTCCAAATCGTTTCATTAATTAATTAATAATCAATAATTAATTAATAATAATCTAAACAACCCGCGGGTTGCCCCCAACAGGCCGAAGCCCAACACGGGGTTTTCTTTTGATAATAAAGAACAATCACAAACATCCATGCCCCAAGCGGGATTCGAACCCGCGACTTGCTGGTTGCGAGAGCGATAAGACCTGCGCCTCAGCGCTCTCGGCCAACAAGCTGTTCATATATTACACGCCATATATTACATGCCATAATGAATCAGCGCTGTTCATATATTACATGCCATATTTTAACATTGAAAGTTCCAATGAACCATAATGAATCCGCTAAACCAGAATGGTTCTATTAAACCAGGTTCCTTGAAACTAATTTGGACTATCATTAATTTTACGTCATATTCATTCATGACACATCATTCCAAGTCGTTTGATATATTACATGCCATATTTTAGCATAGAAAGTTCCAATGAGCCATCATGGTTCCACTAAACCAGGTTCCTTGAAACCAATTTGGACTATCATTAATTTTACGTTATATTCATTCATGATACATCATTCTAATTTTTTTGATATATTACAAGCCATATCTTATCATTGAAAATTTTTGATGGTGTCATAAGGGTACCATTAGAGCACGTGCCAATGTTTCGATTACAACCATTTTCAAAATGGTTCATTTCCTGAACCATATTCATCAATTGGCCGAAATAGTAATTTATATTCGCTTTTATCTCTTCATTAAGATTTGTTTGACATATTACTTAATATTTCTCTCCATTGAAAATTGTTAGGTCGGGTCGTGAAGGAATCATTTGTGCACGTGCTATTGAACTGATTTAGATAACATTTGTGATTTGTTCGTGCCATGTACCATACTCATCGACTGACGAAAATAGTAATGAATAACCGCTTCTCTCTCGTCATTACGATTTGTTTGATATATTACCTAATATATCTTCCCTTTGAAAATTGCTTGGCGGGAAAATAGAGGCACCATTTGTGCACGTGCCAATGAACCAATTTAGATAAAATTTGTGATACGTTCGTGCCATGAACAATACTCATCGACTGACGAAAACAGATTTTTAAAATATTTCATAGCCTCAGAGGAGTTTGAGTTACAGTCAGATAGACAGACATACAGACAGAGAGACGGACACGTTTCCCCACACTGATAGCCTAAAGTACCTTTCGGTACTTAATATTTATTTGGGTAAAGAAAAAAAATTGTTACAACTGAAGTTCGAACCCGCCACCTCACACTTTGACTTACAATATCGGATCACTTACAATTAAGGAGGAAAACTTCCCCTTATGTATGGTGCTCACTTACAATCAAGGAGGAAAAGTTTCGGTATATGTGTATTTAGTATACCAAAGCTCATACTAATTCAGGATTTGTTAACATTTACGGAAAATAAAGATAAAACTTAACGAAATGTTAACACACTAGCAGCATATACTTTCAGTATAATTTGTTATGCACATTTCGCGTTATCCGTCATTAAAGAGGTAGTTTTCCGGATCGAAAGAGGTGGTTTTCTTGCCCTTATGATGGTGCTCGAAGCTTTAAACCGTCTTTTTTCAAAATTGACTGAATAGTGCGCCTTAATATTTAAGTATATTAACATCCTAAAGGTACACTACAACTACACGAAGTCTCGTATTAAACTAAAATTCCGAGGTCGTAATGTCCCCTTGTCAGACGTAGGTGGAATTAATTTTTGCTTTTGGTGTAACGTTGAAAAGCGTTAATTTTCCAATATAGTTACAATCGGAGATAAGCAAAAATCCTATAGAGGAAGTTTTCTTGCATTATCGCATAAATTCTCTGTGGCCTTTGAACCGATTTTTTTTTTTTGCTTGATAAAAAAGCGCTCGAATATTTTTGCATTTGCATTTGCTTAAGTAGAACCGTTCTTCGTCTAAGGTTACCCGTACTGTCTTCCACTTTTCTCCCGCTACGTGTCGCTCATAGAATTTCTGTGCGTTAATTTGTGAACATTTGCCTTACATCGTTTTTCTATATGGCAATATTGGATAATAATGCGACTTAATGTTGTCTGTGATACCTCGACGAAAGGGGCAATGCTGCATTGGATTGTGATTTACCGGTTTGGATGCTAGGCTTCACCTTCCTCATCATTTAAGTTCTTCTGAGGCACTGAGGTCAGCTCTTCTACCAGTCCTTATTTCTTAAGCCGGCTTAATATGCTCGGTTGCCGTTAGATATAGAAAAGTATAGAAATAGATAATAATTTTTATATTGCTCGATTATCCGATAATATGAGAATCATGGGTCGGAAAGGGGTTTTATACAGAGTGTTTTTGAATTGAGTTCAGATTTTTTGGGAGATGATAGAAGAGGTCCTTAGAAGTATTTTTTGTCATATGAACATGGGGTCCCCGCAGCTCCGTTTACTTACAATACTGCATTGAACAATCAAATGACACCGTGACACAGTGTGCGTTGGTAGGCCTAGATTATTTTATTTTTAACAATTAACACAAGCAATCTACTGTATGACTTTTACAGTAATTGTTCAAAATGACAGACTGTCTTTTACTTCATAGCACAATTCGCAACGCCTTATAATGGATTGATGTACGCGTGGAAACAGTTGATTTGCACAGTCGCTGATGTTACCTGCTGCCGCGACAACACGAACCGCCAATTCTTCTTCGGTATGTACGGGTTCGGAGTACACCATTGATTTTATGCTTCCCATAAAAAAAATCCATCGGTATGAGATCTGGCGATCTCGGTGGCCAGGCATCTGGTGATCGTTCAATGCAGTATTGTAAGTAAACGGAGCTGCGGGGACCCCATGTTCATATGACAAAAAATACTTCTAAGGACCTCTTCTATCATCTCCCAAAAAATCTGTACTCAATTCAAAAACACCCTGTATACTTTCCCAAAACGGGCTTTTTACTTACTAATCCTATAAAACCAAAACAGAATTTTGCATTTCTCTCCGTAATGGCTTCCCGTGACACCAATAACTAGAACTCGTGAACCACTCTCATTCCGATTTCGATCTCATTAAATTGAATCATCCTCTGTACAAGGATTAAATGATTAAACTTTCATTTTTCTCGGAAACGATACATCCATCATTACAGTTTGCATTTAACTTTTGCACGTGACAAAAGAGTTGATATTTTGCAGAACATTCAAGAAATTGACACAAAAAGACGCAGAATCTTTTTTTGGACGTAGTGATAAGTGGTTTCGGATTTGAGTGATAGAAACATATTGAAAATGCAGTCACAATTCATTTAAAATGCCTTATTAGAAAATTCTTCTAAGGTCTTTGTATAAATAACAATTAGTCTACATGGGAGAACGGTGCAGAAATTTTTCCTGGCTAAATAACGACATGACACGAAGGGTGACATGAAAATAGGGAAAAGGTTTGGGAACCTCTAACACTGAATAGCAATGCATCGAACTTGACTGCTAATGAAAACAGAATTAACATTATTAAATTATGTTTGGCATTTAAGGATACCAGCAGGATTACTGGACGAGACTTTCATCCGTGCAATAAATTCCGTTTCTGTCAATGTTTCTATGAAGGAGATAATCTGCGGTGACTTTTATCCATGTAAATGCGATGAACTAGAAGGCTTCGAAAATGAGTAGACTACCGTGATAAGCGAGGAGAAATCCACATCTGTTGAGGCCAATTAATAGGGAGGCGGAATTCCTAAATTGAGGGAAATCGCTTGTTGTCGGCGTGAGGGCTCTTATTGACTTAGTTAAGGATAGGCGAGACGTCATTAGTTGATCTACAGCTATGTTCAGTATACTTTACTGCTTTGGAAATAATTGATACAAGCTAAAGATGATAGTTTACAGTTATTTTTATATTACCTACGAGGATGCTGAATGAGGCTTTTACTTACGACAGCAAAACTGGTTATTATCGACATAACAATAATTGGGAAAGATGGTAAACCGTTGATTTAGAAACCTCATGAACATGATATCAGATGGCATTTTCGAGCATCACAACGCACGGCGAAAGACTCCTAACTATACCATGCAAATTATAAATGAATATAGGAAAGAAAATTTCAAAGGCATTTTCAGTTTATTCTTTATGGTACATAAGCTTGAAGGGAAATAGGATCTTATAAATACCAGTCCGTCTGCTATGATTGTTATAATATGCCATGGGGCGGAGTTTAAACTCCAGCTAGAAATCTTCAAGAACGAAGACAGCATATGTTTCAGAAATGGAAGTAAATTTTAAAAATGACATTTGCAAACGTGTAATTTCATTTCCATCAAGTAATCAAGAGTGTATTCGTACTCATAGTGATTAACAAATTCTTACTAAACTGGTTTGTCATTATAATGATAAAGTTTTGTGAATTAACAAGCACGCTTATGGTGTAAAAATGCAGAAATTTGTTTTTGGCTTCTTATTAATTAACTAAGAAATATCACAATGAATGAAATAGATTTAGTTAAACTGTAAAGTATGGTCTCCCATAAACCATCTTCATTCTCAATTTCATGAAGGTGAAAAAAATTTTTCATCTTTTTTTTCTAGTCGATTATCTTCTGCCCTTTAGGTAATTATTGAAGCCCTTAAGAAAAGAGACTCGTTAAGAGTTGGTGCTTTAGACCAGCTGTGAACGTGATAAAATCACCGGGAACTGCACGTTCTTTTTTACTTATAACGTCAGTTATTTTTCTTTACTTTCTAATTAGACTCATTAGGAAGTTGCGGACAAGATATACACGTAACTGTTATTTTTACAGTTAAAAAAAAGAATTTATAAAAGAAAACTTTTTGATGTGCCTTTAAAAACAAAATATCTTCACATTTGTAAATTTTATCTTCCCCATCTTCTGTCACCATAGACAATATTTAAAATTCCTGTAATTATGAAAGAAATCACGGAATTTCAGCATAGTGGATAAATGAAAACTCTTTTACCCTAATATATAAAAGATGGTTATAATTAAAGACCTCGGTTGTGAAACCTGGTAAGCGCCAAAGGTGTGCTATCGAGAAAAACTATTTAGATTTTTGTCCCTTTTTTCTACTTCTGTGTTTGCAATATTTTAAGATTTGGCTGCACTGTATGAAAGGCATAATTGACAATAAAACAACATTCGGCAACTACTTTGATGTTTTAATTTTTCATAAAAAAACTATAAAGAAAATGAATACGGTTAAAAAATGGCACTGAACATGTTTTACATGAACTCGATACATTCTTCAAAATACTCATCTTCTGAAGAATCGCCCTCGCACTCGCTTGTTTTTCATCATCTGCTTCTAATCCCTTGTAGAAGACCATGTACGCAGGAGGTATATAAATGGAACAGAGATTTCACGTCTCTAACTTTTTCAGCTGTCAGCTTTATTCTTGCATTTACTTTTTGCGCAACTTCACAACGTTCAGATCTGGGGCATGCCTTACTTGTTTTCGGGGATTCACAGAGTTGAAATTTTCACTGTTGTATACTTCGCTTGTCTTGAGAACCCATGGTTCTTCATCTCTGTATTCAAATCTGCAGCAATCTTGTATCTTCAGTGGAGATTAGCTATCATCATGTACTTTATTCTTATTGAGAGCGTTTTTGATTGGCAAAAAATCAAAAAAAAATCTTTTTGATTCATCTGGAAACCTTGCAGTTTTCCTTGTTTTGAACTTTTGATGATAACCTCTCTTCAGTGGTCTAGGTTGTGCACATTTTGATAGTGCCTTCTCACATTGTTTTCTGTATGTCCAAAGTGTGTGTCTCTATTGTGTGCCTAACTTGAGGAAAGATATGCTTTATGTTTTTGAACCGTCCAATTTGAATCAGGTGCAGCCATAATTCCAGCACAGTCCAATTTTTGTTCTGCCCGCCGCAATTGTAAGAGAAGGCGATCAGTTTGGTTCCAGTTTGGCTCTACATTCCTCATCGGAGCCCCTCCCGGCTACTGTTTCATCCGATAAGAAACATGTCCCCAGATTTTGTACACAGTCATGAATGTTAAGGTTGTAGGTAAAAAGATTTCTCTTGTAAAATGCTAGGCTACTGATAGCTTCGGTGTGGGTAGTGCCTGCTGCATGTCAAAAGTTACAACAACAACATTATCGGGGTCCGCCAAACCCAGTTCTGTGCTCAGTTTTATTGCATCTTACTCATCTTGAGCTTCTCTCTGATGAAGTTCCAATGTTTGCTTAAGGGTAGCCTTGATTGCTTTGTCACTTTCTGCCTGAATCTTCACTTCTTGGCCATCGTACTCTTTGCAGGTTGCTCTGCAGGTTACTTTGCAGGTAGCCCTTTCGGTTGCTTTAAGGCTATGTTGTAATCTGCTGTGAATATTCGTCTGTATTTGTCACTGGAAACATGTGTGATGTTGTTGTTTCTGCAGGAGACATCCCCGTAGTCCTCGTAGCAAACCAGAATGTTGTATTCCAGAGACATAAACTCCTTGTCGGGATTTCTTTTCCGACTGTAATGGCTTTTATACCGTGGAAAGAATTCGATGTGCTTGCGGACATTAGCAATGTTAACTTCCTTGTATTTCCTTGCATGGTTGCCTCTTTTATCAGCAGATGTTGTGATAGTTCCTTTCTTCATATTGCTTACCAGTTGTTCAACGCGAGCTCTGTTTTCTTGTAGTCCATGACATGACAATAAAGTTTTCTTGCATACTGTGATTACAACATTTCCAGCCCTCAAAAAATACTGAATCGTCTGCCCGCGCCTGCACCGAAGAAACAGAGCACATTAACACAAAGCTTCAATGAAATTAGATCTCTATTGGGAAAATAATTAGGATTTTAGGGAGAAATGTCCATTAATATTTTTATTCTTACTTTCAAACAGTCATAATAATACAAACAGTGATCGATATTAGATCAAGAGAATTAACCGATATTTTGAAAATAAGGAGATAGTGGTAATCCCACCTGCTTTCTATTAATTTGGTGTGTTTTCTCTTTACTGCTGCGGCCTTCACAGGATGCACTTTTCCAAAATTTATGGAATATCTTCGCTCTGCTTCCTGATTAACTTGATGAAACACTTCTTTGGACACTTGCAATCTGAACCAATTTGCTTTGCTTGAACTGTTCCCCCAGTGTCTCTGTATTTCTGGGATTCCAAACCAGAATCCTTCCTTTTCTTAGGAACCTGCTGCCTGCTAGTAATTCGCTTGCGTTCCATGCCCCTCTTAGCTGCGCAAGGAGTTTCATCGTCGTTTTGCTGTATAGAAAATAATAGAGCATTACAGCCATAGCAGATTCACACTGTTGCATGAAACAAGATACATTTACCAAAGTATGTGTTTCAAAATGGCTACTTTTTATAATATCCTTTTGTTGTTATTGTTATAAAATGACATAGTAATCATTCTCGTTTCTGTTATTTAAAAAATGAATCTGTGCTTCTCTGTCACGGACAAAACTTTAATAGTATGAGTTTTCATGGAATGATTAGACTGTCGAAAGCAACATCTGTACTTTATGTAAAACATGTAAGTCACATTAAAGATTTAGTTACCTATACCTCTTGTGGATCAGTTTCATTTGCATTGTCACTATCATCATGGTGAGGAGAAGGAACATCACTGGAGCCATCCTCCACAGAATAACAGAGAATGGACAGCTTTGCCATTTCCCATGCTAAGCGATGGTAGTGAGCAGACGGTGGCGCCCTCCGACGGATGGGTGGACTTTGCTGGCTGGTTAACCTGCGTTTCAATGAAGCTTGCTACGAATTTTTCTAGATTTTTAATTATTTCTCGATCTGTAATTAACTGAAACTGTCCTGATCACACGGAAGCTTGAAATGAATGACATGTAATCTTTTGGCGTCAAAAAAAATAATTTTCCACGGAGAAAAAAATAGATATTCGTCTAATTAAATGCTTGAGTAACTTCCTTGGCAATCAGCTGACTGCTTTTAAGATTTAAATCATTTAGACTTTCCGAAATGTATAAATATTTTTTCCGAAATATAGTAATTCCACTCACAAATAATTTAATTTCAGCAACAGAATTAGTTTGCTCTTCTTTAATTTGTTTTTATTGAGAAAGTGATAAGCAAAATAAGCGAGAAAAGCCGTCAGAATGCAATATTTAAATATATTATACGTGTGTTTCCAAAGTTCGCGAACTGCCCCTTCTGTATGTAGGGAAAGCCTAACCTATGACAGCAGGAGTAATGTTCGGCCAACCACTAAAGTAAACCATGTGCTGAAATAAATTACATAAAATCAGTTTTACATAGTTGCAAAGTTTCTCAAATGCGTTCATTTTATTTTTACATTCCCAAAGGAAACGGGCCGGCCAGTTGTCCGAGAGGGTTAGGGCATAGGCTTTCTAGTATTCGAGTCCACCTGGTCGTGGGTTCGAATCCCGCCATGGGCATGGATGTTTGTGCTTGTCCTGGGCTGCGTACAGATGTAACTTGTGTATAAGGCGCAAAATGACCTTAGTAGTCGACGCCAAAAATTCTAATAAACCAAACCAACCAACCAAAGGAAACGGTACATGTAGTTTACACCATTTGCTCAAACTGTTCACCGTTCACCTCTTGGCAATACGCTAGTCGGTGCGCAAACGCACTGCAGGCATTGATTAGGATTGCCTGAGGAATATTTGCCATCACCTGCCTAATTCTTTCCTTAAGTTCGTTAATGCTTGCAGGGCGTGTCTCGAAGACCCTCCGCTTAACATAGCCCCATAAGAAAAAGTCAAACAAGCGGGGAAAGATCCGGGGATCGAGGCGGCCACTTAATGCCCCCCCCCCCCCTTCTGTCAATCCAGCGGCCAGGGAATACTTCGTCCGGATACTGGCGTACAGAGACGGTAATGGGGAGGAGCGTGACCACCGAGAGAGAAGGCATCCGCAATGAAACTGAATACATTGTTACATCATCATAGATAGTGCAAATTCAGGGCTTATTGAAATTTTCACTATCTAGAAATATGAATAACAATGCACTATCTATGTGACGCAACAATGTATTCAGTTTCATTGCGGAGGCCTTCTCTCTCGGTGGTCACGGGAGGAGATCCATCCTGTTGGAACCAGATGTCGTTTTCGCCTGCTGCCTCGGCAACAGCTGGAACAACCTCGTCTTCTAATAGCTGAAGGTATTTGTGGCCATCCAGTGTTCAGTCAATGACAAAGGAGCCTATGAATTTAGTGCCCATAATTCCTGCCCAGACCTTTACTTTCTGAGGACGCTGGATTTGGCCTTCACCCATCCAATGTGGATTGCAGTCGGATCAGTAACGAAAGTTGTGGTGATTTACCTCCTCATGCAAAATGACTACTAAGGTCATTTTGCGCCTTTTACATAAGTTATATCTGTACGCAGCCCGGGAGAAACAAACATCCATGCCCACGGCGGGATTCGAACCCACGACCAGGCGGACTCGAGAACTAGAAAGTCTACGCCCTAGCCCTCTCGGCCACCTGGACGGCCGGAGCTCTTGGCCATCCCAAAGGAGGCATTCCGTACTTGTTCCGACCAATGGCAGCAATACTGGGTTAAATGCGTTGCTGCAGACGGTGCTTATTTTGAAGTGACTAAACATTTATGTGAATTCGAACAGTATTTTTGTAGACTCAATCCGGATAATTTCCGTAGAGGCCTTGTAAGTTTTGCTTTTTGGCCGTTCTACCTTTCTTATTGTTTGAAGTATCCACAGATTTATTGTTGCCATTTTTTCCAACGATTGAGTACTCTGCATGTCACATTTTTCGATAATGCTGCAGTCAGGTACTTCGTTGTTTCAATTGCGGATCCAGTTAGACGAGCGTCAAAGATGAGTCCCTTTTCGAAGTCATTAAGGCCCTTCTTTTTTTCCTACTTCATACAGTTGATCAAGTTTCTTTTTTCCTACTTCATGATGAAATTCAGCCAACTCTTCAATAGGTGATAAGTATTTGCTTTGAATGAAATGATCTCAAACTCTACTTTGCATAAAAACGGATTGAAACAAATTTACATACAGTATGTTCACAGATGTTTCTAATTCATTAGTAACTGCAAGAGAAGCTATTAGTTTAGACTCGTCGCATTTCAGTGGGAGAATGCACTTGGCCAAAGCATCTTACGAGCTAGTAATAAATACTGTCCCGCGGCCGAGAGGGATTTATTGTGGATTTCTAACATTTTTCAAAATTCAATGCAGTTATGTAATCCATGCTTGATATTATCGTAAGCACAATTCACAACAGGCATTGGATTAACACATGTCTATTCTTTTTTTCGATCTGCTTTCAATCACATCGAATTTTGCAAATAGTGGACATAGAAGAAGAACCGTACATTAGTGTCTGATTGCATATTTCTTTAAAAATATATAAGGAAGGCATTTGACGAAATTACCAATATGTTAGCGATTCTGTTTGATGAATCAACCATGACGCTTTCCACTTGAATCGAGAAACTTTGGAGGAAGGATCCCGAGATAGTTCGGATGAATTTCCAATAGGAAAAGCCACAACGCTCCTGTTCCGATTCAGCGAGAATCATTGTTCCATTACAAAGCCTGAAGCGGCTATATTTGCATTTAAAGCATTCAGAATGTTTAATCGACTTTGGACTATTTTCTATGAATGCCCTTTAGCTATGAATTCACATAAAGTTTCAGATATTTTGTTTACAATTGAATATGCTTTGTTTAAATAAATACTATTAATTATGAATTCACTCTGTAATATGCCTTTTGACACTAAACGAGTATCGAATGTAAAGCAGTACATCTGCCTAAATTAAATGCAGCAATGGAAATATTTAAATGACGTATAAAACCTATCTCAATTTTTTATTTGTAAATGCCGGCAATAAATTTGCTATATTTTCATGTCTGTATACTTCTTCCGAAGTGTTTCACTCTTGGTTTTAACGCTTCCTTTAACTTAAACTCACATCTACGTAGTTTTCATCTTTTACCATTAAATGCAATGATGATCTATATCATCATCATCATCATCCTATATACTGATATATCATCATCATCATCCTATATACTGATATATCATCATCATCATCAATTTCAGCCTTTTCAATCAACTTCTGGATGTAGGTCTCTTTCAAAAATTACAATGTGCTCGGTCCTGAGCTTTGTTATTCCAATTAACGCCCAACACTTTACACACTTTTATTTGACATCACTTGTTTGTGTGTTTGTGCGCAAACTTTGCAATCAATATTTCGCTCATTTTCTAACTACTTACAGCTCAGAAACTATCCCAGCGTCGTCTTCTCGATGACAATGCATGTCTCAGTCGTTAGTTTCACAAGTAATTCTTTTGTTCGTGATTTGTATTTTAAGTTTCATATGTATACAATGCTGAGGCCAACGAGAGACAGGCCAGGGCACTCAAAATCATGAACGAACAAAAGAATGATGGATGGGGTCCGAGCAACAATCCATCCTTCTATGAAGACATATCCCTCTTTGGTAGACGAATAAGAATTCATCTTGGTGTTCCAAAATACTCAAAAAGAAGCCCAACAACATTATATGTACACATTGCATTGACCAAACTATACATGAAACAGGGATCTTTGCCACATATACATATCATTACTCAATGTTCCATCCCATTCTTTCCTCCATCATAATTTTACCATCAAGAACATCTTCTCTTTTTCTCGTGCATCTTGCATAAACCAAAAGTTACGTTATAATAATGTCCCGAGTATTGCTTACAACAAAGCCGTTAAATTAAAAGACAACAATGAGAGAAGCTTTCTTATAATAAAATTACCTGAAAACCCGGCGTAGCCCGGGACTTTATTTATTCTCTTGTTGGATTGACCTGCCTCAGATTAAAATATACATTTTCACCACCGGGGAATATCACTGGATACTTTAGATCTCATGTTCCCTTCGAAGTTTCCCTTGCCCTTGACGTAGAAGCTCTTATACCCTCTTGCTCTAAACGAAGCTTCAGATGTTTCCGATGCCCGGAGAGCTTTTTATCTTTTAGCTTTTTGTCCTGACCAATACTCGTTCTTTCTCTTTCCTTTCCAAACACACAAACAAACACACAAACTTTTGTCAGTCGTCGGACATTTGTTAGAGGGCTCAAGGGAGAGACGTGTATCTCCTTTGCCTCCTCCATAGACACTTCCCTATCCTTATCGTATCTCCTTTCCCTATCCACGAAAACGCATCAAAAATTGACACATCGCAGTTAAGTTCATCCATTTTCACGTTATCGTGCAAACGATGGCCGGGCGGACACATAAAGGTACCGATTAAGCTTGTATTCTTATACATGTATATAGCTTTAGCTAAAGCTCGTAATTCTTATTGATTTACTTTTTTGGAGCCATTTTCTCGGACGTAGCATTTCAAAAATCGAAAAGAATGTCATATTTGTCTTGTGCTCGTCATTCCCGTTCGAATGACATATTACATGCCTTATATTACCAATAAAAAAATTTATTGGGTAGATGGGGGTCTCAATAGTCACGTGACTGTTAGACAGATTTCAATGACAAACTAATCAGGTGAGCCCAGGAAGGGTCTCTATCGAAGAGCGAAAGCAGAATTTGAAAAAGTTAAAGCATTCTCAAGTAATGGTCGGACATACAGACGGACAGACAGACACACAAACAGAGCGAAACCAATACATCTGCTTCTTTCTCTCGCTTATTTATTCAGAGCAAAAATTTTTCACCACATCTTTCTTTTGTAAGGACAACCTCAGTAGTTTCATCTCTTATAAATATGACGTTATTATGCAGCAGAAATATGGGTCTGTTTTTATGAGTTATATTATGTTCATCTGTCATTTGGTCTCCTTCATATTTTCTACAGCCTTTCACGTAGATGACTGAAAATCGATATATTGATTTCTTTAAGCAATTAGTACTTTAACTATCTAATCTGGATCGTATTGACCTGATGGTTTAGAGATCGGTTCGAATATGATATACGGGATGTAAATTGGTTAAAAAACATTTTTTTATTTTCGGTATTACTTTTCCATTAAAAGTTTAACAACTGAACTTGCATGTACAGTTGTAAAAGCGGAAACTGCACGCGCTTAAAGGTGAAGTCGATGCTAAATCATATGGTAATTTTTTTTCTCCAAACATTCGGCAGTAATTAACAAAAATACAAAACGTCAAGACTATTTTGCTCACGGAAGTAATTTGTGATATGTCGATGACCCTTCATACTGGCGCGACAGGATACACAAGAGGGAAGTAACACTATATTCAGATCGCAATGTATAGGAATACATGAAGCGCATTAACACCATTTCGATCTTGCTACAAATATACGAAATTTCATCCATATTTTCGTCACTGCTGACGTTATCATCATCAGTGGGAGCAGTATCAGATTCAAACATGGTAGACTGTATCAAACTTTTACTTTGTGATCAATCGTTTAAATTTTTATACGGCTTTGACGTAGCACAGCTGCAATAAGGAAAACTCGCTGATGCTCAGCCCGCTTAATAATGCCCGTTTCACGCGTCATCAGGTCGCATCACAGTGCCTACTTCTCTCCATGCGTGCATCCAATAGTGCCTAAAAGAGTTTCCAGTTTTTATAGATTGTTATCGATATTCGAAAAAAATTATAACTTTCAGATACTCTTTAAGACTGCTAAATTTTAGACATATTTCATATTTAGCTGGCTTTCCTCGTTAATTTGTGGCCGGCCAGGTGGCCGAGAGGGCTAGTGCGTCGGCTTTCTAGTTCTCGAGTCCACCTGGCCGTGGGTTCGAATCCCGCCGTGGGCATGGATGTTTGTGTTTGTCCCGGGCTGCATACAGATATAACTTGTGTAAAAGGCGCAAAATGACCTTAGTAGTCGACGCCTTAATTTCTAGAACCCCTCCCCCCCTCATTAATTTGTGATGCTCCCGCCTTGTTCCAAAAGTTCCGGGAATATGTCCACAGGATCCTTGACCGAATTAATGTATGAAAAGATAAGGCAAATAAGCTTACCAAGTTGAACCAAGGTTTTATTTACAAGTGGTTAAAAATATTAATTACAAAATCTTAGAAAATAGCTATTAAATAGCAAGACAATTATTATTAAAGTGATTGCTATTTAATTGTACCGATTAGGAATTCAATTCTTCTGGAGATAAAATGCACACTCATAAAAGGGTTTAACGCCATGATACTGGTACAAGATTGCAATTAGCCATTCCGATATTTACCATCCAGCTTACCCATATTTAAGCCTCCCTTTCGGATTTCTCATATGCATCAAATATATGAGCTCAAATACAGTGGTGCAAATAACAATCAGGCCAAAAGCCTATTTTGACATATCCTAATATGGCCCAGACTTACACGTTACATAATTTACCCAGGTCAATAATACCATTTCGATGCATTCCAATCAAATAAGGGAAAAAGTGCATTCAGAAATTTATTGCACCTACTGGAACACCTATTTTCTTGGGTGAATCACTGCAATTTCATTTACAATAAAGCGACAACAGGTTAACTGGTGCCAATCCCAGTTAAGAATTAATTCCCACATTTTACAATTACAATTAGGCATAACCATTTTCCGTTGCCACACATGGCTTAAGCGAAATTTTAAAGTTCAATTTGTCAAAATTAGTTTTACATTGCGTTTTTTAAAAAGTTTCTTCTTACAAGCAGAATTAGGTGGTCATTCAGTATCAGGAAGGACTGTAATTACCAGTAGAAACTACTTCTGGCAAGTAGTGGCTTCACTGCGGTACTTATCAGCTTGAAGAGAAGTCCAGAGTTATTGAATTCTCCATGATGGTGAGTTAAGTTGGCTGCATTTGGACTCGATTTTAGAACGATAAGAGCCCTCTTATTGACTGCCTATTCCTTCGGTGGCTGCAACATGAGTGATATAAAATCAGAAAAACGTCCTTAAACCAAAGAAAACTATAATTCCCTCACTTTTACTAAAAAAAAAGCTGCAATATTAGACTGTTGCCGCGTTAAGCCAACACCACCTCTACTCAAAACCTGAGCGCGAAAATTTCATACATTGTTGCATCATCATACTTAGTCATAATTTAGGGCTTATTATTGGTACAAATGTGATTAAAGATGACTAGCTAAGACGTTTTAACAATGTATGACGTTTTCGCGCTCAAGCTTTCTCTTTAAGTGGTGTTGGTTAAGCCAACGCCACCTAAAGAGAAAGCCTGTGTACGATAACGTCATACATTGTTGCATTATATAAGTAGGGCATTGTTATTTGCATTTCTACCAATAATAAGCCCTGAATTTGCACTTCTTATGGTGATGTAACAATGTATGACGGTTTCCGTGCAGAGGCTTTCTCTTTAGGAGGTGTTGGTTAAGCTAACAAATTCATTGTTTAGAAGTCAGTAAGACCAACAGTTAAGATGATTGGTTTGGTTTGGTTTGATATTCACGTCCTTTTCAACTGCTATGGTCATTTCAGGACGGCATTATAGGGGCCGCAAATTTTGCCTCGCAAGGGTTTTTTAAAGCGCAGCCGGCAAACGACTACAACAATTAAGATGAACATATCAGGCTTCTAAACAGTGAAATAAAAAAAAACATTATTATCAAGGAAATACATAACATAAAACATAACACATAATATACATTAAATAAATTAATATCTTAAATAAAACAATTAATGACGGGAATACCGTCACAAATTAAAAAGGAACAGAACTTCGAGCGCTAAATTTCCATTTTTGGAGTACTTTATTAAATATTTTAATTACTGTATTAACTAGAACAGAAATTGAAATAGACACCTACTGTAAATATGAATCAATATTCGAAATAATGAGACTTCTTGTCCACATAAAAAAGATTTTATTTCTTGTACGTATATTTCGACCACCACGTGGTCATCATTCAGCAAGAATCCAAAGTAATGAGAGAATAGGATCATTTAAAAGCCATTGGATGAAGAGCCAATCAAGTAAAATTACAATGACTTGATTGGCTCTTCATCTAACGACTTTATGTAATTAAACGAGCCTGTTCTCTCATTATTTTGTATTCTTGCTGAATGATGACCATATGGTAAATACAATGAGTAAAAATCTATTTATGTGGACAAGAGGTTTCTTTATTAGGAGCTTTAGCAAAAAGCTACTTATAAGAATGCAAACCATGTATTGGTAGAGGCGTCGACCATGGCAGTCGAGGTTCCTGGTTCGAATCTAGGTCGTAGGATTTTTCCTTCCATGTTTCAATATAAAAATTAATTACCTTTTAAAGATATAATAATTAGACATTCATTTAGACATTGGCACATTCTGCATTATATTTACAATTTAATGGTATAACTGGAAAAGTTTCAAACGCATCATACATAATTTCGTTTCACTGTAATGTCTTAAACTCTCAATTATTAGTACATCTACCCTATATGTAATATGATTTTCCAAGCGCTCTTTTGATCTGGAATATCTTCATTGCCATATTTCTTGGTCACTTGCTTCTCTAAATGAGAAAAAACAGACCAGTCTGATAAGGGTTTCGTTGCTAAAAACCCTAATGAGTTAAAAAAAGGAGTATATTAGATCGAAAAGTTATCAAACAAATCAAGCAACAAGTTGAAATAAATCTCACATTAGTTAGAGGAGTTCATTTTCCAGACTGCAAGTTTATTCAAGTTGATTCTTTTCAGGGAAACCATCAAAGAAGACTAAAATGGAAAGGAGATAAATGAATAGCATTCACAATACCATAGTTCTTAACAAAAGAAACAACACAAAAGTATAAGAAAACGAAAACGACAGAAAATTTGTTCTGTCATATACGTGTAGGATGGAAAAATTTTCTTCTGATTGATTAGAGAGATTGTAATTTTAAAAACTCCCATTGAAATGCATTGTACCTTACTAAAAATAACTGAAAAAATATTAACCAAATACTAGAAAGGTCAATATTCGAAAACGCTGGTTTATCGATAAGTAAGTAATAAATCCATGTATTTAAATTGAAGAAAATCAATCGGAGCAATTAATTCCCGTTCACACGCAATTAGAAATCACAAATCAGCTTAAACTGAATAAACATGAATGAACTCAAAGTGAAATATAGAAAATCGATCGGATACGTGAAAGGTCACAAACATACGTGTTACTTAATCGCGCTTGAATTAGTCATTTACGAGCTACTTGATAACTTAATAGAGGCGTTAATGATTCCCAGTTACGTATCTATAATATTTCTATACGGACATGCTTTCGTTTCGGTGTTGCGATATAGAAATTTTACACGAATCCTTCGGAGTTATTTGGATAATATGATAAAGATATTAAAATATTGATCTAATGAATACCGTACGCCTTTATAATGATAGTCATTGACTATTCTGATTTTTTTCATTATTTTTATATTATATATTTCTATTGTCCAGAATTTTAACATTATTGAAATTGTAAATAAATCTACACGTCCCACACTCTTTCTTTCTTATTGACTTGTTTCATAATATTTAGCTTATTCTGACACAAATAAAAAACAGCAGTTTTAAACAAGGAAATGCATTTATTTAAAAAAAATGTTTGCTCTCGGAAGCAATACACTCTGGCCAACGTATTTATGTATTACTGTGCACCTAAAATATCGGGGATCTACAAATAAAGATGACATTCTGTTTGCTTATGACTTCGGTTTTTAGATCTTGATTTCCCATGGACATTTTATAAATATTCTCAGGCCGTCACCATTGCGCACAACACAAAGTTTATATCTTTCGGATCCCATATGTTTAACGATACACTGTATACCAAATTTGAACTTTTTTCTGTCCTTTAGATGAAACTATGTGATTCTGTATAAACAAAGGGTGCTTGATTCATATATCAAAACCAAAATGGTCCACCACGTACCGTTTTGTAGGAAACCCGCTTCTCAGAGAAATGTAACAGAGGCTTGATTTATAGAAAACACAAACACTAAAATGATTTTTTGGCAGTTTCCTCTTGTAGGCATCTGTTAGTGTGTCCCTGATAACAGACCAGCAATATTCAGCTAGCATACTTCCATTCCATCGTTAAGCTCTGCCTGTGTGATTTCGTGATTTGAACATGTCATAGATGGAGAAGTTGAAAGTCAGGATCTTGATGGTTTGGGTCATCGTAGGTGTCTTCCTCTGAAACAACAGTATATTTATCTGGAGCTGTAGGTATAGGAAGATCTTCAAAATGAGGAACTGGTCGCATAACGCTTCTATATCTGCTAGAATATAGACATGTAAAAAGAAAACATGTGGATTTTTTGGAAAATGGTGCGTGGTAAACAAAAAATATTTACGAATTCGTTATTTTCAGCCAAAAATATACAAAAAACACATTTTAATCTAAAGGAGGGGGTCTAGAAATTTCGGCGTCGACTACTAAGGTCATTTTGCGCCTTTTACACAAGTTATATCTGTACGCAGCCCGGGACAAACACAAACATCCATACCCAGGGCGGGATTCGAACGCACGGCCAGGCGGACTCGAGAACTAGAAAGCCTACGCCCTAGCCCTCTCGGCCACCTGGCCGACTTAATTTAAAGGACGTTTTTCATGTTGTACAGTGTTATCTGAAAAGTCTCTTATTGATTTTTGCCCTAAGCTGGTTTATTTCCCGGTGATCGTAACCCATATACTTTTGTAAACGGGCGTTCCAGTAAAAAGCGCGATACAATATCTAAATTATATCATTATTTTAAGAAAAAAGATTAAAAAAAGGAAAAAACAAAAAACACATGTTCAATATTTTTCAAAAAGCTATCCAATAATACAAAGCTCGACCCCACCCACCCCATCCCTTAAGTGGCAACTTTGAAATCTTGAATAGAAACCCCTATTTTTTATTGAAGATTCTGATTCTACCAGGATATTTGAGGATATGGATGTATCCAAAAGTGCTTCCAGCAATTAGACAGATTACAGAGGATAACTTTGACGATACATGATTTCAGCAAGATAGTGTACGACCGCACTTTGCTTTAAATGTTCGATATTTTGTGGACATCAATTTCCTGAACGATAATGGACTGGAAAAGAGACGAAATTGAATGACCACCTCGTTCCCTTGACTTGTCGTCATTGGACTACTTTCTTTGGAGTCATCTAAAAAGCCGTGTCTACAAAGCTAAGCCAATCACACTAGATGATCTTCGACAAAGGATCATTGATGAAATTGCACTTATTGAACCCAACATCATTAGAAACGCTGTAGCCGGATTTTACCATCGGATCGGACATAATCAGATCCAACAAGGTGTGCAGTTCGAGCATTTACTGCAAAACATTCGATATTTTATAACGTAATTTTAAATGGGTGAGGGTTTTAAAGAAATACGCCAGAGTTCGGCATTGAAAGTGTAATTAAAGTAAACATTTAATTTCATAATTCTGACTACAAAGTAAGATAGCGAGCTCCCTAGGCACACTATTGACTTTTTACTTTTCCATTTGCTACATGAAATCAAAGTTTTAATCTTATGACACAAATGGTGTAATTCAAAAATTACGAAAACATAAATTACGAACAAAATGGCTAACTATTTTCTTATATATCCTGCACCAATGAACGACAGGGGAAGTGTCGAGTAATCCCTTTTTGAGAAAGGATTACAGAACCCTAGGTGCGTAGTTGACCTCTGGAATCAAGGTGGCTAGGAAGAAGTCTATCAATAAACCAAAAGAAAATGGGCATTAACAAAAGTTTCACTAATTAAGTGGACTTAAGTCTAACGCTAGCCAATGTAACGCTTAGAAGCTATCAAAATGAAAATCTTACTCTTGCGGTGTGAAAAGTTGGATACGCTGCTTTGGCGATGAAGATTAATGCTGCTTTCGCTAGCCTCTACACAACAATTCTCTCCGACGTAGTTGCCTGCAAGCTCTTGTGTATGACGGAAACAATTCGCTTCTTGGCGCTCACGCATCAAACCTCTTTCATGCACTTGATCAGAGACTGCTGGCTCCTTTAAATCGTCTTCTTCTTCCCAGCCCGCGTTCGACTGGACACCTATGCCCCTGTCGGATGGCATCTTTTCCAGTCGCTCTTACGAAGCTCCAGCAGCTCGGTTAGCGACGAGAATGTCTTTCCAAATCCGCGCTGCAAGGAAATCTTTCACAAAATTTTCCCGCGACAGTGTCAAATTATACGCACTTCGCTTCTCTTCCCCTCGTGGCACCTGAATCAAACGGACTTCGCGGTCCCCGCGTGCTACGCCACGCAGAGGCTGGGTTGGAAAAAAAAAGTTTTTGGAAAAAAAACCAAAAAAAACGTTTATTTTTGTTTTAAATCAAATTTTTTGTTTTAAAACTATTGTTTTAAACACTTTTAATTGAAAGTGTTTTTCTCGTAGCGGCTTCTCGTAGTCGAATTTTAGAGAAATGCCTTCCCTACTGCAAAGGTGAATACTTGGAAGTCGTTCGCGTTTCCAGGTTGCAGGGAGGATCGGCAAAATACGGAGCATGTACCTTTAACACCTCTCGTGCTCGAATCTCACGCCACTCTCCTCTTTGTTCCTCATTCTCTCTTTCATCTCTCCGCCAAAGGCCTCATCTGCGCGCTCATTGGCTCCCTACCTGTCTTTCCTCTATCAAGAGCCACTGAACAAATCGCGTGCTTTCTTTCTCGAATCTCCGACGTTGACTCTTTGGTATTCGTTCTTTCATCTTTCACACAGGGCCGTACCCAGGGGGGGGGAGAGGGGGGGCCGGGGGGGGGGGGGGGGGGGGGGGGGGGGGGGGGGGGGGGGGGGGGGGGGGGGGGGGGGGGGGGGGGGGGGGGGGGGGGGGGGGGGGGGGGGGGGGGGGGGGGGGGGGGGGGGGGG
>JAHWFO010009481.1:439532-449938 GCA_023313115.1 Rhysida immarginata | reverse complement strand
TGCAAATGTTTTAGGCAAAGAAAAGCACCCCGATGGTGAGAGATGAGGGGACTCGCGTGAATAAACCACATGGCAAGGAACAGAAAACTATTACGTAAGTTTACGTCTTTGTTCCTAGGTAGCGCAAAAACAGTTAATTTTTGGACCGTTTTCAGACTTTGCAGTATGAAAACTTCAAATCAGCGTACACTACGAACCCGCAGTCAAAAGTAAGGGTTCTCATTCAACTTTTTGAACATGCCCGCCCCCACCTCTCACCCATGATCCACAAAAGAGGAGAGTGGGGGGGACTTGACCATAGTTCAATTTTACAGCTATCTTGAAATTTTTCAAAATCGTGTCTTCTTTATCTTTTGTTGAGAAGCGCATTTCTGGAGAGAATAGTAAAATCTGATTTTTGGCGATTACAGCGTCATCTGTAATGAATTGAAAAAAATGATTTAGATAAAAATTTCATATTTTTCCCGTAGAATCTTAATCTTCAATAAAGAACAGGAGTGGTTCCAATTTAAGATTTAAAAGTTGACCCCTCCCTCTCACTCAGGAGTTGGGGATCGAGTTTGGTATCATTGATATCGTTACATTTTATCGAATCATATTATTCCATTTTACCATATTTGTATAAAGAGTGTTGTTAAATTTCATGTCAAAAATGATAGGGGGGATAGAATATGCGATTCTAAGTAAAAAATTTCATATGAACATGGGTCCGAATTTGAACGATAACTGAGATATGAACAGAAATAAAAATGCCGCCACTAAGATCAACAAATTAATAACTGACTTTCTACAACATCGAGGATGATGAAATTTGGAAGAATAATAGGCCCATAAAATTGTGTATACCGTTAAAATTTGATCGAATTGTAACGAGTAGTTTCCGAGTTACTTAGTCAAGTGCGTAACTCGGAAACTCCTCGTTAGAGTTCGTTCAAATTTTAACAGTATACACAGTTTTATGTACCCTATTATTTCCTATTACACGGAAAACAGTCTTTGCGTAATGTATATTAGACGCAGGCTGTTCAGATTCCAAAAAATGATGTTTTGCGTATAAAATTTTTTTATTAAAAGATGCGATATGTTCTTAATAACGTGTTATGAAATTTCGAGTTGAAAGGCCGATGCAGAACATTACATATTACTACACTTCAGACAGTACACACCAGAATTAAGACACGGAATAATAATTGGTAAAGGGGGAGGTGAAATGTAACTGTCAGTCATTCCTTCTTCCATTACCTTGATAAAGCAGGGCACAAATGGCGAAACGGTTGGTAAATATTTTTACTGCTAAAAATATTGCAAAGCCTCTATATTCCTTATATGCAGTCGCGATATGAAGACCTGAAACTGCATTAAAAGTTGTTGACTGAGTTTTAAATGCGGCCAGTTTATTTATTATTTTTCACTCAGAGACTTCACATATCACGAGCATCGAGGAGTTTCTCGTATCAAGTTCGGCCGCATAAACATTAAGAAGCAGCCTTCATGACGCCGCTACCTTATTTGACAGAAATTGACATTGACAGTGGCGCAACAAGAACTGAATATTCAATGGTTTGGTCTATTCCAATCGAATAGAAGTGGAATGGTGCATTTCTAAACAGGGGTTCCCATGCAAATTATAGTCTACTCTGACCCATTCTTACAAATTTGGAACATAAATTCTGTTACACTTCTCTATTAGGAATTTCCAATAATTTTCTCAAAAATCTTATTCAGGAATTCTAAAGAAACTAAAAGTAAATTTATAAACATGCGACTTTAGAAAATAGTATCGTTGTTATCATAGAGTCAAAGACTCAATGGTATTTTGCCTGAATATCTAAAAATATTAAAACCGTTTTTTATGGACTTAAACAGCTGTTTTTAGTTATTGCTATGAAGTTTCCTTTTATAGTATTGATTCTCTGCTTTTCTTAAAATATAATCTTACATCCTTACAATATTAGTACTACACATACACTATTAGTCGAAAACAGATTGCTCGAATGTGTGTTGTTTGTTTTCCGTAAAAAGAAATAAATGAATGTCTTCATCTTCCTTTGGAATAACAACAAGACAAAGAAAATCTTAAATATTGATTTAGTTTCATGCCAGTCACGAAAACAACGTCTTTTCTTCCTTGTAATCTTCAGAAAAAGTAATGTGACAGAAAAGAAGCGGACACTCGTCCCTGTTTTTCATTTCACTGACAACTACACAAAAAGCACATCTCAGAATGCCCTTCCTCTAGCGCAATGTAACATTATAATAGATGGGATAATGTTTCTTGTCTTAACGGTTTCAAACAGGGAAAAATGAATTTATGAAGCGCGTGTACAGTTACTTATTGAAAAATAGTACAGTATATAAATATAACTGTATTTCTAAAAAACAGTAGGGAGTTACATATCAGATGTAAACCAGCCTTGCCAAATCAGGAAATCGAATTATGCGAAAATTCCCTGTTGCTCAGTTGCTCATTTGCACACAAATAAATAGGTTATTTCTTTATCTAACTACGTTTCGCCCATTAATGCGCCTTAAAATATGTGTTATAAAATTGAAAAATGTTTTTTTTTCTTTCTAATAATTATGGTTTTGAAACAACTTACAAAAGTAATGTAAATTGTCGTGGATAAACATCATAAAATCTTTAAGTCAGAAACTCATTCTATGATAACATTTATGAAATTTCACCATATGATAGTGACTGACAAATAGACAATCTATCAGGAGTCAATGATACTCTCTTCCACATCGTAACTAAGTCACAGTCGGTAGATAATTCCATGCTAATGTTGGAAACCGTCTTGAAAGGCTTGTTTTGGAATCGACCTATTCTGCTGAACAAAACTATCGACCGCGCAGCCTGTTTTCGATGTGAGCATGGTCTACAAGGTCAGAACAAAAAGTATAGGCTGATGATTTTCACTGCTGCTCTACGTCTGTATGTGAGGATCTAAGTGCTCTGTAACATGAGGCATGTTAAAGTCTTCTAAAAAATTATTAATATACAGGGTGAACCCCCCTTTTATTTTTTGAACCGAAGCAGATATGTCAATTTTGATGAATCCAATGAATAGGAAGTTGTGGGTGGCCTATCCCATGGTGCACTTTTCATCATCCCAAATATGCAAATTAGGACACATTCAAAATTTATCTCAAAAACCGGAAGGGGTAGAGAAAAAAAACCAATTGCAAACTTGTTCAGCATAAAAAAAAAAAAAAATTAACCCAAATCGGACCAACCAATCACCCACAATCACGTAAGTTACAAACAGTTCACACTGCACAAACAAGTTATTTCAAACAGTTTTAAAAAAAAGTTAATCAACAAAATGCTCGATGTGACGACCGTGGGCACCATAACACAGTTGGGCACGGAACCTAACTGACGCCAAAACATCGGTATGCATGGCTGGTGTCACTCCTCGGCACGCTTCCTGGATTCGTTGAACCAGATCCTCCAGTGAGGCGGGCTGCGTAGCATAAACCTTGTCCTTCAGGTATCCCCACAAGAAAAAGTCAAGTGGTGTAAAATCAGGGGAGCGGGGTGGCCAACGAACTGGTCCTCCTCGGCCAATCCATTGTTGTTTAAACATCTCACTTAGACGCTCGCGAACGACCAACCCGTAATGTGGAGGAGCTCCATCATGCTGAAGCCATGTGCGCTGATACGAGGCCAATGGCAAATTGTCAATGAAGTCTGTGACTACCACGTTGAGAATTTCATCCCGGTAGCGCTCTGCAGTCAGTGTTCCATCGTAAAAATACGGTCCAACCACAGTGTCATTGTACAATACACACCATACATTGATTCTCCAGTTCACTTAATGAGTTGCTTCTCGCAGACATCATGGGTTTTCGTCTGCCCAATGATGATGATTGTGCCTATTGATAACTCCATCCCTGATGAACTGGGCTTCATCTGTCCACAACACCTCATGAATGAAGTTTGGATTGTCATCCAGGCAGGTAAGTAACCAGTTGCAGAAGGCGGTCCTAGCAACATAATCCAATGGCAGTAACTCCTGGTGACAATGAATATGGTATGGGTGAAAATGATATGCGTGTAGAATGTTGAGAACAGTTCTCTGATGGCACCCAACATCTGCAGCAATTGCTCTGCTGCTTGTGTGGGGATTTGCAGCAACTGCAGACAGAACTAGTGTTGTTGTATCCTCGTCGCCTTGTGCCCTTGGTTGTCCTCGTTCTGCATTAACATTCCCTGTAGCGTCGAATCTTTGAATAATGTGACGCACTGTTTGACGAGATGGATGGCGTTCGTTAGGGTATCTGTCTCGATACAACCTAACTGCAGCATGTAGGTTTCTCCTTGCCTCTCCGAAGCAGAAGATCATGTTGACCATTTCCGGAACAGTGTAGCTTTTCATCCTGGAATTGTTCTGTCTTCTGTGTGCTGAAACATGCTTTTTATTTTCTTTTCCGCATGAAAGTGAATGTGAGTATGGTAATTTATGTTAATTTTTTGATTTGCATGCTTTACATGTGGAAATATCAACATTCAGTTTTCCTTGTGCAGTGTGACTGTTTGTAAGCTACAAACAGTTCACCACGTGATTGTGGGTGATTGGTTGGTCCGATTTGAATGATTTTTTTTGTTTTGTTTGTTTTATTATGCTGAAAAAGTTTGCAATTGGGTTTTTCCTCTATCCCTTACGGTTTTTGAGATAAAGTTTGAATGTGTCCTAAATTGCATATTTGGGATGATGAAAAGTGCACCATGGGATAGGCCACACACAACTTCCTATTCACTGGATTCATCAAAATTGACATATCTGCATCGGTTCAAAAAATAAAAGGGGGGTTCAGACTTTTGTATTCACCCTGTATATCCTGACTGATCCCCAATGCGGAAGCAATATCATCAATATTCCTGGAACGGTTGTTCGTACCGTCATTTTAGCCTCCTTAATCTTATCCTCCGATCTTGTTGTTTATCGGCAACCGGTATGTGCATCATACGCCAAATATTTCGTGCTTCCAAATATATGAACCATGGTCTTCGTCTTCTGGTCCTCCCGTGTTTCTGTAGCTGTTTTGTCTAACCTTTGACAAAAATTTGATATTTATACTGTTCAAATTCGTTGGATTCTTGTGCTAACGTTGTAGTTTATTTCTTATAATCCTGGATCGTGTATCAGCACATGTGTGCAGAGCAATGGCAAATTGTGGTCGATATGTAGTAGATTGTTTACAGACCTATCGGTGTATTTTTGTACTAAATTTTTTTTAATAAAGTCAAGCGCATCAATTGAATTATCAATAGTTCAAATTTTATCTCATTTGGACCAATAGAACGCATTCTATAGCCTTCTGAAGTGGGAAACTTACTATGGTATTTCTTGCTAACCCTGTATATACGAGGTATGTTCAGAAAGTTCCCGAACCTTCGTATAAAAATTTTTTACGGTCTTGAGGCCTTTCAGATTTGTGCACCAAAATACTGTTGCCAGGTTGAAATAAACTGTGTTCCTGCACGTGTTCAAATATGCGCTGCGGGCGCAGATGCGTAGCATAGTATGATGAGCGCGTCGCATTCAGTTGTTCCAGACATTTAGCAGTCAAACATGTCGCAATTTGAACAATGAGAAACGGCAAATTCTCTGTTAAATTGAGAAAACGTTTTTGGAAACAATGGCATTATTTCGAGAGTCCTCTGGTGATGCATTTCTGGTGTTTGGCATCGTCGGTTTAAGGAAGGACGACGAGAGATTGAAGATGATCCAAGATCCGGTAGACCCTCCACGGCCAGAAATGCAGACATAATTGCTAAAATTCCAGAGCTAGTGTTAGCTGATCGACCCCATACTGTCGAAGAACTTCCTACTGAAGCTGGAATTTCTGTTAGTAGTTGGCTCACGATTTTGTTCGCAGACCTTAACATGCCTCGCGTTTGTCAGCACATGGTACCCAAAGACTAACAGAAGAACAGTTACACTTGCTTTGCGAAATCGCAGGCGATAATATTGATTCTGTTGACAAAGAACCCAGTCTGTTAGGGCGAATCACCACGGGCGATGAAACATGGTTCTTTCTTTACGGCCCTTAAATAAAAAGACAATCATCCGCATGGTAAACAAGCTCGTCCCCTCGACCACAGAAGTTCCATGCTGATCGTTCCAAAGGAAAGGTCGACCTTGTGGTTTTCTTAATTGCAAAGGAACAATCTATTATGAATTCATATCACAAGGTCGTAAAGTTAACAAGGAAATGTACGTGGACATTCTGCAAAGCCTGCGAGACATCATTTGCCGCAAAGGTCCATATCTTTTGACCAACAAACCATGGTAACGCGCCGGCCCAACGTTCGTTTCTTGTGTAAAACACGGAGTAACTGTATTTCCATAAGCTCCTTACTCATCTGACATTGCCCATGAGACTTTTATCTCTTTCGTGGAATGAAGAAAGAACTGAAGAAGGTGGCAAACAAATGGTTACAGCCGGCCTTCGACAAAAGGTATAAACGTTGGCAAAAATGTATATATTTGCAAAAGGGCATTACTTCCAAGGCCAGAGTGCTTAATATATGCTGTGTCCCGTATTTCTTTTTTCCGAAGCAAAGTTCGGGAACTTCTTGAACCTACCTCGTACATTGTCTTCATGCAATAAAAGTGTGTATTGAAAAAAATTAAAGTGGTATACTGTCTAAATATATCTTCAGATTCAGTGTCTCTCTCCTGGAAAGTCATTAAAAGGTTCTAAATATTATTAGATGCTTATTTTCACTATCCTTTAATGTGTAGAGAAAACTTCATTTTTATTTTTATAATTATTTCTGCAGAGCAGAAGAGACTTAATCTCTTACTGTGTCAACTCCTCAAAGGTAGACATTTAGCCGAGGAAAAAGAAAACTTTTGTTGCAAAGCAAATCTCGTTTCAACGACTTTCTTTTAAAACGAAGGATAATGCATTAATTTCGTACCGTTTGAACAATAAAAATTACTCGGTTCAGTGTTTCCTAAAAGCAACGTGAACTTTTGTTGGCTCAGATAAGTGTATTCAGTTGGAAAAATAATCTTCTGTCCTACACGAAAGATTTAATAGGCGTGACCTGTTAAACTTTCGATTTCAATTTTGCAAATACTGAACTGATATACCAGGTGTTTCAAAAATGACCGGTATACCGGTATATTTGAAAAATCTAAACGGGCAGCGATAGAAATACACCGTTTGTTGCAATATGCTTGGAACAACAGTAAATTTTCAGGCAGACAAACTTTCGAAATTAGTTCACGGTGTATTTCTTATATCTATATAATTATATCCTAGAAAATTATTTTCGGAATTCACATAATTGATTTGTATGTAAAAAATTTGTAATGTTGCCAATACCCCATCCAAGGGAACCACCATCAAAATGGAGGGAATGCGCTGCCGATAACATCACTGCCCGTTTAGATTTTTCAAATATACCGGTCATTTTTGAAACACCCGGTATATATAGGGATAAAAATTAACCTATGATTAACATTCGATGATATACAAAGAGATATCAGAAAGTAACGCCATTTATTTTTTTTTCAAGGAAAATTACAGAAAATTAAGGTAAACAAGTAAGCGCAGCTGAATCTACACGACTTTGTCTAGTTTTCTACAAAGGTATCTTGACGATTTAGGTATTAATCCAACGCTACCACAGTTTCAAAATACCCTGCTCATAGAACTCGTCATAGAACTGCTCATCCAACGCGCACGTCAGATTTGATTGGCAGTTTTAAATCTCAGACCATCCAGAAATCTCTTCATGGGACCAAAAAGGTGGTAGTCCGAGGGCGCCAACTCCAGACTTTATATCCGAACCGAAACAGACCAATTTTGCTCGTATAAGCGACCATAAAGAGAAAACGATGTTCGATTTCTTCATGACAACGCACGTCCGAATATGGACAATGTCGTCAACCAAAACTGCTTCGTTTCAGTTGGGACGTTCTGGACCACCCAGCGTAAATTCCGGACTTAGCGCCCTCGGAATGCGACCACTTGGGTCCCATGAAGAGATTTATGGATGGTCAGACAATGTGAGACTGACGAGGAACTTAAATCTGCCGTGCCCCATTGGTTGTATTCACAGTTAGCGGAGTTCTATGAGCAGGGTATTCTGAAAGCGGTGCAGCGTTTAGGATAATAAGCTTATTTAAATCATCAAGGTGTGTATGTTTTTGTAATGTTGATGGCGGGCGAGCAAGAGGGAGACCGAGGAAAGAGTGGAGAGAGCAGGTGGATGAATATCTGAAGCTGTGTGGGTTTGAGAGTCTGAACAAGAGACGTGCGTGCATGAAGAAGAGAATGACCGTGGAAGAAGCTGGGATGGTGTGTAGAGACCGGAATGTGTGGCGCCGATTGATTAGCGATGTATGATTTGGTTGATCCGTTTTTGTTTTCTTTTCTTTTCGTGTGCTGCCCACCCTTTTTGTAGGATAGGGGCCTGATGTTGTTGTTGTTTGTTGTTGTTGTTGCCTATGTGGAAAAATAGAAAAAGAGAAAAAGACATTCAGTTTCAACTGCATTTAGTTGTTTACCTGTATGTTTTTTAATTTTCTTTGAAAAAGAATAGATGGTGTTACTTTCTGATATCTCCTCGTATATCGTTAGATATCAGAATACATATCCTGAGCGATTCAGTATTTAACGACGTGCTAAAATTTTGTAAATGATGTGTGACTGGTGCAGACTTCTCTGGTAGTTACCGTTGCTGGAAATATCCTTAAACTCTCTTTCTGTTTGGGCAAAACCTTGTATGAACTATAATGGTAGAAAACTCAAATGTTTAGCAATTGTTTATCTCTGTTTATCTCTCTCTCTCTCTCTCTTTTTTTTTCTCTTGACGCGATGGATAATTCGGAATAGCTTATCGATAATATATGCACTCTAGAATCTTGGTTTTCGGGTGACGTGTTTCTCAAGCGGTCTTAGGCCACATACTTATCCAATATTTTAATTTTTCCTTGTGAATTAGAGGTTTTCACTTTATACCTAGTTCCATTCCGCAGAATTTCCTTATTGTTTTTTTTATAACAAAATAGGAAAATAATAGGAGAGCTATCTTCCTAAACGTTTTATATCCAAACCCCAGGGTTTTATGATTATCTAGTGTTCTGGCAACCTTATGGCCTTATGTACATGATACAATAAAATTCCTTACAAAACCAGATATTTTTCAAGTTAGTCATCAAAACTTTACACTTTTTTAATATTTACCCGAACAATGAATTTAAGTGAAGAGAGCAGGTTTGGAAACCAGTCCTTCAATGTCAATATAAAGACATCATATTTCAGCTTTTTTTCTAATTAATTTCTTTTAATTAGTGCTCATGCTTCTTTCAAATTTCTGAGGCTTATTCTGAAGAATATATACTACAATACCCATTTCCATAAAAGTTGGCACAATATGAAAAATGCAAATAAAATAAGATTGAATAAATATAAATTAGCAAAATTAAACATGCTAAATGCGTTTGAAGTGACTGAAGTAAAATATGTACAATTCATAAATGCCGATCTCTTTTTTGGTCGTATATAATTTTTTAATGACATTGCCATTGGCAACATGCACCATAATAGTTGGGACGGAAGGAAAAGACTGCACCGGAAGCCATAGAAGTGACATGAATATTCTCGAAACTTCTGGAGAACATTACGGTGATAACTTTCCCTCTTTAAATGTCAACTGCAATGTGCAGGCACTCATTTACACGACAACATGGGTCAAGGCAAGGAAGTGGGTCAAGATATGCGGAATAGAATAATCCAACCATTTAGAAGCAACGTATCTCAGCTTCAAATAGCCAGGAATCTTGGACTTTCATCATCTACGGTTCATATCATTAACAGATACAGGGCAAGTGGAAATACAACCGTTTGTAAAGGGAAAGGACGAAGACCAATTCTGACGGCTCGTGATCTTCGGGTTTTCAGACATCACTACATTAAAAATAGGCATTCAACAGTGACAGAAATTGCAGAATGGGCTCGAGGATTCTATCAAAAACCATAAAATAAAGTTGAATCTCTATTATGCAAAACGTAAGGTGTTTGTATACAACTGCAGAAACGTAGGCACTTTGCTCGGGCATGCACCCATCTGAAATGGACTGACGCCCAGTGGCGACGTGTTTTGTGGTCCGATGAATCTACATTTACGGTTGTTGTTGGCGAAAATCGTCAGCATGTATTTAGGACCAAAGAGGAAACGGAAAACCCTGCCTTTTGCTGACTTGCTGCACAGAAGCCAGATTCAATAATGGTCTGGGGCTACACGAGTGTCAGTGAATTGCGAAACTTGAACATCTGCATCAGCACCATTAATGCACAAGCATATAATGGGAATTTTAGAACATATGTTGCCTTCTTGGCGACGTCTTTTTGGAACCCGTGCCTTTCTATTTCAACAAGAT
>JAHWFO010009481.1:412634-430525 GCA_023313115.1 Rhysida immarginata | reverse complement strand
TCAGAAATCCTATAATTATCTTTTAAGATAAACAACCTCCTTGAAGAAATAAATATAGTTATGGAAGGTTTAAACTAAAAACCTATGAATCAGCAAATCTCCTATCGGGAAGACACAGCATTCTACATGGGCTGCTCTGAAATGAATTAACATTAAAAATAGCCAGCAAGATTTATTAACCGTTGTCCTAATAGAAACTTTTCTCATGGAATTCGTTTACAACCTATGAGACCATCCGAATAATAAGAAAAATATTTTAGAACGATATAAACTGTAATTTTCGTGAAAGTATAAGTGCTGGAAACATAAAGCTCTATATAAAGAAAATATGGACAATCATTATTGCAGACAGCCATTTTGATTCCTATTTCATTCCTATTTTTTATGATGATTGTTTCCGTTTTTCAATACAGGTATCGAAGTAGAGGAGGAATCGAAGTAGAGGAGAAATCGAAGCAGAGGAGCAAACGAAGTAGAAGAGGAATCGAAGTAGGGAAATCGAAGTAGAGGAGCAATTGAACAATTCCTTCTTGACAAAAGTTAGAGAGGAATGTGCCTCTGAAGTTTGAATTCGCTGCAAAACACGACCAATCATCATATGAAATATGTATCAAAATGGATTGTCCATACTTTCTTTATACAGTGTTGATACCACATCTAGTGACTCGAATTTTTAATGGCAATCCGCTATTTGATTTTTACACCAGGAAAAGCTTTTCATTTCTAAATGGAATAAATGTCTTGAGCAAAGATATCTTGCTCTTCTAATAGAAAATATTGTTAGCGTGATATTATTATTATCTCACGGTCTGTGGCAATAATTTTTTTCCTCAAAAATTAGATAAAATTACTTTTAAACAAACGGACACAGAAAATATCTTGTATTTTAACAATCAGCGTTTTTTCCTTTGTTGGAAACAATGAATGTTGGATTGTTAATAGACGTATCTCGGTCAGGTGACTTTTTAGTGCCGAAGCCTGTATTTCTCTTTAGCCTCAGAAAGCTTTAACTGTGACGTAGAAGTAATATTAAATTTGAAAATTTAACATCTAGCTAAAATTACAGTGGTTAACACTGAAACTTTTTTGTCCTGAAATTCAATATGTATTGTAGGGTATATCTAAGGCACTGATTACGAAGAAAATATTAGTTTAATTGTATCAGCTCTTCTTTTTTATTTATACTCAATTGTAATTTTCTCCAAAACACCGTATTTTTTTCTAAATTTCTTTTTTTTTATTAAATGCTACGGAATACCCTTTTATACGATTTTCTTGAATGAACGGCTGCAGGTTGATCTCTTTGTAAACTCCAACAGTAATCGGCCACAATATGGACGTCCCAGCTTCTTTGATAACGCTCTTCCATTGTACGTATATCTTTCACCCTGCTCTTCACTGAAATCGCCAAGACTTTCTGGAAATCGATCTAAATGAGAGTGCAAATAATGAAGCTTGACATTCATGTTGCAGCCCAGAACCTTTCAAATTAGACAGTCTACACTCAACTGATTCAGAATAGTTGTCCGACTTATTATTTCCGAGAAAACTTTTTAATCACCAAAACAAACGATTTCCAAGCTTTAATCACTCGAGTTCATTCAATGAATTCACAAAGCTTGGGTCTTTTACAAGTTGTCTAATTTGTGTACATCGAAAAAATACTCGCTTTCAGTTCTTCGGTGCTTAATCCTGAAAACTTGCGTGAAAGAAATGCAAAACATTCACCTTTTTTGTCAAGGGTCTTTACAAACTGGTTCATAATGCCGAGTTTATTATGTACTGGTGGCAATATAACGCGATCTCGATTTACCAAGGTCAAATTGATAACATTTTTTGTACCAACCATCAGTTTCTCTCTTTCCGGCCAGACTTTTTGAGACCAATGATGTTAAAAAACTAAGATATACTTTATATATAATATATAAAAAAGAACTGACCTTATGGTCTGTGGATACTTGTGTATAAATGAAGGAAGAATGCCACGTTTCCACAAAAGAGTTTTAATAATCATAAATGTATACATTCTTAAAACTCTTTTGTTAAAACGTGGCATTCTTCCTTTATCTATACCAATGATGTTGTTTGTCCCGGCTATCCCATAGACACATAAAACTTGGGTGTTTGGTGTATCCGCCCTGTTGTCCGATTATCTGAATTATCGAGATTATGTGAACAATGTCTTCGAGTTCTAGGCTGAGACCAAAAACTCTAACGATGGGTCGGTCATAAATCCCGGTGAGAAACTGAAGTCATTTCAATGCGGTCGAAAACGGCAGATAGTGCGCTATGCCTAACCGGTTAGTTTAACCAAGAGCACATGAGGAAAAGGACGGTTTATTCAGTTTATTCATGTGCTCTTGGTTTAACCGTTCTAACCGAGAAAAAGACGGTTAGTTCAATGAGAAATTCTAATCATCGGTGAGGGTTTTTGGCCTCACCCGTAGACATATCAAAAGTTAAACAAATAATAATTCCGAGCCGACTTAAACTTAAAAAACTGCATGCGACGTCTAAGTGTCACAGAAATCGATTTCTGTGACAAATTTATGTTCCAATGCTTCTAACAGACGAACTTCAGCTAGAAGCAATGTTGGAAAAAGCGCAGCGCCATTCATTGACAGCAGCAATCAATTTGTTTTAAAGATATGGAATAGCAAATCACAGAGAAGGCTGCATAGTTCGGCGGAAGGGGCGTCACAAGCGCAAAAAAATCGCGAAAATCAAGCGAGAGAAAGGTAGAGATTTGATAAGAGAGATACGAGCGGGGATCGAATGTAAGATACGAGACTCTGTGCATTTGGAAAATGTTAACGCGCCAGACTTTGTTAAAAAGACCAAAGACTTCCCTTTACGAGCATTGTCAACGACTTTAAACAATTGCGATAGCCACTACATTGAGAAAAGTGATGTAACCGAGGACTTATCATATTTTTATCATTATTTGATATTTTGTGGATTTCTGATAGAAGATAACAGAGAGAACTTCACGTCGGACTCGTTTCAGCGAAATTCAAATAGACTTGAACTTCGTTGCATTTCCAGAGGAACGTTCAGCTGGATTCATAGTTTCGTCGCAGTGTGAAGAAGAATGTGAATTACCGCCGCCATATCGACCAGTCATTCCACCGTCACCGTGTATGAATTTCAGCCCACATTTCAGTCGAGTACTCGTCGTTGGATCGAGGTTGCCTTCAGCCGAGTTGCAGCCCATAATCTCAGAGATGGCCGAATTCTACGTAGCAGCCATACCCTGGATCAACTGGATTTCCCCATGGTCCATTCAGGCCTACTTCCAGGATAACCTCGGCGCATTCTCCTCATATTTGGAAGGTAAGCCCAGAAGCGCGATATTGTATGTGCGCCTTAGTAATGCTCGTATAACTCCATCGCATTCCAGCGCGTAATACTTTGTTATAAAGATTTGTCTCGCTAGTTAACTCAGTAGTTCTATCAAGAACGATAAAGTTAACTGAATTAGATTTTGATAAAATTAATGCCTAATAAAAATTAATTGCCATCTTTTAATAGAACTAAGTCAGGATCGAGTCTGCATTTAGGTTCGTTTCTCATATTCATTATTAAGCCTTTGGTTTGGATTGGATAGGAAAATTAATAGTTTTCTTTTTTTTCATTGTTCCGTTCTTATAGTTATTCCTGTCGGGGTAGTACATTCTAGACGCACAGCGTTGCCGCCGTCCTGAAGTGTTAAAGCGATATGACATTACTAAGAAGATACTGTCATATCAATGAATTATGACCAGCACCCCTTCAGGGCACACGCATGGTTCGCCCCAATAACGATTACACATTGCAAAATTTGCATAACAAGCTGAGAAAGCTTTAAAGCTGGTGCATCAAACGACAGGTGCACGAGCCTCAAGATAGGTAAACGTCCGGATTTAACGGACATCCAAAAAGGGATGATAATAGGCTATCGCAGCAAGGGTGGCACCATCTCCGAAACGGCGCGATTTGTGAACTGTTCACGGTCCACTGTAGTAAAGGTGTACAAAGAGTGGACAGCAGGGACAGAAATCGCGTCCCAACGCCATCACTGTAAAGGGTCACGAGCCATCGACCAAGGGGTGAGCGGCGCCTACGACGACTCGTAAAAGGTGACAGGAGAGCCACAGTCCATCAACTGACCACCAGATTCAACAGTGGTGCCAACAGACATGTATCCGACATTACCGTTGAACGCACCCTGCTATGGATGGGCTTGAACAGTCGACGCATGGTTGCTGCACCCATGTTGACCAGGGGTCATCGTCAACGACGCCAGGACTTTGCACGTGAGCACCGCCATTGGAACACAGACGAGTGGGCTAAGATCGCCTTCTCCGACGAGTCAAGGTTTTTGCTCCATAAGATTGGCGGTCGATGGCAAGTGCGTACTGAACGCCATGAAAAGAGACTGCAGGAGGCTATTGTGGGCCAGAAACAGGCTGGTGGGGGTAGTATGCCTATGTGGGGGATCTTCTGTTGGGTGCAGTTAGGTCCACTGATTCGTCTAGAGGACAATTTGAATGCCTGTGATTATCTGTCAATCGTAGCGGACCAGGTGCTCCCCTACATGCTCACGATGTTCCCCCAATGTGATGGTGTGTTCCAGCAGGACAATGCACCCTTCCACAAGGCACGTCTCCTTCTGGACTAATTCGAGGAACACCGCTTTCGAGTGCTCCCTTGGCCCGCTAATTCGCCGGACATCAATCCAATCGAACATCTGTGGGAGCACCTTGATCGCTTTGGCAGCTGGACCCTCCACGTATGACCCTCGAAGCTCTGTGGACAGCGCTTCAAGCGTAATGGACTGCCATACCATCGGACACAAACCGCGCACTTTTTGCGTCCATGTCACAACGCCTAGCAACAGTTATAGCGGCGAAGGGTGGTCATAATTCAGTGATATGACAGTGTATATCATTCTTCAGATTAATTAATTTAATATGATTCCAAACGTTATGTAAGACTATTTAAATGTCGCCGTGTCTAATATTTGTTATCGCTTTCAAGCACTAATGCTTTATCTATCTGAGAGATAGTATTATTTGTGAGCTTCGCTTATTAAATTGATTAACTTAATCCAAAGTAAGTGAATGTATTAACATATCTATTTGTTATGAAATTGAATTTAGCTATTGTAATTTCTTAACTATTTGACTAAATTCTTTCCCCGGTAATCTACGTGTTAGTAGGTTCCAAGTCATTAGCAAACTTTGTTTATCATTAATCATTAAATTTTGTTTTAATAAATCCATTTTGCTAATATTAAATAAAGTGTATGTTCTTTGTGTCTCGTACAACGACATAATGTATGCTTCCACAATCTTTTGCGCACCCTGCACGAGACACTAAGTGAGGGTAGTTTAAAAATATTAAAAAAACAAGAGCTGTTAAAAAATTCAACAGCGCATTTGAATAAGCCCAAAACTGCAAAATTATAACAGGAAAAATTTAAAAATATTTTCTATTGATCAGTGTTACTAATAAACGACGGAAATTCATTTAATTCTTTTCAAATTTACATCTATTTTATTGCTCAACGCAATACAATGAGTGATTGATTTATTGAGCCTCGACAAAGCGATTATCACATGCGCGTGCCCATGTCAACAATGGTTAAAAGATGAACAGAAAGTAACAGTGTATTTATTAACGAATTGATTGTAATAAAGTGCGTCTCAAAAGTTTAAAGACAACTTTTTGCATAAGAAGAAAATAGCATAAACATTATGATGAAAACTGCCTCTGATTTTAGTTTATTGGTGGTAATAAAAAATTTTTTATCATAGTTCTCCAAAAAAATAGCAATAATTTAATTTAAAAATACAATATTTTCATATCAGGCTATCTCAAAAGTTTAAAGAGATTTTCACAGCGTGAGGGTGATAACATAAAACAAACTTAAATGCTGGGTCCATTAGCTTTAATCAACTTAAATACACGCTTCGGCAATGAAATAATCAACTCAAACAATTCTTCTGGTTTAAAATTTTACTAGTTTTCTTCTGTTGCTTGTTTGAGATCTTGCACTGTTACGACCATCGGCATAAACTTCACTAGTCATGATCTTCCAAAGGTTTTCGATAGGGTTTAGGTCTGGGCTTCTGGCTAGCCATTTCATTGTTGGTGCAGCAGTGTGTACACTGGCGTTATCTTGCTGAAAACGACTTCTGGATCTCCTAGTCGTTCACAAACAGGCAACAGATAAACTGCAAGAGTCTGTTGATAACTCTGTGTATTTTGCCGGCCACCGAGAGAAACGATGCTGCTATTAAACCCAAACATCCCCCAAACCATCACCGAACCACCTCCTTGTTGTCTCCCAAAAACGACCTATGTTCATTCCATAGATCATGCCAATACGCTGCCAAACCATCTGGCCATCCAAATTCCATCGTTTTTTATCGCTAAATAACATCCGTCCACATATGCAAGCGTTTTTAGTTAAAATTAACTTGCCTTAATTCAAACATGGAGTATATTTGCATTATGAGACGAGCAATTCACACGCATATGATGTTAAGGGTGTTTTTTTGGCGTTAAGGGTGTTTTTTTGGCCATTTTCTCGTACACCAAATGACCACTGTTAATTATCCGTCTGTGTAGCAACGGTCGGCAATTATTTTTATTAAGATTTTAAACCTTTTCTAAGATGTTTAATATAAAGTGCACTGTTTCCCAAAAACTAATTTAAAATTATCCTATTTCTGGCCGCTCATTACATATTTCTAAAAAATCTTGCGGGCCGCATGGAATCCGGTAGCAAGCCCAAAAGAAACCGGAAGCGGACCGCCGTCCGCAGGTTGCCGACCCCTGGTGTATAATCCATTGCGGAAGCTTGCTGTATTTGCCTTATTGAGAGAGTTTGTTGTCCCGCAAGCAGAACAATATTTCTGTCATCACGGCTACTGGTGGCTTTTGGTCTCCCAGATCTGGATTTAGGTACATAATTTGAAGGTATTTTAATACAGCGTATACACCAGCTCTTGATCTTCCAGTTAATCTTACAATATCCGCAACAGATTTTCTGCTTTCAATTTTCAAATTTCAGCAACCTCAACCTGAGTAAACTGATATTGACGAGGCATTGTATTGCGTGGAGTTGCTTTGTTCAGAAATTATTTTTTATGTAAATTATTATATGTAAATTATATTTTATGCCACATCTCTATAAACCTTCTCTCCCCATTTTTCTGTAAATGAACTTTCCTAATCATGTATTCATAAATGTCTTAATAATTTTGAGATAACTTGATATGAAAATATTGTATTTTCAAGCTAAACTGTTTTTTTTTGTTTTTTTTGGAACACTGTGATAAAACTTTTTAATTACCGCGAATAAACTAATTTCAGACGCGTTTTCATCATAAATGTCATGCTATTTTCTTTTTATGCAAAACAGTTGTGTCTTTAAACTTTTGAGATGCACCTTATGACAGGCCATTATCTTGGTATGCTTTACGGTTACTGTTTTAGCACGTGAATTCGACTTGAAGGGCTACACGAAATACGCTTGGTCATATTTCTGAAAACAGAATGTTAAAAAAGATCTTCCGTTTTCAAGTTATCGTGCAAACGGTGGACAGCCGAATAAACGTGCAGACCAAGCGTACATTCTTATAAATAGCTTCTTGCTAAAGCTCTTAATAAAGACTAGATCATTTTCCCTACGGTCGAATACTCGGATATTGCACCTTTCGACTGCTTCGTTTTTCTTAATTGTGACTCCAGCTAGGCAAGGACCAATCATGAGTAGGCTAGTCCCTTTTCGAAGTCAGTTAGGTCCTTTTCCTTCCTCACTACTGACCAATTTCTATGATTAGGCTCACCACGGTGAAGATCGACGGACGTGTAAGTTGATAATTGAATCCCACTATCAGGTCTCCTCTCTCACAGCCATTGTCTTTTCACTTACAGTCTCTCTCTCTCTCTCTCTCTCTCTCCCTCTTCTCACTGCCACCGCTCCTTCACTCTTTCCCACTTCCACGGTTTCCTTCACTCTTTTCTACTATCACTGTCTCCTCTATCAGAGCCATTGTCTTCTTACTTGCTGTCGCTGTCTCCCTCTCTCTTGTTATTGCCGCTGTCTCCTTCAGTCTTTCCCACTACCACAATCTATTCTCTCATGGCCATTTATTCTTCTACTAACACTGTCTCTTTATCTCTCACCACCAATCTCTTCAAATAAGCGCGAAGTTGTTCGCATGCCAACAATTTTTGGGAAAATTTTTGAAGGTGCTGATGAAGGTGGGATGAGGGAGCTGGTATTCCCTTTTTCGGTCAGGGTATTTTACCTTAAGGACATATTCGCATTTTCCAGCTGGTTCCCACCTTTTACCCTATCATGCACGTCGTATGCTGTACATGTAACAGTCAGAAATAACAGCTTTAATTTTAATGGTTTAATTTTTTACGTGCAATATTTACAGAAAACATTTCATTATACCAAATACTACAATAGGCGTTCACAGATCCCTTCTGATGATAACGGCGACACTTTACATCGTTCCTCTACGCGCTGCGTCACTTTTACTACCTTTGCGCCGCACAGGATTTTACGTGCACAAAAATAACTATGTGCAGGAGTAGGGTAATTTTGAACACATGTACACTACATGATCAAAGGAGTTGGGACACCTATTGCTCTACCGTAAAGCCGCAAAAAGCTTCAATCAGTAGTGTGTAGGACCACCCCGAGCTGCTATCACTGCCTCCACCCTACATGGCATACAGTCCACAAGTTTACGGTATGTGTCCACAGGTATTGACCTCAATTCCTCGAGGAGTGTCGTGGTCAGTTCCTGGACAGATGTAGGGCGAACCATCCTGGATCTCACACGTCGATCCAACTCGTCCCAAAGATGTTCGATGGGGTTGAGATCAGGACTCTGGGCGGGCCAATCCAGTTCTTCAACCCGCATCTCGTCAAACCAGTCAGATATGGATCTTGCTTTGCGGCAAGGCGCATTGTCATGCTGGAAGAGGAACGACCCGTCACCGAAGTGTTCCTACAGCGCTGGAAGTGCCCCGTTATCCAGAATTATCATGTAGCCATCAGCATTGAGGTTTCCGTCCACCTCGATGAGCGGGCCCAGTCCAGTCCAGGAGAAACACCCCAGGTGTTCACAGGGGTGCCCCAACTCCTTTGATCATGTAGTGTATGTCGGCAACGGATAAAGATTTCACCTTTTAGGTTAATGCCTTAAAAAAGTATGGTAAACCGGAGAATCATTTGCCAAGCATTTAAATCATAGAAATGACCGGCTGGGAATAAAATCATGTTTTTGGGGTTTTCTCAGGAACCTCCCATGAACTAATGGTGCCCCCTAAGGCCCACACTAGACTACACCTAATGCAAAAGGAACCAATCGATTTGCTCAATTTGCAACTTAGAGGGCGTTGCCCGGGATAATTTCAGTTTTAGGTAAACAAAACAAACTTGAGAATTTAAATAATAACTCAAATTAGTTTTCAGTAATTCTACAATTTCCTGCTGTAGACGAAGCTCCCGATGTTCCGATGTTTCCGATGCGCGGATAAAAATTTTGTCTCTCTGATCAATACTTATTCATTACTTCAGTGGCATTTCGATAGATATGAATTAACATGTATCCTTCGAACGATTATTATAGAGCATAATACAGTATGATTGTTGATTTGAAGAGTCGAGTTGATTTATGCTTAGTTATGGGTTATGTCGTCAACTGTCGCCCGAGCGAAGGGACTTCTTCCTCTGTAACCTTTCCACGCTTTCTCAATAGTCTGCTAACTTTCCATTATACCCAGTTACTGCTCATTTTTAAAGATTTTCAAAAAATGGTTAAGTTCAAATAACTGCCAGTTCTAAGAAGAGCCCAAATAACCGGAATTCTAAGCTCCCGTTGTTCAGATGTGTCCTAGAATTTAACGCAACTTAGAGGGCGTTTATGTCGATCAAATTTCCTTGTTGGCGCTGAGTTGAACATCTGAATAATCGTAATCTGTGGTTTTGGTGGTGTTATTTAAATTGGAAAGAACAATGTCTCATGGGATCTCTCAATGCGGAAAAGTAGCGGCTCAACATTGATGAAAACTTCAAAAACACTTAATGATCCCCATTTGCTTTTTGTTTCAGTGATGTCAAAAGCATCGTTACTGAATTCGCGCAATTCAGTTACCATTTTTTTAATTTTGACTTCAAATTCGGATAAAATTATAACAGGCACCCATGTCCTAACATTGCCAAAAGACGGTTAAAGTTAATCATTTTGCTCCTTCTAGTCGATAGATAGGCCATGTTCCCGATTAAAAAGAACACGTGCTCCTAATATAATTTTTATTTACTTTTTTAATGCTCTATCTAATTCTGAGATCAAAATCAAAAAATTCTAAAAAATTGGCGAGGGAACGACTGACTTCGCGAAACAGTAAGGATGCTTTTAAATAATTTTGGCAGTCCAGTACCAGGCTACGTCAATTGTTTGTTTGTTTGTTTTTTTTTGTTTTTTTTTTGCTTTAGTGGGATGGAGTTACCTTGATACTTAGTCATTTATTAACAACTCGAAATGAAACAACTCTGATTAATCGATTATCTAGTAACGATTATAATGGGTTCCACCTTAAATAAAGAAAATAACAACGTTTTCTCCTAATAAATCATTTTAAAGTCCAAAATTGCCACTTTATCTACGAGTAGTGAATGCACGACTTTATCACAAAAATGCTTTATCATTCTCAGTAGTTTTTGAACAACTCTTTTGTATTATGTTCTTCCCGTTCGTTGTCGCTGATATCAGAAATATCAAAATTAGCACGGCTACTAACTTTCATGAAAAATGATATATTCATATTAATCAACTTAGGCTACACAATAACGCTTGTCCTACAAGTGAAGATAACCGTCCACTCACAAATGCCTTTTCATATTAATATCTCAACTCAGTTATTCGTTTCATTGCTTATACGCATTAAATTATCAAATTATCTATTCATTTCTGTTCTTTTTGGTGTAATTTGTTTTACCAAACAACATCTGATAAAAACAATTCATGACTTATATAACATTATTTTATTACATCCTAAATAAAACGCTGCACGGTTAAACCACTAATCTCCTTTAATAACTCAATTGAACTCTTTCGAAACCATATTGATTATTTGTAATATACAAGGTTGGGTTTTAGCAGCAAAACTAATGAAACATTATTATCTCATTAAAACCTGAACAACCCTTAATATTAACGTGGTAAATGAGGCCAAATATCTGCAAAATATCAGCAGCAGCATGGAAAATTCCTAAACCCTCTCCGGTTTAATGATTTAAACAACAGACAATAACTAATTTTAATGAACATCTGATTAGATAATCGGTCAAACGTCTAATCAATTCTAATTTTTAATCGAACGGTTCACAATATATGGATTGGGTGACAAACATAGAAGCAAAACCATTAAGAGAATTAATGTCGAATGAATATTTCAAAAAGCAAAAACTTCTGTTTAGCCTATATCAATCACGTCCATCTATTAAACGCATCTTCCCATTGTAATCAAATTAATCAATAATTCAATGAAGTACAGAAAATAAAAATTCGCTTTTGTATTCTCAACTAAATCGAAAAATAAATTATAAATTACTATAATTATTGCAAGTTCGACATAAAACTTGAATTGTTTGAAGCAAACCCATTTTTAACTTAAACTAATTTAAATCTACGCAGATTGTCTTCAACTTTCTTTTTTCAGCATGCTCGACAAGGTCACCGCAAATGGTAAACGGTCTGCACGCTATTCTGCGATCTGTATGGGAGGAACCATGTGCTGTGAAATACGAAACATTTTGAGGAATTTGGAAAGATTTACGTAACAGCTAGGCTACTATGGATGATATCCGAACGAGCAGCAATATATCAATACTTTGGGAACGATTGTTACGCACCAAAACTTCAACCTCTTTATTCTCGGCTTCCGTTGTTGCTGTTCGTCGGTGATGGGTATGTGCATTATCCTTCTCTGCCTTCCACAAAATGTTTGTGTCACCTACACAGTGCGCTGTACCCATGCTTCTTCTTTGTAAACTTTTTCATCATCTGCAGTGTTTCTTTGGCCGTTTTCCCTAATCATTGAAGAAATTTTATGTTTGGACGTTGCTCAAATTCGGACGTTATTGGATAGGACCAACCTCTAATCATGCTTCGTTCACACATCAACACAAGTGTAAAATAATAGCGTTTGGTCGTTAAGTAGTGGATAGATTATAGACTCCATATCTGAACTGCATTCAGGGACACAATGCCGAACTGCACTGCACGGCGGCTAGTCTAGTGCAAGAAATCGTTGAGTCTAGTTTGTATAAATAAAGGACATTACATATAATTTCAAAAATTTTTCGAGAAAAGGTCCAGGCTACGATTCCTTACTTTTTAAATAAGAAATGCTAAATCAGCTATATTTATTCCAGGTCCGATAAATTTAAAAGGCCCAGAATTAACTCAGTGCCTTTCTTAAAAATGCTGGCATGCCCGACAAATTCTTGTCCTCAGATCCAGCATTGGTTCTGACGATTCAGAACATGATTATATAAGGTAACCAAAAAAGCTTTTACCCTTTGTGCTTTGTTTCTGGTTTATGAAAACGACAAAGAGCTTTTTGGTTACCTTAGATGTATGCAGAGCGGAACAGATTGTTCTTGCGGTGTCTAGGCAATTGATTTGCAGGATGATCGATGAATTTTAAAAATTAATCATCTTAAAATGATACTTCTATTCTAAATTAGGAAACAAATTTAATCAATTAGAAGAACAAACTTAAACTACTGCTTTGCTTTGTTGGGTTGTAAACTCATTTTAATTTTTTCCATTTATATGGCGATCTAATGGAAATAATATTCCTATTAGTAAATGAAATATAATTAAAATTTCTATTAATAAATGGAATATAATTAATAATATTCCTATTAATAAATGGAAATAATAATATTCCTATTCCGCATCCTCCGCAGAAATAATCGGTAGGCGAAACGCCATCATGTTTGATGTGGTCACATCACAAAGCATGGGTATAAGACTTTTCAAATATAAATATATTTTATTTATTTATTTATTTATTTATTTATTTATTTATTCGATTACAAGGTTTCATGCAAGCGTGAGTACAATAAAATAAACAGTAAACAGGGGGTACAAGGGGGTTTGAAAGGCTGAAAAGTCCGTCGAAGCAAAGCCCCCCGCGTCCCCCATAGAGAACTAATTAATACAAAATAGTTTTAATAGATAATAAAGATTCTTAAATTAATTTAAATAATATTTTTATAACAGAAATCATTATTAAGAATCAGTTTCTTCACTGAATTTTTAAATGTGTAATAGCTAGTAGTTTTTGTTAGTGAAGAGGGTAAAAGGGACCATTATGGTAGTGTGGTGGCGAAAGTTATTATTCGCAAATGGAAGAGAATATCTTTTGATTTCCTAGTTGGATAATTATGGTAATCAAAATTGAAAGTTAATTTTAGAGGGCTAGCTAATTTTATTTTATTATGAATTAATTTATGTGAAAAACAAACCGATTGTAGGAAGTAGGTGTCGTAAATATTCAAAAATTGGTGACGATGAAATAGATGTGTAATTGGTGTTTTATGCGGTAGATTCCAAATCATACGTACAAACCATTTCTGTAGTTTGAGCAGTGTACTTAAATTTTGATCGGAGGAACTGCCCCAAAAAATAATTCCAAAACAAAGATTAGAATATATCAATGCATTATACAGGGTGTAAATTTTAAGTTGACAAAGCAGAATAACTCGAAAAATAAGCTTCACACGAAAAAATGCGTATAATCCAAAGTTGATTATTTTCGAGGGGGCATCTGCTGGTGCTAAAATTAGCCCACCCCCCCCGGCCCCTGGGGGTGGGGCGGGGGGCAACTTTAAAATTTCAAATGGGAACCCCTATTTTTTATTGCAGATTCAGGTCCTACATAAAAAACTACGTACATTTTGTCTGAAACATTTTTTTTTATTTTTGGTAGATGGCGCTGTAATTCAAGAAAATCCATTTTCTCATTTTTGCGTGGAAATGGTTACGGAGAAATAAAAAATACTTATTTACTTCGTAAATTTTGCCGCAAAGTTATTATTTTATTATTTTTTGCCGCGGATTAGGATAATTTTGTTTTGTTTCGTGGTCATGAGGCCACACAACTTTATAATTATCAAACAAATCAACTGATTAGCTAACTAACTAACCGAACATCCTACGTACTAACGAGTGAACTCATTAACTAACAGAGTAAAAAAGTAAAAGACTGTGTAAAGATGAAGTTATTCCCGTTTAAGATTTGGTGGTCCTTAAAAGGACCGATTGTTTTCGTTTTATTTTTTCTTATTTGCAAATACTTGCAAGTAAATGAATTTCGGGGTGCTTGTATTTCCAGTGAGTCCCCTCGCCTCTCACTTTCGGCCTGCTTGTTGTCCTTAAATCCCTTGCATCTCGCCGTTTTATGAAATTAAATGTTCAAATTGATGACCTCCAACTTCGATGCATTTATTGACTCGTTTTGTAAATTCCTGAACACATCTTGATAACATGTCTGGTGTAATTGCAGCGCAAGCATCTCTTATTCTTTGAATCATGTTTTCGCGAGTGGTTGGCGTTTCCTTATAAACGATATCTTTGAGGTAACCCCATAAGAAAAAATCTGGCGATGTAAGGTCAGGCGATCTGGCTGGCCAATTCACAGGACCTTCCCTGCCGATCCAGCGACCATGGTAAAGTCGATGTAGTACTTCGCGCGCTACTAATGAATAATGCGCTGGACAACCATCATGTTGAAACCACATGTGTTGTCGAAGTTCAATACTCAGGTCTTCAAGTAGATCTGGTAGTTCATTTTCAAGTAGGTTACGATATTTGTTGCCATTCAAATTACCGTCTATAAAATATGGACCGATAAGTTTATCGCCAATTATCCCACACCAAACATTAATTGACCAAGGTCGCTGATGGTTGACTTCTCGAATCCAGTGTGGGTTCTGTTCACTCCAGTAATGCATGTTATGTCGATTAACTTCCCCGTGGTTTGTGAATGTTGACTCATCGGAGAAAAGAACTCGTGCAAAAAAATGTTGGTTTGTTTGCATCTGCTGAAGTGCCCAGTGACAAAACGTTAGACGGTTTTGGTGGTCATTGCCATGTAGTTCCTGATGCATAGATACATGATATGGATGAAATTTGTGGAGCTTCAGCATTTTCCAAACACTCATATGTGAAATTCCTGATTGCCTTGATATTTCTCTTGTGCTCGCATGTGGATTATGAGCCACAGCAGCTAGGACTGACACTTGATTGTTTTCTCCACAAACAGTAGCTGCACGGGTTCTTTTTTTCTGGTTCACACTACCTTCCGCAGTAAATTGTTTAATAACTCGAACAAAAGAAGACCGTGATCGCGTTTGGCCAGGAAAACGCTGAGCATAAAGCGCGACTGCATTATCAAAATTTCTCCCACTTTCTCCATAAATGTACACCATCTCAATTTTTTCTTCCACAGAAAGATAATTCATAATGTAAATTCAAAAGCAATACGGCGTTGTACACTCACAAAAACAGTTGAAAAATTACAATCTTTTCTTCTAAAGATCAGAATTTAAAATGTAAACATTCTGAAAAAAATGCCAATGTTTACGTTATTTGTTTGTTGACGAAATGTCTTCAAATTACATTGTAGTTAAAACAATGTAGGAATCGAAATGAATAATAAATTAGTTATTTCCACGCAAAAATGAGAAAATGGATTTTCTTGAATTACAGCGCCATCTACCAAAAATAAAAAAAATGTTTCAGACAAAATGTACGTAGTTTTTTATGTAGGACCTGAATCTGCAATAAAAAATAGGGGTTCCCATTTGAAATTTTAAAGTTGCCCCCCGCCCCACCCCCAGGGGCCGGGGGGGGGTGGGCTAATTTTAGCACCAGCAGATGCCCCCTCGAAAATAATCAACTTTGGATTCTACGCATTTTTTCGTGTGAAGCTTATTTTTCGAGTTATTCTGCTTTGTCAACTTAAAATTTACACCCTGTATAAAAGAATTAAGGTGGAACGAGGAAGATGAAGTAGATGTGAAATTGTTCCCAAACTCTTGCTCAATTTAGAAGCAAAGGAAGAAATATGTGAGTTCCAAGATAGATTATAGGAAATGATAATGCCTAGGTAACGATATTCGGTGACTATAGTGATTTGATTGTCATCCAGAAGGATATTTATAGACAAATTTTTATTAGTTCCAAAATTTCCATGTAGAAGCAAATATGTTAGCGCTGCATGTAGGAATCAGAGATAAATAATAAAAAGAAGATGGTATCAACTAGGCATACTTAAATTTCTACATCCATGTCTTACAAGAGCTCTAAAATCTCCTTTAAGTCCATCCAATCTAATCTATGACCTTTAACGGCATTAAATTTCATAATTTTCACCGAAAGTCACCAAATGGGTGGATTTACACTTTCGTGCACACTTTTTGCCAAACTTTCATGATTTTCACCGAAATTTACCCAAATTGGTGGATTTACACATTCGTGCACACTTTTTGCCAAACTTTCAAGATTTTCACCGAAATGCACCCATATGGGTGGATTTACAGTTTCATAATTTTAGAAGAAGATACCGTCAAAGCCATTGTAATCTTCGAGTAATGTCTGGTTTTGGTATCGCATAATTTATACCATGTTAATTTGATTTATGGAAATAAGTTAAAAGTGCGGCGACAATTATTTTAATACATAATATTTTTATTTTAAAATTTTATATTAATCTAACCTAATGAATGTTAAAAAATTATTTTTATTTTTATATTATTCTATTACATTTATATTTAAGGAGGGTTCTACAAGTTTATATTTAATAATTAAGTTAGCACATATTTTTTACTAGTTTCATAAACTATCTTCTTTAAAGTGTTACTTTTCAGTAGATTTTCAGTTATAAGATTTTACACATGGACGAATAACTTGGTTTCTATGCCAGCTTTCTCCACGAAAATTAGATAGCTTAAGGGAAGTGCATAGGTCGTTAATCTATATCTATAAAATCCAAATGCCACTCACTCATTCGCTCATTCATCACGAAATCTCCAGAACTATGAAGCCTTCAAACTTGAAATTTGACAAGTATGTTTCTCTTGGCTTCTAGGTGCTCGCTAAGAAAGGATTTTATTTATTCTTTCTTCCTTTCCATTGTAGATGTTTTTTAAAACTCAATTTACCTGGAGCTCAATGGGATTTTTGTATTCCTTAAAAAATTGTGACGTTTGCTTAGAAATTGTGACGTCGTTGTTTGCTTTTGCGCTTATTCCGCAACAGTAAGGCGTGGTTTCCATATCCCGGAATCACGCCAGAACGGAACCCTAACGGAAAATTTTTATAATGTAACCTTGGCGAACTTCGAAGAATATGGCAAAAAATAAAAAGAATATTGAAAAGAAACTGCTCAGCATTCACCTGGATGAGTTTTGAGAGGAAAAAAACTTCATAAATACCAAAAATTTAATGTTAAATTAGAGCTTATTGTTGTAGCACAGCGGTATGTTGCTGGCGTCTTATTTTGCAGGTACGGGTTCGCATCCCGCCCTCGGAAATGTTTTTTTTTTTCCCTCCTAAATTCATCTTAATATGTACGGAAGTTCAGTAATCCATTTTGTAATCATAATCTCAATTTTCCAATTTGCTACTATTATCTATATATATAAAATCCAAACTTTTGCGATTATTCCGTGAAACAGCATCAACAGGAATATAATGGATTGCGTGAAACAGCAATCAACAGGAATTACGATTATATTTCGCGCAGGAATATAATGTATCTTATTTTCTAATAGGGCTTTTCGTGGCGACCAATCTCCGGATGAT
>JAHWFO010009481.1:389832-412534 GCA_023313115.1 Rhysida immarginata | reverse complement strand
AAAATAATTTATAATGATTGACGTTTTCATAAGTAGCCATATAATCCATAAATTAAAAAAAAATTGGCCATGTCGTTGGTCTTTTTTTTTTCTTTTTTTTCTTTTTGACTCGCATGATTTGTTTGTTTAGGTTATAAACTGTACATACCCAAAAGGCTCCTAACAGATGGGAGCACGTCTTCGAGGCGCCGGAATCAAAGTCCACATGTTAGGTCGGTTTGATCCGGTTGCCCAAGTATTGAAGCATCTTGGAGGACCCGCGTGACGTCACATGGATCGTGATTGGTCGGATTTTGGCCACGTGGTTGTTGGTCATAAAATATCGATTTTGTTATTTGATTTAAAATTTATTTAAAGTATCCATGACTATTTTTCGATTTATTATGAAGTAGCTGATATACTCGGCGTTGCTCGGACTCTTTGTTGATGAAATTTTGCAATTTCTGAATGTGAATCTACAAAAAAAGTGAACATTATTCTTCACCTTTCATCTCCGGCCCTGCGTCAAATTTACTCAGCTAAAGGGCCGGTGATTATAGAGAAGTGAAACATAATACAATAATAACATTTTTAAGAGCCAAAAGATTGATTTTTAGAAGACGCTCATACATAACAATAGCGAAGCATTGCCGGGTCTGCTAGTAATTTATATTTGTCCATTAGTTTCGGAGATAGGCGCTCGATATTGTGCGTACGCAGATAACTGCAAGTGTTATGTACAATATACAGTAAGCATTCCTCATTAAGGCAGCAAAGTGTACCGATTTAAAAAGCATATGGAGCTTATTAAATTATATCAAGTAGACTCATCAACTATACTCATTTCTTACCATTCAGACCCTTCTAGCGGCCGTTCTGGTAATCAGATTTTGATGAAACTTGAGATATATGTTATACAGAACATGGGGAAGAGATTTTTGCAATAAAAAAAATTAGTTCACATTTTGACGGTGGTCATGTAAGAAACTATCTGAGAATTTTTACTCAATCAGAGACGTTATGCAAATGAGATGTAAAATTAGAAAAGCTTTAAAATGACAGTGAAATTAACTGTAAAGTCATTCTTCACGATGGCTTTAGCTAAAAAGGATCGAGCTTTATTGGTGAATTTGTTTTACCAGAACTGCAATAATGCTTCTGCTGCACTAAGAGAATATCGACGTTTGAAAAACTTGCAATGTCCATTAATGGTTTAAAAAGATGATTAAGACATTTGAAGAAACTGATGAGTTGGGTGTGCTGCCAGGGAGAGGACGGAAACAGTTTGCAAATGAGACTGTGGAAGACGTTGCTGCTGCTGTAGTGGAGAGTGCTTCAAGTTCCCAATATTCTAAAGCGAGTGCTCGAGCCGTATCACGTGATTTGTCTATTCCGTGGTCTACGGTACAAAAAGTTTTGCGTTCCATTTTAAAGTGGTATCCATACAAGATCCAGGTGCTTCAAAAGTTGCTTCATGAAGATCCAGAAAAACGCACTGATTTTGCTTGCCAGTTTCTGGCTAGAATAGCCGTCGATAATGCATGGCCATGGAACATTTTATGGTCAGATGAAGCGCATTTCACACTAGACGGAGCAGTGAATGTTCAAAATTGTCGCATCTGGGGTACTGAAAAGTCGATGGTTGTGTATGAAAAGCTTTTGCACTCTGATTACGTGACGGTATGGTGCGGATTCACTTCACATTTCATTCTTGGCCCCTTTTTCTTTGAAGAGAACACTCCTCAAGGCACTAAAAGATGTTCAGTCACTGGTGCTCGTTACTGCGAACTTCTGCAGCAGAAAGTCATTCCTGCTTTACAAGAAAGACAATGTTTAGACATTACTGTCTTTATGCAAGATGGTGCAACACCCCACATTGCACGATAAGTGAAGGAACTGCTTCATGCTCATTTTGGAGATGATCGGGTGATTTCGAGAACTTTTCCAACTGCATGGCCTCCTTAAACTTAAACCCTTGTGACTTCTGGTTGTGGGGATATTTGAAAGATAATGTCTATGGAGCAAGAATACGGACTGTCCCTGAATTGAAAGCAAGCATAACATGCCTTATCACTGCGATTCCTCAGGAAACCCTTCGCTCTACTGTGGAACATTCAATAATGCGCTTTGAACATGTCATTGACACAAATGGAATACACATTGAAGAAATGCTCTGATTTTATACACTTCTCTGCTTCTAACTTGTTTTTGTTATTATTCATGCGCCATATTTTGACGTAGCGGTCAAAATGTGAACTAATTTTTTTCATTGCAAAATTTCTTCCCCATGGTCTGTATAACATATATCTCAAGTTTCGTCAAAATCTGATTACCAGAACGGTCGCTAGAAGGGTCTAAATGGTGTCACTTTAATTATTACTACCCTGTACAAGAAATGATTGTATAAATAATAAAAGTAAAAAAGCAGTTAAGGATTGTGGTGGCGATGACCTTACTCGAGCAATCCCGGAATTTCTACCATTAAGAAGAGACACCATAATTTATGATACTGATCCATTTGTTTTTTAAAGACAGCGGTTATTGATCAGTATATTTTAAAATCACGAATTAACATTACTTCGTAACATACGTTTTTTGAAGGTTATCATAGTTTCAAAAATATTTAATTCTTTCATTAACATACGGACCCTTTAAATTAAAAAATTAAATCAAAAACGCCTCTTTCGAAATGCATTAAGAAATTATTAAAATTTTATCAGTATCAATTAAGCAAGAAATCACTATTCCAGAAGAGAAATTTTTAATCACGAAATGATGAAGTTGGAATATACATAACGAAATGTACATACGAGTCATTAAAAATTTCTCTTGTGCAATGTCGTTTTTTTTTGTATATATTATTTCTTGTCTATAGCCTACTATGCACAGTTTCTGTCCTGCTTTGTTATATACGAGTATCTTTTATTCTGTCCGTTACTCTTTTAATAAAACATTAACAATACAGGGTGACCCAAACTTATCCAGCATAATTGTTTAGGAACATTGTATGGTTCAAATGGAACAAAAATGTCCTACAAACATTACATCTAGTTTAAGAGGAATATATCGACGTTTGTCTATTTTCTTTTATTTAGAGTCTTTTCCTAGAAAAAACATAGTTTACCTATTTATTCTTAAATGTACTCTTCCTGTTTTGCATATATACCAAACAGGAAGAGGAATCGTCGTACTTGTAACATGCGTGAAAGATATTTTATTGACCAGCTCAGTTGTCCAAAGATATAACCAGTGCATTGGAGCTAGGGGCAACCATTTTGAGGGGCTTCCTCGACATTGATTTGTTGCTTTCTTCTTATTCTTATTCCTTGTATCATTTTAGTTTTGTTTTGTAGTTCAATGTGATACTCTGTCAGTATGCAGAATAAAAGTGATCTGCACTCTCAAGTGTTTTATTTATTTGCTTTAACAACTCTACAAGAAAATAGACAAACGTTGATATCTCACACACGATCGAAACTAGATGTAACGTTTATAGGACTTTTTTTGTTCCATTTGAACCACACAATGTTCCTAAACAATTACGCTGGATAAGTTTGGATCACCCTGTATATATGTAATTAGAAAATACTCGAAATAACTTGTATTTTACTGAGAAACAAGTCTGTTATTTTATAATTAAGTATATTCCTAGAAATCTAATACATTGCTCTGCTCTTTATAATCAAAGTTAAATTATTAAAAGAAATCATTTGATGAAAAATAAAAGAAAAATTGTACGAAAGCTGTCCTACGGCTTTTTTTTAAAGGGAATCGTTCTAATGAATATTTTAGTATTTTTGAGGCTTCCTAATTCATTTCAGATTTATATGTTAATTCTGTCGACAAAGGACGAACCAGTTTTAAAAAAAACGAAAAGTTTCATTAACGATCACTTCCATCGACATTTGAAATGCTTTCTTCAATAACGAACAAGTTCCGTTTCTCATTCACTTGAGCTTTCAACAAGACTCCAGGGAATTAATTTAGGATTAAAAAGTTCCGGATGGATGAAATTTAAAATAACAGTCTTTGAAGAAAAGACGAGAAACATGACCATCCCCGACAATTCATCTCCCGACAAGCAATTTTTTTTTCTTTGAAGCTTCCAGCTTCCACGAAGAATGAATTATGTCCGACTTCCGTTGCCAAAATTTCATTAAAACATCATAAATTTTGGGGGAAACCAGGAAAATTAACAGCGTTTCAGAGAACGTATATCTGGCTTTTTTTAAGAATGAAAAGGGCAAAGGATGATGGGTTTTCTCAACAAATAAAGAGATTTAATGGCAAAGTAAATACTGAAGACAATTCGATTGCAAAAATGTATAGAATTAAATAAAAATTCAAAAGCTTATCCTAAAATAGCATGGAAATAGTCTTCTTGATATTCTAATCAAACAGACCTTTTATTGATTTCCATTAATAGGCTGGTCATATTTTCTTCAGTCAAAGACGGGACATTACGATGATGAATACGGGGCAGGGTGAAAAAATGAAAATACTGTAAATTATAGATGTACTGAACGTTATGAACAAAATTTTATTAATAGAAAATAATAACATTATTTTCATATTTGGCTAAAAACGTAAAACTAAAAAACGACTTATCAGAACAGTAAAATAAAAGTTACCAATAGATTTGTTTCAATATAGAGGGGTCCGCATACTATGAATCTTTTTCAGAGGAAGTATAATTTTCAGAAGAAAACTTTTATTTTTTAATATTTGATAATTTTTAATTTTTTTATTTCATCATTTTCTAATTTGTCTTTTCCCATATCCGCCGACGGAAGGGTTGGCTAGCTATACCCAAAAAATGTCATGTCACGTGACGTGTAATGGAGTGGACCGAATCATTTGTGCGTACAGAGAGGATGTACCTAATAAAGTCGCCGGACTGTGTCTCATAATCGTGTCTGAGTTTGTTTTTTTTTTTTAAAAAAAGGAGGATTATTTTTCAAAATTCTCGCAGGAGTACTTCTACAAACCGCGAGGCATTGACACTATCTTCTTTCCACCGCTCTTTCTTCTCTTAGCAAACAATCAATGATCTTCATTAAACGTAATCAAATTTTGACTCATTTGAATATTTTACGAATTTTACTCAAAAAAATGGATCAGACTTCAAACATTTTTTTCCTAAGAAACTGTAGAGGCAGATACACGTTCCACGCATCTTTGGATTAGTAAATTTTTAAAACTTGGTTAGAGGTTTCATTCATTGCCATATTATATTGCTGCCTCTTGTTAACAGAAAAAGCACTGAACCTCTGTGGCCTCCCTATCCACCAGAGCTTACCTTTTGAGAATTTTATCTGTAGGATACATAGAAGAAAGGGTGTTTCTTCCAACTATGCCTGATACTCTTAAAGATCCAAGACACCGAGCTAATGAAGCTGTGAATTCAATAACTAGTGACCAGTTAAATTCGTGGCTGGAAAGAAATACGAGGGAACTATTTTGGTGTTTGTCGCTGCTCGTGTTGCGTCCTCAATTACCTTACAAGGGAACTATTTGAACTTGTCACTGGCAGATAGCGCTCAAATTTTGTGGATAGTAGAGCACTAGATAAAAGAGAGTATGGACAATCGACTGAGGCAGCCTTTTTGCCCCCCTTTCAGAGCTACTGATGCTGCTCGGGCAATAGTCAACTAATACTCAAGCACTGTTTTTTTACTTCTTTCTCATTCACTGTTATGATTTTCATTTAAATTTATTTCTTCTTTAAATAATACAGTTATAAATTAAATAATATTTAATGGTTAAATTAAAAAAATAAAGTATAAATATAAAATAAAAAAGTTACGTTTTTAAATTCCTTGTTGTTTATCTTTGTAGAGGTTATATCTTAGTGTTCTAATGATTTCAATTAATAAAAAAATAATGATATTGATAATGAGCATTTTCAAGCCTTGTTTCTGGGTTCATCTTCAAAATTTTAATTTTCCATATTTACATAATTACTTTTTTTTTAATTATTGTGGGGTGTTTGTATTGTTGTCTAATTTCCTTCATTTTTTAGTAAATCCATTATATTTTCTTTCTAGTATTTTAAACATTGTTTATTATAAAATTGTTGAGGTATAAATATATATCCTTGATTATTAATTTTCATTTAATTATTATTCTCTTTAAAATAATCATGAATTACATATTTAATGGTTAAATTGAAAATGAAATAGTAAAGTTACCATTTATATTCCTTGTTGATTATCTTTGTAGATGTTATTTCTTATCCTTCTCATATTTCCTAAAAGCTTTATTATTCTATATTGCAATTTGCTAGTAAATTGTAATGAATAGAACTTTAAATCCAACTCTCATTTTTATTCGATGTTTAGTCCAAATTTTTTTTAAATTTTCTGGGACCTTCCTCAGGAAACAAATCTCTCATTTATCCTTAACGCTTGTGCCTCACCATATTTAAACTACAACAAAACGTTGAATAAGGAGTTTTGGAGTTGAAATTTTAATTGTAATAGTCTGGCAAATTATATGGAAATAGACTTCTTGTTAATCGCCCCCTCCCCCCCAAAAAAAAACAATTTACTGCACAGCAACAACGCATTTTACTGCTGTTATGCTTTGATGTAGGATTTTTCCAAAGTACTCGATATATCTATATTTTAGAAAATCATATTGAGTATTTTCTTGATATTTAAACAATTTCGATGGGTATATCGATATTTCCGACTCGATATTAACAAAATCATCGAGATCTAATACTAACAAATTTTATTATTATTATTTTTTTTGTTACTTTTTAATTATTACTTTAATATTTATTTAATTCTGTATTTAATGTTTAAATATTTTTAATCTATTTAAGTATTTTTTGTAATTATTTGTTAACTTGTATTTATGTTTGTGTCCCCCACCCCCTCCCCTTGGGCTTTCTGTCGTTTCATTAGCCCATTTTATAACTTTTATAATTTTTATGATGGTGGCAATGAAACGTGCATTTTATAAAATGTGAGCAGGTCTTGAAAAATAAAATTTGCTTTAATTTACTAGTGTTTAACTACTGATATTTATTTCCACCATTAATATCGATATCATTTTCCGTATCGAAAAACCGTACTTCGATGTTTACAGTATGTTTACAGCATAATATTAGAGGGTTTACAGTATCAACTCTCTCACAACTGCTTCAGAAAGGTGCTCTAATGGCGGCCAGTGGCACGTGACACGCCTTAGCCAATCCCATACCTCATTCGCTGAGGAAAAGAATGTCCATACTCTCTTTATCTAGTGCTCTAGTGGATAGATGTCGGAAAGGGAGGTGGGTGCACATACATAGTTTGACCGCCAGTCACTGTTGTAAACACATGTTAAGCCATTTTTAGTTCGACCGTTCAAGGCGAGGTAAGCGCCGTTTTAGTGTAAATAATAGATTATCAAGTCCTTTGACCTGGAACCGTGTGAGCAAAGCACTCTAGAGGTAGGTAGAGCTTTTTCGAGGCTTCACCTGTGCAAGGGTGTAAGAGTGGCCGAAATATAAGTGTACTGATTATTATTTTTCGAAATGAATATCGCGCTATAACTTGTGAATTACAGGCCATTCTGCACCTCATATTTTTGTGGCAGACTTCCCTTGATATGTTTTATTCGTGTACTAAATTTTATTGTCATCCCCCATTCTCAAGTTGCATAGCTCCCTTGTTAGAACTTTAAACCTTCTTCTGTAGAGTGATTTGCGGAACATGTTTCTGTGTTTTAAAGAAAATATTTGAGAAGTAAAAATTTTTGATAATCCCTGTATAGAATCCTCCAACAGACAAGTGTAGAGAGTCGCTCCTCCTGCAGTATGTCACGTGGTCATTACGTTGGCTACATTCATCAGCCAATCAATAGCTGTCATAAGCCTCTTTGCACAGGTCTTTTATTTAAAGTTCATATTTCCTTTTTAAAATGCGGTATTTTTACCACTTGATCAAGCAACATACTATTACGATTCGTGTGAGGAAAAATAATTTTCGCATTAATTGCAAAAAAAGACCCTATTAATAGTAATTCGTTTAATAGCCGCCTAAGTGCAAGGCTATTTTACTCCAGCTGGTTTCCATGGTAACGCAGTGATTGGCAGTTTTCACGATTCGCTGGCAGGACTATAAAACGGTATTTATTTGCTTGCTATAATCACTATTTTCAAACGACATTAATTTGTACTCGTTCCTGAGTTGTAGTTATGACCAATCGGGATATAAACTGCTAAATGGTAAAAGCAAAAATGGCAGAAGAGACATTTGCATCTATCCTTAAAACTATTTTATAGATATGTAGACTTTGTCGTTATGGACATGAATTATTATAAATATATTGATTTGAAACAAAAATGAAAACTATTTCGAAAAAAATTAACGTAAAACTCTAAGAAACAATAACACGCAATAGTTCAATTAAAAGTAGAAGAGTTCAATAATTACATCGTGTTTAAAAATTGCAGCAACGATATCTTAATATACAGTATTCCTGCAAAAAAAAAAGACAGAAAAGGGAATTTTATGAAAATGGTCGCACGAATTCAGAACATGGTCTTTCAGAAAGAAATAAAAGTTTCCAACTAAATTTCAGCAATCTCTGAAATGATCTCTAACCTTGAGCATCGTTTTTCCTCGTTTATCTCTAGAATTCAACACATATTGTCCTTTTTAACCTTCCATAACCTCCTTGTAAATAAAGGAAATTCCAAAAGCCATTTCGAAACGGCTGAATTTAATTTCACTTTCATAAAAAAACGGACATTCAACAGAAGAAAATGACCTCGGTAAATATTTCATTTCGAAAAGGGCTCACGAAGACAATTCAAATGAGCCACCTTTAGTTTCACAATTTCTTTGAATGTCTCTAATTTTTAGAGAATATTATGATACTAGTTCGATAAAAATGCGTTTATCAATACTTTCTGCTTTAAATATTACTGCGAATGATTATCTTTTTACATTTCAAAATGCAATATTATGAAATTATTTATTTGAGCTTAAATGATAAGGGGTGATATATTTTTTCATAAATAAATAGTTTCACATATTTACTGGTTTGATATTTAATATTAATTTAATTCCCAATGTTCCTCAAAAACTCGCGTTTCAATGCCACAATATCTATACATTTTATATTATTAAGTAGCAAAAGAATGGAGCATTTTATATTATTGGTTTCACATTCTGAACATTTGATATGAGTTTCTGAGGTGAGGTATAACGTAAACTTTCATTAATACTTCACAAATCTAAGGATTTTCGGACATAAGTTTATATGTACTGTATGAGGAACCCGCACTCAAAGTTTGTACGTATTTTTAATACACCCTGTATAAATCCGGAGTTCGTGTGTGCCTGCATTAACGACAATGCGCGATAAACAAATGCGCGACAATGCTGTGAGAACTACAAAATAGGAAATTAACTTAAACTGTAGATATAACATCAAATATCTATATTACAAAATGTTATATTTAGCCCACGTTATGGTATTTCTGACACAGATGGTGATATGGTTATTGTCGGTACCAATATATTATCGGTCGTTTGGAACATAAAAAGGAACAGAAGAATTGGAAAATTCAAGATTTGTAAACTCACGTAGGGGCAATGCAGAGACGTCGAGTCATGTTTAAAATTTGCCTGAACGTATGATAGTTGAGAAGAACGAAACGGACGACAATTTAATTGGCCGCATTGATCACATAATTTCCGACTTGGAGAAAAGAGATAAAGACATCGCTACTTTGAAGGAACAGCTGCAGTTGAAGGATAAGGATTCGAAAATTTTGATGGAACAATTACAGTCAAGTTTTGAGAGAGACGATTTCCTGTTGGGAGAAATGCAACCCATATGAACGCTGGTAATTGTGGGAAAGGGTCAACTGGACGAGCCCGACTGGACGCTAGCGAAGTGGACGGTAGTCAACTGAACAATGCACATTTGGACACAGGTAAACCAGAGGATAGTCATCCGAGCGATCAAATATTTTAAAAACTTCAAATTTTACAAAATTCAAAAGAGATATAATACTATGGCGAATAAAGCGTTTTACTTACCAAATATTGTGTATGTTACAAAATGAACGAATTAACCCAATTGGCTAATTAAAGAGTATGATTTTGGGTGTAATAAGCTGCGCCAGTTGTAGCGAACAACGAAAAAAAGAAGGATAGAATGAAGTTTAAAATAAGAACTTGAAGCATTTTGGATTCAATTTTTATTAAAGTTTCAAATGCTCCATTTTTAATTGTAAATTTTTGTGGTTTGGGCTCTTTATCATGATTATAAAAACAGTTCTTCGTAAACCAAAGCATTCGTAAATAAAAAACCAAATCAATAAACAAGGGTTGATGTCTCAATTCTACATTCAATAAAAAAATTTAGAAACAAAGTGTACCTGATCACAATTGTCCATTATTTCCTATTAGCTTGTAACATACAAGTTACCTTTCGATTTAAATTAGACGCATTTGAATGAACTTTATAGGGATTTAACTTAATCCGGATTAGTTTCTGCATGTAAATAAATACGATTGTGGAAAAGCATTGCGGGGTAACATCGGAATCAAATTTTATCACTATTTGTTTAGATCATCTAAAGCACTTATTCCGGCTGGTTTTGTTTTTACCCCTTAAACAATGTTTACAGTTATGAAAATAAAAGTTAATTGTTAGAGCAAAAAAAAAATTTAAATGTTAGAGCTATTAGAAAAACCTGAACTGAGCTATTTTAGGCATGTATCTTCCTCGTAAAGCATTATTCTATTAATATCATTGTACATGACTGGATAACACCCTTCTGTTTTTATGCTCGAAGATAACACACAATTCCTATGAGCCATGTTACCTATAGTGCTTCGATATTGATAAAATACAATAATTAGGGTAAAGGGTTTCAGCTGAGGCCGATGTTTTTTGTTGTTTTTTTTGTCATTTTTTACAGAAAGACTGCATGTATAAAAACAGTCATAATATCAAGTTTTCTTTGGAGATATCATAAATATAAAAAAACTAGCTGTTTTACCCGGCCTTGCTCGGGCTCTTTTTTGGTGAAACGTTGCAATTTCTGTGTGTGAATGTTCAGAAAAAAGGAACACATGAAAAAAGCTTAAATTTTTTTTTAGAAAATAATTCATGTTTTAGATTCTGCTAAAGGGGCGCATTTGGAAACGCATCCATTGGAATCTTTTTAAAAGAAATATCTTCGAATTTTCTATTAAATGGAAAGCTTTTTTCGTTGCTAGGGAAAAATCTGTAATAGCTTTTGAGTAATAAACCTGTATAATACGGGAAATAAATTAGAAACACTCTGTGTTACTTACTATACCTTACCATTGAAAATTGCTAGGTGGGTCGTGAAGGTACCATTTATGCACGTGTTATTGAACCGATTTAGATAATATTTGTGATTGTTCGTGTCATGAACCATATTCATCGACTGATGGAAACAGATTTTGAAAATTTTTCATAGCCTTGGACTGTCAGACAGACAGAGAGACCGACAAGTTTGCCCACACAGAGAGCATAAACCACCTTTCGGAACTTCATAATAATAAAAATTCATGTTTAAGAATCACGGAAAACACTTTTAAAATGCTTCCAGTATATGGCCACACAAAATTGAAACTAAAACTTCACGGAAAATTGTATAAAATGTTCCCAAAAGATGGCACTGCCATCTGAATATCGATTTTTATCGAATAATATCGAAAAAAATGTGAGGTAGTTAGTGCTCTTCCTCTTGCTTTGAAGGCCAAGTGTGCACAATTTCATCAAGATCGGAATAAAACTTGTAGATTTGTATAGATTTGTATAAGAGACAAATAAATATACATACATACATACATTTGTATATACCGGGTGGGCAAGAAATAACGTGAGGTGTTCAGAGCTCGCTAGCGGGAATTCTATTAGGCCAAATGCAGTACATTTTGGTGTATATAAAGTGAGCAAAAAAAATATCCATCCACTCCATTATTTGGGAAACAAAGCAAAGCAAACATGTTCAAACATATTATCATTGTTTTAATTAAACATAAATTAGTTCTCTAACATGTGAGGAACATATGCAAATAAACTATGAAAAATATATTAACAAACTTTTTTAGAAAAGTAAACAAAACAAAAGTCATCCAAATTTTAATGCAAAAAAATTATCCATCCAATTGAATTTTCAGGTTGAAATTATTTTTTTACACAAAATTTAATACTTACTTGGGCCTTATTACTGCCAAACAGCGCTTGTGCATAGATGCAACTAAATTTTTTGTTGTTGTAGGTTCAATTTCTGTCCAAGTCTTAGTGAAGAGTTCCTTGAGCTCCTGCTTTGATTTAGGACGGCAATTTTTCATTTTGCTCTACATGATGGACCATAGGTGCTCAATTGGGTTGAGATCAGGTGACTGAGCAGCCCAATCAAGCACCCTAATTTTCTTTTGGTGAAGAAATTCGGTAACAGATTTAGACGTGTGCTTGGGATCCCGGTCTTGCTAGAACACAAACCGTCGCCTTAAACCCAATTTCTGAGCTGAGATGAGAAGATTTTCATGCTGATCCATTTTTGAATCAATGAAGGCCAACTGTCCAACACCATTTGCTGCCATGCACCCCCATACCATGATATTTCCTCCACCATGTTTTATTGTAGGCTTTATGCATTTCAAATTGAGGGCTTCTCTTGATTTTCTCCATACTTTGGAGCATCCATCAGACCCAAACAAGTTGAATTTGCTTTCATCTGACCAAATAATGCGGTTCCAGAATTTATCATCTTTATCCAAATGATCTTTAGCCCATAGAAGTCGCCGTTTCTTATTGACGTCACTGATGTATGGTTTTTTCCTAGGTGTGCGACCTCGGAGATCAGCTTCATGCAGTCGATTACGGACAGTTTGAGGTGTGATAGTGATGTTCAGGTCTTGTTTCAGTTCTTCATAGACTGTAGGAGCAGATTTTTTTCTTCTTGTGTTATTCCTTTGATAATTTCTCTGTCTTCTCTTTCTGTTGTTTTCCTTTTTCTACCTCTTCCTTCTTTATTTTTAATTTCCCCTGTCTTATGATATTTCTGAAGAATGTATTGCACAGATGTCCGAGGTATATTTAATTCATTTGCAATTGTTCTTTGGCTTTTTCCATCTTGAAAGCTACATATTACTCTTGCTCGAATATCAAGTGAATATTCACTTGATTTCTTTTTGTTTTTCAATCTCTCACTTTCCATGATTGAAAAATTGGTTTCTGTGAAGCAATAGTCCTACAGGATTTAATATTTAGCTTATTTAAATTGGTTTTCAGCAAAAAAACCAGGGTGGATGGATAATTTTTTTGCAATGTATTTTACATTTTTTGATGGTTTGCCCTTACCTCCCTTAAAATATAATTGTTCATGGTCTAAATATTTACAAAACAATATATTCTACTTACGTATGATAAAGTTTCAAGCTTACATTAGCTGGTTTAATACAATTCAAAATTTTTATATTTTTTAAGGGTGGATGGATATTTTTTTTGCTCACTGTACTTAGTAGAACATGCAGTTTTGATTTCTGCAAAAAAAAAAAAAAAAATAGTACCAAAAGTCGCCATAGGGAGCGCTTATTTCAAGAAAACAATGAATACCTAATTGTCAAATGAACAAATACCGTACAAACCAACTTTAGTAACAACAATAAACAATGTTTTATTTTTAATTACAAATGTGTTTCAATATGACCACCAGTGTGCTGTTCCAATAGCTGCATGCGGTACACGACATTTTCTACGGCAGCTCGCAGCATATCTGCATTAATTAGTCTGATATGTAACGTTATTTGATCCTTTAAGGTTGAGAGGTCAGGAACATGTGCTTGATACACAAGGCTTTTCAAATATCCCCATAAGCAAAAATCACAAGGTTTGAGATCAGGCGAACTGGGTGGCCATACCATGGGAAATGCACGACTAATTATTCTGTTGTCTGAAAAACTTTCTCGCAAGATCTGCTGCACCTGACGTCCGATGTGCGGGGGCGCACCATCCTGCATAAAAATGGTAGAATCCAGACAACCCTTTTCCTGCAATCGTGGTATCACAAAATTCTCAAGCATATCGGCATACCTGGTAGAATTGACGGAACAAGTCACCGGTCCACGGAGACGGATTTCTTCAAAAAAGTACGGGCCGATGATGAAAGAAGCAGTAAAGCCGCACCATACTGTTAGTTTCGGTGAATGCATAGGAGTTGGCAGACACACTTGTGGATTTGATGCAGCCCAAATACGGCAGTTGTGGGTATTGATATCACCATTCAAATAAAAATGTTCCTCATCACTCCATAACATTTGTCATGGCCATGCATCATCCACTTCCATACGTGCTAAAAATCTCAACGAAAAGTCAGCTCGGGTACGTTCATCTCCAGGAAGTAAATGTTGAACAGGTGTGAGTTTATAGGGATAAAAAGTCAATATCTTATGCAATATTTTCCTCCCCGTCGAATATAGGATATCTGTTTGGCGTGCTATTGCGTGTGCACTGCTGGTACCCTGCACAGTAGTCATCTCCTGTTCCACAACAGCAGTTGCAACTTCTTCAACGTGTTGCTGCCTGATTCGTTTGCGTCCCCGGCCTGGTTGCACTCCTAGAGTTCCGGTAGATTCAAATCGTTCAATCATTTTCCGTAAGTTAGTTATGCTCATCGGTCCTCTTCGTAACGTTTTCAATCGCCGGAATTCACGAAGGGCAGCACTTGCATTGTCGCTCTTCTGATAAAACAACTTGACTAATAACGCCCGGTCAAACAGAGTAAGCGTCATCGTCAGGCCATTCGTTCGTGAATGATGGGAAATCCCCTCAGCCTTGCCTTTTCTTGTCATGATTGCTCAACAGGGAACGCGCTTATGCAAATCTATTCATTGTTTTCTTGAAATAAGCGCCCCCTATGGCGACTTTTGGTACTATTTTTTTTTTTGTTGCAGAAATCGAAACTGCATGTTCCACTAAGTATATACAACAAAATGTACTGCATTTGGCCTAATAGAATTCCCGCTAGCGAGCTCTGAACACCTCACGTTATTTCTTGCCCACCCGGCATATAGATATACAAGTTTTACTTTGGTTTGTCCTCCCGGAACTTTGCCATTCATTTTATAGACCATATGGCCTCTTACCAGAAAAAAGATAACAAATCCTATTATGCAAACCAACTCGCCATTACTGAACACGCATCCAAGTAACATGAAGAAGTGATGTCCATTTTTAGCACATTTTCTATAAATAGAAATGTGCTTATGTGAACGGTTTGTCCAGCTGTCCGTCCGTCCGTCCGTCTGTAGACCATCCCACAATTCATTGCGTTGCAATAGAAAAAGTGCATGTATTGAATTGCTGGAAGACACGAATTATCCTCGCATTCGGGAAAACGCGTGTTGAGAACATACATGGGTTCGGCTCTGCGCGTGTTCTAAACGTTAATGAGATGGTGCGCGTGCGGGATGCACGTGTTTGACGATTATTGAAAGGGCAGTTCTGTCTCTAAATCAAGAGAATTTGTTTATTCCTAGGGAGCTTAGTATTTATTATGATAACTTGAAAACGAATTAACTTTTTCAAAGTCTGTTTTCACCAATCCATTAATACGGGACAGAGCACGAACAAGTACGAACGTGAGATAGCCGGAATAAGTACGTACTATAATGGCACGTGCTTTAATGGTACCACTATGATACCCCCTTAAAAACTTCCTATAACCAGATATGGCATGTAATATATCAAACAAATCGTAACAACGTGCTATGAGTGAATATAACGAGTAAATAATGTTAGTGGTTATTGGTTAGTTCAGTGTACTTCCCTTGGTTACTTCCTGAACGAGTATGGTAGTGAAAGCATTGCTTCCGGACCACTTGTTTGATTTTGCCCTGCATTGTTTGATTGCCGATAAATGCTGCATAGTTGTCCATCAGGGCATTGCTTGATCAGCTATGAAGAAAGAAGCCTCGTCGTCAAGTAAAACAGCTATACAGTCAGAGCTGGCAGTGTTCGCATCATCGGACTGCAATTCTTGTTTCCGGGACATTGTGCAGGGGATGGTACGAACAAGGGCGTAGGCAACGAATAGATGGCTCTGAATATTGTGGACAGACAACGGAGAGAGGTTTGCTATCTCAGGAGGGTGTATTTGGATGATCGTTCCGCGTTGTTACAGCCAACACCTCCTATAGAGAAGGCCTGCGGACAAAAGGTGTATACATTGTTATATCATCATCAAGCGGCTATTGTTATCATATTTCTACCAATAATAAGCCCTAAATTTGGCCGCTTGATGATGATGTAACAATGCACACATCTCTGGTCCGCAGGCCTTCTCTCTAGGAGGTGTTGGTACAGCAGAGCGAACTGAAACGCATTCCATCATGTCAGCGCTGGCAAGATTTCGACGTTTATTGGAGTTCGGTCTGCAAGCTCGAAGTACCCTTCTCAGGTTACCTTTGAGACCTCACCGACACACTTCCAGAACGACGTGAGTGGCGTGATGAATAGCATACCATTTGTGTTGTCGAAAGAATCATACTTGTGTTTACGTGAGAATGATGACGGCATCTCTATCTGTAGAGGACAGGGGGAAGACGCGTTGAGTAGAGTGTATTCTCACAAGGCATGCCGCACCAATATAAAGCATTCTATAGAAATTATCTACTGGAGTGCTATGTAGGGGGCAAAAGCAAATCACCTCTAGTTTAGAATCCATATCTCCATAACGAGTGCCCGTTACATCAATGATTTTCTACGGCCAGTCGTCCTTCCATATTAGCAGATCATTCTAGGGGAATGATAATGTCACACCACAGTTCTAGTGAAGACAATTGCATTCTTCAGGGATAATAATATTTCACTCGTAGCCGGCTAGATCACAAGATTTCTCACCTAGAGAAAATTTCTGGGACATGATTAAGCGACATGTACAGCATATCACCGTCGCCATAGACGGACCATATAGCCTGTATGGCTATTCTACAGAACACCATTAAAATATTCGATTCGATACCTACCCGTATACAGCAAGTGATACATGCCAGATGTGGCCATATAGATTACTAGCTACAATGACACTTATAACCCCTCTGTTACCAAACGCTTGTCGTTTAAACATTTGCCTATTTAAACTGCGAATAAAGCAAAGTCATAGTTCGACTTCTTCAAGTTTTCTGTTTTTTTCTTCTGAATAGGAGTGTATATTGTTACGAATCGGCTTGCTAAACTGAAAGAAATAGCATGTGACTTTCAAAGGGAATATTCTAAGAGTAGTGTGCCTGAAAGAGACACCCACTGTTATCTACAAAAGAATGTATAAAAAACGTGCTCATCAACTTGCAAGAAGAGAGTGGGCACGTGACCACATGTTCTTGGCATCTGATTGGAAAAACAGTTATTTTAATGAGTACTCCATAATCGAATCTTATATAATTCGAATCCCAACAATAACAGAATACTTAAAAAAATAATAATACAATGGTTGAATTTAGTGAACATGTTGTTCCAATGTAAAATCCTGTATTTTTTAAGAATGTAATATTTTGCCCATATTATTGGAAATAATGTAAATTTTCGGATGGGTTGTTTGCATTACTGGGATGGGGTAAAGAGTTTTTAATTGTATTATTATTTTTTAAAGTTTTCTTTTATTGTTGGGATTCGAATTATATAAGATTCGATTATGGATTACTCAATAAAATAAATTAGATTTTTCTCCCAACGTCCATTTGTAAATATGTATACTATGGAAAACAGTTATTTTTAGTGATGAAAAGAAATGGAATTTAGATGGGCCATGTGGCTGGGCATGTTACTAGCACGATTTGCGGAAAGAACCGAAGACATATTTTAGTCGGCAACAGGGTGATGAGATGGGAATATAACTCAATCGGAATTCGTGGCTACAACCACAGGTTAAAGAAATATTTGTTTTTATCCATCATGGTTTGGGGAGCTTTTGGTTTCAGAAGACTTCCGAACTGTCGATTATTTGTGCAACCTTATAACATCGGAAGATTATCAACGCACCTTAGAACATTATCTTCTGCCCATTCGACAAGGGATTGGTGGACCCAATTAAATTTTTCAAATGACAATGCCCCCATCTATAGTTTCAATTCAACATCATTTACAAGCATGGTTTATAGAATTAAATAGTCATCGAGCCTCCTCAATTTTCTATTGTTTTGAGAATCTAGGGAATTATTTTATTTATATAATTTATGCCCAATGTTAATAGTGAGCTATGTAATGCATTCAGGTTTGTTTGTCAATTATTTATTCAAAACGTTTGCCTACACAATAGCTTCGCCTGTATTATGTCATCAAATTCTGGACCACTCAATTCCGGCTCCATTGAAACTAAAAATGAAACTACGGTAAACTTTCTAGCTCCCGATTGGGTGGCGCTGCATGCGCAGTTGGACCGATTATATAGGCAACGCGATTTTTCAATGAAATTCCTGTCCTATCGGGAATTAGAAACTTTAGCTTCATTTTTCAGTGAAGCGTGATGACAATTTACTTCTATAGACAATGTTTACAAGTTATAGAGCGACAAGCTGGAGGTTCTTACTTGAATCTCTTTGAGAATCATTGGGGAGTTATTTCTGTATGCCAAGGGGAAACAGTATTCCAATGCTAACAGTTTAAAAGCTTGGAAAACATTCCTCTTAAATTCCATCCCCAAGCAAGTGCATTGTTATTAAAATAAAGTAAAATAAAATAGAATGTAATTTATATTTTGTTGAAGAATTCTGTTTTTGAATATTTTATTTTATATCTGTTATTCAAATTTTCTGGACACCAAGTTTTTGAATAAATTTGTGTAACTTCTGAAATAATTAAAGAAATCAATTGAGAATTCCTTTTAATTTTGGTTTAATTATATTTTACCAGTTTTTAAAACAACAAGTTAAACAGGCCCGGTACCGGCTCGGGTGGGGCCGGGCAGCAGAAAGCAAGTAAGAAATACTATAGACCTCTAGCAGTTCTATCCGGCTTCGCTCGTGTTGGAATGCTGAGTGAGTTTTACGTAGTGCCGGAGAAAAAATATGTATGTGGTTAGGAAAGTAAAATGAAATAGAATGAAAATGAAACAATACTCTGATCTGATGTTTCATCATCCCAGGCTATGACATTAGTTCTTTGTATAATCAAAGGAATGCGGGGATCACCGCAATCTCCTCGAAACGCGATTCAATATGAATGGACCCAGCAGGCAGTTGCGCTTGAGTTAGCGAATTTGGAATCGTGTAGCATTGCACAATCCCTGATTGCCGTTGATGTTTCGTAGAGGAATGATCGATGCTCCAACGTTTAGACGTACTCGATGTGGTGTCCCCGAGATCATCAAAGTTTCAAATATTCCACGGAGAACAGTGACTTCTAGCCCTTCTAGTTCTTCAATGGCATCAATTGAGAGATCTCGCGTGCTTCTAAGGAGAAGTTATTCCACAGTTGTCAGGATCAACGGACGGAGAAGTATTTGTTTTCCATGAATCGCTCATCAATCTTCTCGTACACAAAACTGATCAACGTCCCGATTGGTGAATGGTTGTTGTTGAGCTAAACAAATCTCTCTTTTGGAAACTGAGGAATCCACGACCTATATTCTCCCACTCGAAATAGAAAATCCGCAAAGGATTGTACACTACTGTTTATAAAAATCGCAACACCCTGATGGAATAGCCCAATCTGCATTAAATTTGGAGCATTTGCATATCATGCGTTAGAAAAGAAACCATTAGATTTTCAGGTCAATACAATGCGTTTTATTGTCACATTAGTATCGGGTGAAACCACCGTGGGATGCAATTACAGCCTCTAAACGTCGTGGCATTGAGTCAAACAAGCTCTGAATAAGGGCCTGGGGAATGTCCTGCCATGCTCTGTCTACACGGGTATACAGTTCATTCACAGTTGCTGCTGCAGGAGTCTGACGAGCCAATCGATGAGCAACCCTGTCCCACACATGTTCGATTGGGAACATGTCTGGTGAACGAGCAGGCCAGGGGAACAAGGGCGTCTGATGTGCTTGGAAAAAGGCGAGGACATTTCTGGCCACATGCGGTCGGGCATTGTCCTGTTGGAATACAGCGCCTGGAAGGTTCTGCAGGAAGGGGATGACCTCGGGTTGCACAACTTCCCTGATGTACCGGTCACTGTTCAGATTGCCATGGATTCTGATCAGACGGGAACGGCCATGGTAACTGATTGCACCCCACACCATCACCCCTGGCGTTTGTCCTGAATGACGCTGCAGGATGCATTCTGGAAGGTCGCGCTCGCCACGATGTCTTCTGACTCGTATCCTGCCGTCATGGTGCTGCAAGTTAAACCTTGACTTATCCGAAAACACAACTTGTTGCCATTCAGCTTGCCACTGTTGGTGTTGATGGGCCCATTGCAACCTGAAGCGCCGGTGGTTTTGAGTCAAAGGAATCCGCAACAATGGTACTCGTGCCATCAATCCTCTGGAAATCAAACGGCGTCGTACAGTGCTAGCAGACATTGTCCTGCCTACTGTAGCACCCCACGGTTGTGCTAACACTGTGGAAGTGGCTCTACGATCTGCTACACACATGCGATAGAGGTGTCTGTCATCTCGCGGTGTCGTCGTGCTGGGTCTTCCTGAGCCTGGTCTTCGGTGTGCCCTGTTCTCTTCGCTCCACTGCCTTCATGCACGCATAATTGTCGTTGCATTACGTCCTACACGAGCAGCAATGTCACGATACGACCATCCCGCTTCACGCAGACCAATTATGCGTCCTCTTTCAAAGTCTGTCAGCTGTTGATATGGTAACCTTCGTCGTCGTCGAGGCATGGTATTCTTTCAAGCAATTACTCTGAAAATCTAATCATTTATACTCTGACCCATTGTATGCAAATATTGCAAATTGCATATGGATTAGACCATTCCATCAGGGTGTTGCGATTTTTATAAACAGTAGTGTATTTCGCCAGCTGTGGAGATCTAATGGACACGCATAGGGTTTTTCGAACTCCACGATTGTCTGTAATTTCGCTTCGTCAGCGCCATTACCCTATTTATTAGGAGTAGTTACTCATGCTGTTTGCAAATAGTTATTACATGCATCAAACAATTAATGAAATATATTTCGAATCCTCTACACATAGAAATGAAGTATATAACGATTGACTATTGGTCATTAGTCAGAACAGCCAATGAAAACTCAGAATTTGAAAATTTGAAGAATTTTAGCGAATTTACGTGATAAACTCTAATTCATTTCAATGTGTCAACAATTAAAATGAACACAGTCTTTTTGTTAAAAGGAAATAAAACATTTAATTGTTTATATTTCTCGCGTCATTTACTATTGTTGCGTCGCTTGTTCCACTTGCTAATGAAAAGTCCAGATTTGCGTGATATGACAGACTGACAAAGTACTTTATATATTAAGATAAATAATAATAATTTTCACACCTTGTGATATGAAGGTATTTCAAAACAGTCACTTTCTCCAGATGTTTTGGATATAGCTTAGTTAAATTTGATAAGGACTAATTACCAAGATCTTTGAATTTTTTCCCCTTCATTTCTAAAACATGGAATCATCAGAGAGCAGCGATCTCTTAGCGTTTTGATCTAAAAATTATGAATGTTCATAAAAAAAATTCAACCACTAAAAGAAATAACCATCTTTTTACGTGTCGGTATTTTGTACTTAGGTTTAAAAAATGAGTTCCAGCGAGATCCGTCATCAACGGCAGGAGGGCTAGTACAGTGTTTCGTTATTTTCGTTTTTCTTGTCTTTTTTCCCCTCGAATTCCCTACAGCTAAATAGATCTAGGAACGATAAATCAATCTAACTCTTAAAGCCCTTACTCCTATGGCTTAGAACAGTGTCGCATTGTGACGAAGAAGAGATAATGGAAAACATAAAACTCCAAGCTCCCCAAAGGAGAACTAGATAAATGAATTAAATAAGCCCTCACTAGTGAGATTTACGACAGCTGAAATCTCGTCGTCCTGACAATTTTATTATTATTTTCTTGTCAACGGCAAGTAAGCGTCAGTCGTTTTATTTGACTCCAATGAGAATATATGACAATAAAATAGGGAGGTTTGACAAGTAATTGTGTCATTATTTAAATATTTAAAGATAATGATCATAATTGAAATTGATTATTTTTGTAACATGTAAAGTCTTAACACAATTAAAAGGGGATTTTGTTCCTTGTTAACCGACTTCATTAAAGCTAAAGAAACGAGATGAATGCTTTCAGTTTTAATATTAGAAAATGAAAAGCATAAATCAAACATCATATAAAGAGACATAAAACATCACAAAATTGGCTAAGAAAAAAGCATGATTCCAGAGAAATCTTATATGAGCCGTGATTCCAGAGAAATTTACTGCTAGGCCTGTATTTATTGTAAAAATAAAATCTTGCAAACATTCCAAGACGATGTTTAGTAGTGATGCAGAAATAATATTAAATTTCAGAAAGATAACAATGCTTAAAAGATAAATAGAAAATAGCATTTCCTTCATTGTTGACTACCATTATGAATCGATTGTTATATCACACATAATATCTTGATATTCTTAATGGTCACCGCAATTGACTAAAAGGGATTCACGAAAAAGCATGAAAAGTTGATACAGCCGAGCTAAGATCTTCAATGTCGACAAGAAAATTTGAAAAGGTGTAACGTGTAAGCACAGAGCAAAATGTTTACGCAGTGGAAATATTA
>JAHWFO010009481.1:356232-381656 GCA_023313115.1 Rhysida immarginata | reverse complement strand
AATGCTAAGATATAGTATGTAATATATCAAACAACTCGTAACAACGTATCATGAGTGAATATAACGAGTAAATAATTATAGTGGGAATTAGTTTAGTAGCACGTGCCCTAATGGTACTATATGGTACCTTTGGAACTTTAAATGCTAAGATTTGGCATGTAATATATCAAGCAACTCGTAACAAGATATCATGAGTGAATATAACGAGTAATTAATTGTAGTCGGAATTGTTTAGTAGTACATGTTTTAATGGTACTATATATTACTTTTGGAAACTTTCACTGCTAAGATATGGCGTGTAATATATCAACAAACTCCTTACGAGTTGTGAGACCTATTGTTATCCACAGCTTATTGGTATCAAGAGCATATTGCTGTTAGGCTTAAAATTATCTAAAACTAATTACTGTGAGACATATTGCTAATTGGTAGTAGTTAATCGCTTGTTTCAGTGTTAAAGTGTAAATCCACCTATGTGGGTGACTTTCAGTGAAAATCATGAACGTTTCGCAAAAAGTGTGCACGAAAGTGTAAATCCACCAATTTGGGTGCATTTCGGTGAAAATCAGGAAAGTTTGGCAAAAAGTGTGCACGAAAGTGTAAATAACGTAGACACATTTATTAATTGTATATGAAAAAATAATAGATGCCTACCCATAATGCTTTAGCGATTGAGCCTCGCTTCTTTTAACATTATGTGGGAATGCCTACAATTTAAAGAACTTTAATGTGTTCAAATATGTAAAGAATAACTTCACTCTCCATTTAATTTTTCAGTTCTTCAAGTTTATTCGTTTAAACTCTCTCTTTACATTAGTTAAATAGTAATTTACAATTTAGTTTTCATATTTATATATTTTCATTAAAGTGTTTTAAAATGTAGGTTAATTCTATGTATGCAAGTATGATGCTATAACACGAAAATGTGCTCCCTTTTTCCTCTTTGGCGGTAAAATCATTCTTGTTTAACTATCCTTTTCAGATATTTATCATCAGAGGCATTTGTTTTTCTTTTTCTTCCAGATGTTTTTCCAGGAATCACATCACCAATTTCTCGTTCATGCTGTAAAATCTGGTGGATTTTTTTGGATTTACAGGGTCTTTATAATTAAAGTTCCATTTTGACATGGCCATAAAAAAACTACTGGACCAAAAGCTATAATACTTGGTAATATTATACAAGAGGGCATGGGAAGTTCATACCCACCAAAAAAAAAATTAGTTCAAAAGGTCACCACCAGCATGGACCTTTAACCTCAACAGCAAGACCCATAACCAACAACCTGCAATATTATGGGTCTATGCAATTTTGTGTACGAAATTAGACACATTAATTCGGTGTAACCTGCTTTCAGTAAATGGTGGAGGCCACATTCAACATGTAACTACTTTTAGTAACGATTAAAGACTTATTAACCTGTGTCTTCGTGTCTAATTTCGTATACGAATATTGCATAGAGCGCCATTCCATGCTGGTGGTGAGCTTTTGAACTAAATTTATTTTTTGGTGGGTATGAACTTCCCATGCCCTCTTGTATAATATTACCAAATATTATAGCTTTTGGTCCAGTAGTTTTTTTTTATGGCCATGTCAAAATGGAACTTTAATTATAAAACCCTGTATATTTCCATATCGCAATTTGGCGTTCAGATAAACCTGAATTGTGTTTATCGAGGATGATTTTTCGAATTTCATATAGGAGTACACATCCTCAAGATATGGTGGTGGATTTTTCAAAGTTACCATTCAACAAAATATTACACGTTTACAAAGTTCCTAATTTACATAACATAGAACATCTCATTTAAACTGTAGGCTTGTTCCAACAATAAGAGACATTTGAATACATTTGTAGGCAAGTGATGTATGATTTCTGGTATTTTTTTGTGTGACTCAGTGGTCTCTGATTAACGGAAGATGTGACGCTTTGTGTAATCAGTTTAGTATTTTATTTTATTTTTCAAATTAAGTGTGCGTTGTGTTGTTCCTCTAAGTTGTCTTTAACAAACTAAGTGGTGTAACTTTATTGGAGCTTTCTGTTTAATTAGGATGGCCTCGACCACCATTCGCTTCATGGATACTGCGTCACGCACCCTTTGGCAACTGTTGGACACATTGCATCTGCATGGCTTCAAATAACCGTGGGCACCTTCCAGCATCTTATTGATTCTTACCCAGGCCGTCTAGTTGTCAAATAAATTTGAGGCGAGAAGAAGAAGCCCAGAAGAAGTCAGATGACGTAAGAAAAGATAGAGATAAAGATCAAGCAGCTTCTTCTCAATCGTCCTCCCCCGCCGCTGAGAATAGCACAACCATGATGTGCGATTGGTTAAAAATAAACAAAACCAACCGATGAAAAAAAGGAAAATCGGCTGAAGAAACGAGGAGCGTCGCCGAGGAGGAGAAAAGAAACAAGGAGAGGAGAGATAGGGTGCAATGGGGTAGGACTGAAGAATGAAGGCGTCCGAATGTATGCAGAGGACAGCATGGTCAAGGGTCGTCGGAAGGAAATAGCGGCGAGCGTGAATCACGGTGGGCGAGACGAACCAAAATATCCGAACCCGTGCGAAAGCTTCGACACAAGGGTTTTCGACATCGGAGAAGCAAAGGAATGCAGTGCTTCCAGGAAAACCCCGACACGAAGAAAAATTAGTGGCGGTCGTTCCGCGAAAGACAACGGTAGAGGAGTTCGCAACGAGAACTGAAGCGCCCGCTAGAGAAGTGCCGTACTGCGGATATTCAACGTTGGACAGCGAAGCCAACAGTACCCGTTATTTCTTGAATTTGACTTTGTGTAATTCTTTAATTAACGTTTATTTTGATGTTAGGGTCATTTACCCTTTTTTGTGAAAATTCAAGAGCTTATGCCGCTCTTATTTGTATGCTATTTCAAGTTTAAGAAAATCTTCATTAAAGTTCATTAATTCGTTTACTCTGCTCGATTTGTTCCCACCTCTAACATAATTCGTAATTTATTAAGAATTTATCCATGATACTAGTTGCTGTCGCTGCTGGACACAGTGGTTATTCATGTTACTATTTGGTGATCATATTAATGTTATCTGAACTTGTATATTTCCTATATACTCAGAATAACTTCTAATAAAGCGATACCTCTCACAAGTTCAGATTACATAAGGTTCATAAAGTTATACAATAAATATTTTGAATAAGATAAAAATAACCGTTTCCGTTCCATTGTCGTAGAATACTTAACTCCCTGGAAATTTGAGTATTTTAATAAAAATATTCGTAGTTCTTTAACTTAAGAGACGTTGTAGGTGTTCTGCACGCTGTTCAGGTTTAAAGCTGTGTATTTTGTAAGAGCCATGCAGACTGCGTTGAGCAGCGGTGACGTGTGCTATTAAGAGTAAACGAATTCTCAGAGTGACTGAGTCTGTTTGTGTAGATCTGTTATATCCATAAGACCTATCTCTCTCTGAATGAAGCAGCGTGATTTTTTCGAAAGCTATGTGTGGGTGATGTTTTCTGCTTTATAAGCAGTTTTTGTGTTTTCAAGTCCCTGAAGATCTGTGTATCCATTCATACAGAGGAATAGGATAGTATGGTGACTGCGTAAGTTCTGATGGCCTTGATTAAATTTCTGGAAATTAAATGTGTTTTAAGTATGTGTTAGGCCTGAATGTGTTTTAAGTATGTGTTATGGATAATGTTTAGTGAGTGTGCGTTTTATTATTATTCATATTCTTCAGTATTCTTCCAATTGGATAAATTATTTTCAACAAGAGGAGTTCTGCTTAAAGCAATGTCCATTAATATAACCAATTCTATCAGAACGCTCACTTTCATCGATATCAAGATTAGCAGTTCTATCTATAGTCACTTGTTTTCGGTAAAAATTGCTTCTAACTTTATCCTAAATATCCTTCCCGTCGGCTAAGATGAAGCGGCAATTATACTGAATAACAGTTGAAAATTCCTCCTTTCAACGCAACTGTGGATTGCTTGGTTTGCTATCTCCTCGGTTGCCGTGGTGACAGGACGATCCATTAGACGGAAGCGGCTTCCCGCGGTCGAGGCTTTCTTGGCGCGTTTGATTGCTATTGGCATCCCCTCTATCTGAAGTAATCAGCGACCATTCGGTTTTTATCTTAGTTTCTACACTTTTTATCTTGATAGCTTTATCGTATCACGGCGAAAAGAATTTTTCATGTAAAAAAAATTTGTAATGTGAATGGGCGAAAATATTCACGAAAATTCATTATTTCAATTCCTAAATCATAACTTCAGGATAATTCTCTAATATTCTAATTGCCTTTAGAGAATTATCCTTTTTGCTTTGATAAAGGATAGTCTCTATCCGAAACGTCAGCTTTTTATTTGATTTTATAGTTTTATTTTTGATTTTACTTATTATTTATTAATTATTTTGTTAATTGTTAATTATTATTTTATTTTTCATTTTTATTTAATAACTATTATTTATTGTATTCCAGGGTTTTTGTGTCTCGTCCTTTTCTCTTATAAATATCCGTAAATTGATATGAGGAAGAAATAAATTTTAAAATAATTTCACAAAATATTAAAGATGTATGATATCATTGTTAAGTTTCATTTTTTAAAGAAGGCATTTTAACAAAAGAATGGCTATATTTTTATACGTCTTGGATAATTCTATTTTTACAGATTACAATGAATTTTGGGAAGACGCTTACTTATGGATTAAATATTACTATGAAAAGTAGGCGCAAAACTTCATATTTTTATTAACAATGTAAGACCCTGAGGATTTGAATAATAAATATTAATAACTTACGAGGGAAGTTCAAATATAAACAGGAATTTATGAGCTAAACTTTATTCATTGAATACGATGAAACAAACTATACACTGTTTTTTTATGTAGCTCCAGCGCCTAGGAAGTTTTTAATTCCAGATGAATAAAAGTCCACTCATGTGCATGTTGACCTATTCTTCCACAACGTTGAAGTTCCCGGTAAAAGGAATCTTCCTTTATAGGAAGATGTCTAGCAGCAGGGCAATGAATAATTCACTTTATGCTAGAAACTAATTTGCACACTTATATTTAAATTAATTTACAGGTCGAACCTCTGTTTAACGAAATTCAGTTACGGAAGAAAGATAAAACTTAATGAAATGTTAAAGCACTAACAGCATATACTTTCAGTATAATTCTTAGGTAAATTCCGGATCATCTATCGCTAAAAAGTTGGTTAACCAGACCGCTACACAGAAAGCTGTCATCTTAAACACGCTACGTTTAAGACTAGGCTTAAGATGTCAGCTTCCAATGTAGCGGTCTGGATAACCAATTTTTAGTGACGGATAACTCGGATAACACCAATTGAATTCATAACTCACTTTAACATACGGTACAATTACACGGGGTGTTTACTAAACATACGGAAAAAATTCAAGGAGTGATTCTTTGGGTTATTTTAAGAACCTTATGTCTTTGATGATTTTCGGAATGCCGTTTTGTTTCGAAGATGCAAGGCGAAAAAAGTTTTTCGACAAAAACAATAAAATCCTTGGACTTTATAAAAATTCTATATGTAGAAATTATATGTCATATTGTGTTAAGACAAGTCTTATTTTCCCATTTTATAATTAAATTTATTTGATAATATATTGTGAAAATCTTGGAAATACTAAAATACGGAACCTCAAATTTTCTCCCATTCCTCCCACTTGGTGGGTGGAACGGGAAAGCTGGTGGGAGATATAGGACAGGAATAGGACAAATAGGTTATGATGTAAGAATGGCCTATATTTTAAATTTTTTGATGCACTGAAAGGTCATTTACTTGGATTTACTTCTATAATGAATGATTTTTAACTTTTTAACTAATAGTGAAGTTTTCTTTTATCGTGCAAATATTGGAGTGTGGTACTATTTTATTATTTTAAAAAATTTACTTGAATTAAAGAAAACATTATAACAGACAATCATGCACTTTTCTATCTGTTGCCCTGGGCTACTCTCCTAACAAACCTCACGCATTTTCTACTTAAACGCAACAATCCATTATCACAACAATCCAAGTAAAACATCAAAACACGTTATTTCGTCGCTATCGTCTTAAAAATAAAGTGAGAATTTGGGTACGTTGTATTGGGTAGCTATTATTCTTCTGTGACGCAAATTTGACGTCAGAGATAAACATTGTTTTCAAGCCATTACCACAGCCCACTAGATAAGTGGGCTGTGCCATTACAGTCTCTGACGCTACCCAATACAACGTACCCTTAGCCTTTTTACAATTAGATAGAAGCGCTCCCTGTGTTAAATTCGGTCACAACCGTACGGCAAACACAAGGCAGCTTAGGCTAGGGTTCAGCCGTATTTTACAATCCATTTCAACATGACGGCTCGTCCATAGGCACTGCGGCACTGCAGCACCCCCAGTTTCACTTTCGATATCGATAAAATTCAATATAATGGTCTTTTTTTTTCTTTAATGTTATTCTTATACCTCTATATGACATGATCCTTAAGCTTAATTTCACTAGCTATTCCCTAGTTCGTGAAAAAAATACAATTTTCTGACGCAGCCCCAGAAATTTTAGCTACGAGCCGCCACTGCATTTCAATATAATTTGTCAATATTTTTTATAAATAAAGTAGAAACATAAACTAAACCAAACTAAAATAATGAATTCTCAACTTAAACATGACATACACACCTTATTTAATAAAATACAAATATACAATCAAAATTCTCCATAAGCAACAATCTCTAACAATCAAAATTTCCTACAATATAAAAATTTCCTATATACATTGTTACCTATCATTTTACCTTCATTGTTATTTTCAAAATTAACTCCATTTCCATTACACGATGATGATTTAAGTATAGAAACGTGTAAGGCACTAAAATGTATGTTCCTGCTATATGGACCCTGCATTTATTTCAACTGACTTATAGCAGCAGAAAATGTATAGAAACCTATTTTTTAAAAATACTTGGAAACAAGCATTTTGGTGGTTATAATACATGTGAGTAGCCTAATAGCAAAGACGGACATACGCCACGAATGTGATTTTAAGAAAAACGCATTTTTTTGTTGTAGCATTGTTTTTTATGTTAAATTAATAATGTTTTTTTTTAAAATTAAGTTTAAAAAATATGTAATTAAATGAATTACCTTTACCACCTACTTTTTTATTTTTTAAATGTGAAAAGTGAAGTCTAAAATTGCAATGTCCGCCTTTGCTTCATAATGTGGACTGTGTCTGTGTTTGCATGCAACTCAAGTACGTTTTAACATTGCGACTCAATGGCAAGTATCACAAAATTTTATTATTATAATGGAAAATAAAAGATTTTTTTTTATTACAAAATATTATTGTAACTTTTTTTTAAATTTGTTGATACATACTTTTTTTCAAGTTTTTTAAAAAAAATAAACAGTTTTGAAATTAAAATGAAATAAAATTTTTCATTAATAGTTTTTAATGATCAATGGAGATTCCTGTTAGCACCAGTTTATCCTCAATAATGTTGTCATGTAAGCATTCACATTCACCTGTTACTGTATTATCATCAACAACAAAAATTTCATCTCTTTCCAGCAGCAGATGACACGATGTAGGTGGCCATCTTGTTCACATGACCAAAATCTTGAGTTCCCATTGGTTTATAAGGATGTGTCTGTGTTTGCTTCAAAACGCTATTTTACATGTCCGTTTTTGCTTTACACATCACACTTTAAACTGAATTTTAAGCCATTTCTAGCCACTTTTGCTTCAAAAGGATAGCGCCATTGAATTCAGCGGGAAAAATACCATGGGAAACCACTCCTAACTCAAAAAGTCAAAAAATGACTATGTCCGTCTTTGCTTTTAGGCTACTCATGTAATCTTAATACATTTTGCTTGCCGTATGGTTAAGCGAAATTTATTACTGTGAGGCGCTCTTGTATTTCTGCGCACGCGCAGTTCTAATTGTAAAAAGGCTAATTCAGCTTTCGCTTATATATTCGATTTCCAGCATTTTCACTAAAATTTGCAACTTTTGGCACTATTTTCAAATTTCCAACACTTTTGTACTTTTGTTTATTTTGTTTCAAGTGAAAATTATACGGTAATTTTCCTTGCAAAAACCTGCGATATCCTGTGCCTGCTTATAAAATTTTTTCAAAACATTTCCTACTAATGAACTTATACGTGTGAAATTGAAATAATTTAAACCTCCTTGTAGTTGCTAGAGAATTAATTAAACCCTATTAGTTTCTAAGTTTTTATAAATTTATTTTATTTATTTATTTATTTATTTATTATTTTATGCCAGTTAATCATTTAGGACAGTATCCCATTCCTCCCATAAGGCTTTGTGTTATTACATCAACCCATCAAAAGAACATGTGACTATTAGGCCTAAATTTAACTTTTTCCTAATAATCGTTAGGCTACACTGTTTCTATTAAAATCTTGGTGTCAGCACGATCGCGGCTTATTTTCCAACAATCTTCTTAAAAGAGAACCTGTTTTATTTACTTTTTGATGCTCAAAACACAGACTATTTTGTAGCCCTAAAGCACGCTGTTGCATCTGGCAGCCATTACAATCAACATGACCCCTATACATGCTCCACCTAGCGTGACATCGATGAAGCTTACAATTTCATAAATAACATAGGAAATTATACTGTCCCACTGTCTCAATTTCTCCCAGCTCTTCCCTACTGACATCTTATAACAACATTCTGATTACTAAAAACGGCTGCTTTCTTCATTCACGCCAGGTTAGCGCAGATATTGAAAACACTATCAACAAAATTTTGTCACAGTATTGTGACGAATAGAAAATAACTCCAATTGTGACAAGAAAAGAAATGTTTATTGTATTTTTTATTGTGTTGATCTCCATGCAACTCTCACTCCAATTCGAATGTAGGAAGCGTCGAAGCGTTAGGCCTATGCCACTGTTGAAGGTAATGTTTAACCAATCGATTCTGAAGTAAGTAATGAATAGAAACTGATGACCTGATGACTACAAATAAGCACTAAATCGCTATGAATATGCTGCTATGAATGAAGACTAAAATGATGGATGTGATCATCGCGCACGTGATATTTAGAACAATGAGATTTTAAAATTATTTATTATAGCTACTGTTTGTAACTGAACAATACTTATGTGCAGCTGTCTTTATCTCTTTTCTAATGTATTTTATCGTGTATTCCTAATTTGAGTTTGATTTCTGCACCTATTGTAATTTGTCTGCTTGGTAATTGCATTGGACCAATCAAAACCAAACTAAATAGTGGACATGCCTATGATACGCTACATTGAGAATTTTAACCTTCTATGTCAAAAAATGTAGAAAATATGAAGTGGACAAATAGGTAGACAGAGAGATAGACATACGGACATTCTTCCGCTACTTAATAATCCTCACACACTGTAGGGGACAAAACCCCTGACACTCTGCTGACCCCGGATTGTCGTTCAAAAACTAGGGCAGGTCCGGGGAAACCCGGAAGTCTAGTAACCCTAGCTATACCAACATCGGCAGAGATTGTGATGGAGGATGTATACGCGTGTAAAGACATTGTCATACGGTGCGATAAAAACGACAGCTCATGAATTTAATACTGTAATAAGATATCCGTACAATTAAAACTCAAATTTATCAGTGGTACGTGAATCTTTTCGGGCTTAGCAGCTTTGTCGTCTGTGGCAAATAGCTAGATCATATCATCGAAGAAAGTTTGTTCTCTTCAACGTAAACGAGCCAAAAATTTCGGCTGTCATACACTAAATACATTCTAAAGAAGTTGTTTTATTTATAAACTTCCTCTGATTGGAAAAATGTTATTTGACAGATAAAAATCAGTTTATACACGAATTTTCATTACAGTTGTCATTATTGAAACGAACCGTTTCATTAAACGATTAGCGCTCCTTATTCAGATAACGAACTTTGGTGTATTATGTATTGAGAACTACAAGGAGAATACTAAAAATATTCATTTATAAAATTCAAACATTTTATATTAAAATTAATTTGTACTGGTATCTGAGGAATACTTGAGAAATTCGTTCATTACGAATAGAGCGGGGATTGGTAAAACCAAAACAACAGAAGAGGCCTCAAGCGGGGATTGAAAGAATTAAATGAAACAATAGTGGATTTTCTAAGCATTGACAATTTGGAAGTAACGTGTTAAATATTTGAAAATTTGTTGACATTTGAAATATCTTAATAAGTTTTCGATTGTTAATCATTCCTTATAGAATATTATTGTTAGCCTCTTTTGAATCAAATATTGCATTAAAATGAATAAAACTATACAAGTTTCTAGAGTTTATTTATTTTCAAGTATATGACTTTATAAAATGATGTCGAGGCCAATTAGACTGGACTAATCTGTTAGTCTTAATACGGTAATAAGAAATTTTGATGCTATCATCTTTATCGTTGAGACTAGAAAGAACGAAACAAACAACCGCGGTCAGTAATAATTTCTATAGAAGAACTTGTACACTGTACATTAGCTATCGTTTGAAATTTCCGAAGATAGCCAAGATATAAAACAACTCTTAATAATTTATTGCTCCGCATGTCATATTTCTAGACAAAAAATCTGAGAGTAATATTCTCATCAGAACAGATCTAAAGCAATACAAAACAGAAAAGTTAAACGTTTTCAGATGAGTTTTCTGAGTTATTTTTTTCTTTCAGGTTCATTTGCTCATATCAAGTACAGTGTCTTTTGGGAGGGAAAAAACTTTTTTTATTTTATTTTTAGAAAAGTGTTTTTATAAATGTTTCTGGAGGTATGTCTAGTCTTTTACTTGAGGAGGATTTATCTTGGGAAAATTTTAGCGAATTCGGCAAAAACGCGCATTCAGGGTTCAATGTTGATCTTCGAAGAGGGTATCAAGAAAATGAAGAATTCATTGGTCTTTGGAGGAGGTCCACCCTTATGCGAAAAGTGTTTTATGTCTTTCATCCGAATGTTGGAGGCGGGTAAATCGCTTCGGGTCATTGTGCGTTGAAAATCACGACTCGCTTCCCTTATGCCACTCGAGAGGCAACAGCATCGAAAGCGCCGATCGCTGCAAAACCCAAAAAATGGAAACACGGCAAATTTAATAAAACTCTTTTTCCTTTAAAATAAACGTTAAAAGAAAGAAAGAAATTGCGCATTACAAATTCGGCAGCAATATATTTCTTGGCGACTATGGCCCAGAATTGCTTGCAAATGTTTCATTACTTTAATGTATACAAATCTACTTTAACGACTACGCCGTTCTAGAATAATTGTTCGATAAAGTACCAGAGTCCTTCTTTAAATCTGAATTACCACTTTATCTGAAACAGAAGGGCTCTTAACAATTTAAAATGGGTTTTATAAAAAATGATGCTTACATTATACGTAAGCATTTCATATCTATTAAATATTACAGGAAAATAATACCGTAGCCACCTTAGTAGCAAGGAGAAATACTTTATTCTGATAAAGTTTTTTATTCTAATTAAAGCTTAAAACTTATCGAAAGTTCAGTATTGTTTCTGAACTCAAATATCTCTACTCAAAGTGCTTAAAACTACTCAGGCTTAGCTTTTTTGGCATTGAAATAGCAGATGAAAGTTCTTCATTAGCGTGTATTGATTTTTGAACATCATTAACTATTCATTGAAAAGTGGAAAAAAATAAAGATGGTGGGGGAGGAAGGATTAATTTAAATGGACAGTTCCCTCACCCTTTTTAGAGTCAGCTGTTTCGTTTTCTTTAATCATCTTTGCAAAGACATCTGGCGTTGACGAGGTGGAATCACAAAGCCCGAGGGAAATCACATGTCGATTTTCCATGAATATCATAATTAGGAATGACTGTCTAAAAATTAGTGAAGATTAGCCCCTAGTCGTGCAGACACTTTTAATTAATTTCATTACACTAAACTCAAAGTAAGAAGCCTTTTTTAAGATGTCATATATTTTGTCAGAATTGAAGAGAAAATCAATAGCGTCGGCTGTACATTTGTTGCTTCACTTTCCCCCGACTCTATGAAATCGATGGTTTAAAGGCGTGACGAATTTTTAAAAATTCTTAATTTTTAATAAATTCTCATATTGCATGCCTGAAAAAAATTCTTTCGAAATATGTGAATAAAAGTAAGGAGAGTTATTTTAAGTGGTGTATTTTATGCCTGTACCCAGTGACGAATTAACCTCCAATCGGGCCCGAGAGAAAAATTTATTCTAATTTATTGGAAAAATTTGCAGTTAAAGTTTTGAGGACACTCTTCGTTATGAATATTTATGACAGGTTCTACGTGTAGTCCTTCAGTTTTTCTAACGAGTCTAATTCTCCTTTTGCAGTCCTTCATCACTTTCTGGCAAATTTCAGGAATGATGTTAACCTATTCCTCTTCTTATGCTTTTCACATCCCGTTCACTGTGGAGGCCTTTCGTTGAGTTCTGTTTTAACGCTCTGAAGCCTGAAATACCTATACGACTAAGCTCAGATGCTTTAACGGGAATTTAATTATACACGTAAGATCAATAAGTTCGGAGATTAGCCTTCCTAACGGATATGATGTATTTTTATCATGCGTTACACACAACCACTTTAAAAGTACTCTTCTTCTACAAATATGTACTTCTGCCAACGCGAGTACAATTGAGGAAACCTTCCTGGAAGCCTTTTGGAGATGGTCTTCAGGGCGGACGTCGCTGCTTCATGCACTTTCAGATGCACTCTTGAAACAACGTCTTTTGAGTTCGTTTTTCAGCCGGGAGAACAGGTAAAAGTCTCATGCGAGATCGGGTGAGTAAGGCCAGTGCAGCCTGCACCATTAAAGGGACATTGTTATGTCGCAGACCCAATTCTCGCTTTTCCAAAGTTCTGGGCGTTTCCGGCGGACAGCATCACGAAGGCGAGCCAGGATCTGCGTGCATCTCTCCTTGTTCACTGTCGTCCCTTCCGGTACGAACACGTAATGCACCACGCCCATCCGACGAACGCGAACAACTACAGGTCATGAACACGCATTGTTTGGAAAAATCCTGCACTGCGGAGCTGCTTCCTTTTTACCAGGTCTCGCATCATATGTGCCCCTACGGCAGGGTCAAATAGTTCTCCTCTTCTCCAAGCCTGATTGGGGAAATCAGCACAATCTCCGAACTTATTGATCTTACTAGTATATAAAAAATTAATAGAAATGCCTAATCTTTGCTGCAGACGCTGTGCGTAGGGTGCCGTCTTCTTAGACATACGTGAGCTTGGTTGATCATGATGAGGCAGTACTAACTAAAAAGAAAAAATATTCTACACATCAATCACAATGTTAAACTTAAAATGTTTAATATAAGGACAGTTTAATACACCAAAAATTAAACCTACCGAGGACACTTTTTAAACTTTGTTTTGAACATTCTCTGAACTGTAATCATTGACTTAAATTCCGCGCCATAATACGCATTGAGCTTTTTCTTGAACACTCGCCATTGTTTACTGCGTCTTGCGAAAAATGGAACAACGCGCCAACAATGGTACCACGCGCCAACCGCGTGTTTCATTATCAAATCACGCCAGGCTAAGAAACTTTGAGTTTTTCTTTGTGAATAAAAAAAATCACGTTAAAGTCATAGTTTTTGAGTAATAAACATGTATAATACGGGAGATAATTTAGAAACATCCTGTATTATAAAAGAAGATAAGCCAATGGAACCACAAAAATCTTTGAGTGTACATTCTTCCTGAGGCAGAAAATAAACTTAGCCAGTAATTTAAAATTTTTTTGTTGAAGTGTAGAATATTTCCTTTTTAACCGACTTCAAAAAAAGGAGGTTATCAATTCGATGCGTATGTTTGTAATATTGTTGGAATTGCACAATATTCTTATATGTTGGTCTATGTGGGCTTCTAAACAAGTATGCCAAATATCATGAGTGTGTGGATGTATGTATGTATGTATGTATGTATGTATGTATGTATGTATGTATGTATGTATGTATGTTTGTCCACGTATTTCTCAGAAACTAGAAATCGAATTGCAATAAGATGAAGGATGTATGTGTAAGATGAAGGATGTATGTGTAAGATATTCAATAAAGACCATTGAAGCCATGGACAAATTGATTCGGCATAATCGGATATCACAAATAGCTTAGAAGAAAGCACTGCAAGAGTGGTTGTCAGGACAAGACAAAACCTTTCTTTTTTTTATTGGTTTACGTATCTTTCAACTTAGGGATAAATCCCACATTCATCAAAATCGGTTCAGTAGTTTTCAAGATATGGATTGATATAGCTAGGCGATAGTGAAAATTTCATTAAAGTCGGTTTTTTATACTCTGTTTATTATACAATAATTTTATTTCAACTTGTTACTTCAAATGGGCCAGTATAGAGATATCATATCCATACAATTTGGGGATCTATACCTTTAACAATGGTTTCAGGTATAGAGGGTAAACAATAGGGACAAATTTCAGGAGGCATAAAAAGTCTCAATGAACATATGTACGGAATTGGACGGTTTGTCTATAATAGAGCAATTAGTACAAAATATATTACAGTGGCAGTTATTCTGTCAAGATTACAAAAGGTGTTTGAAGTGACCTCCTTTGGGATGCATGACTTGGCAAGTGATAAGGATAGTTGCTATATGTATGTTAATTTCCCAACACATTCGGCCGCCCCACGTACACACCTCTTCCATATTAAAGGACCATTGTACCTCCGCTGCACGAGGATCACTCAAAAGAACTCTGCAACAGAAAACATATTGTCTGTGTTGCTATGGGGGCATGATGTCGTTCAAACAATTATTGTCATGTCCATGGAAACTATGCACTTCCGGACATAGGAACTTTTTTTTGCTAACTTTTCATGTGAGGAATCATCCCCTGAAGTTTGTTCTTTTTGTTTTAGTTCATTCTATATAATAATAAGAATTTATTTTAACTGCTCAGGATATCTTGAAATGTCTCTTTTCCGGAAAGGTCTCTAACGATCATAAACTTCTCTCTAAGAAACATAAGTGGCAAAGAACACATTGATTCATTATGTGGAAAAAGCCATTCATGACTTAACGTAACCTAAACTAACTATCACTAGTATTAATTTATTCACCCAACTTAATATCCAATTTTTATATTCAATAACAATATAGAACTATTATGAGCTATTTGACATGTAATCGAATTGCCCTCTGCATTGCAGAAGAATAAAACAGTACGTTTTTCGAGTGTCCCTATTGTTTTATCACATCTATAATGTGATAATGGAAAAAACCTCTAGATATCCCTCGTAAATGTATGGAAACAGAAATAAAACACATTCTGCAAATGTTTGCGGTTTTGTTATTAACGAGATGATAGCTAAAAAAAAAACGTTTTAGTCAATATTTTATTTTGAATCGTTTTTTCACTATGAATTCTAGTGTATCTTTCATTTCAATTAAGCATTCGTCCTCTTGTTTCAAAAGGACGAATATTTTCCCGTTATTCTCTTGCTTCTCCTATCCGTTTTTTTTTTGTTTCTGTAATCTATAATAATTCAGTGATGGAGTTGTAATTATGAAACAGCTCTTCCCCATCCTTTCTGGCCATAAATATCAAAACCTTTCTAAATTATGTGATTCCAATTTTTGTAAATTGTGATTCTTTCTAAATTTTCTTGTTTTTATTGCAATGTGGTGCAGGCTTCTTGAAGACTTTCCATCCATAATGAGGACATTATAAGCATTATTCCGCTTTTCGCACGAACAGGAGCAATGAGGAGGTGTAGTTCTTCATGCAGACTCTAAGGCTGAATTCACCCGATCAGCAGACTCTGCGATAACCACTAATGATTACGAATCCTTGTTTCTTCGGTAATGATACAACTGATCTCCCTAGTCCATCACGAACAGATTTTGTCCACTTGTTTGATTATACGGATTATAATATATCAATTAGGTAGCCTAATCTTTACTTGCCATAATTTTAAAACTTCTCTATGTCTTGGCGGCGGTTCATAAACTGCGTACGCAATAAGGGGGGTGGGGGGCATATTGTCTAGTGTGGCAATATATGACGGGAGGAAGAGGTTATCAGAGCAAACGTGAAGTCACATAAATTTACAGATTCTGTTTTTATTTCTTTAATAAGAACCGTAGTTTTCAATTCTGCATCATGAAATAAGGTAATGTGCGAAATTAACATGAAGGATTTTTAAAATTGATGTTGGTTTAAAAAAAGTTTAGATTTGTTTATTTCGAAAATTCGTGTAAACGTTAGCTTTGAATAACAACAAATGTTATTTGTGCACACACATAATGGATTATTTTTCTATAGAACGCTAAACACGATAAAAAATTATGTATTAACGTCATACTTAAAGTACTTGATGTGTCAGCGGCGGAATCAAAAAAGGGGGATTGCAGCAAATTTGACGCATTAGTAGGCGTTTTGTACAGAGAATCTTACTACGTGCTGCAAATTGTTAAACGTTTAGATAAGAATATTGCCACGAGATCAGGAGCAGTCTGCAATATTTACTAGCCAACGGATTTTTACCTCAACCAATAAGGATGCAGCAAGCCAAACCAGGATTAGTGGTAATAAAAACAGACACGGATGATGGCATTTATGAACCGCACTGCCGGATATGAACTAACAAGGGAATCCCTCGAACATGTATGTCACAAATTTCCACCAAATTGAAATATGTTACTCAATTGAAGCTACAATAGATGCTTGCAAAATAAGAGAGTGCGAAATTTTGTTTCTTTCAAAATAAACCATGAAAATGAAAAAATTTGAGCACACATATTCATACAAGGACTCCATTGTTAAAGCGGTGTATGTGTATTAATGCGCTTAACGGAACTTCTTTCTTCCACTACTCGGCAATAAGCACGAATCCACTTCAGTTGGAATCAATGGAAGTAGACAGCAGCAGACGGCAATTGAATGGCTTCTCAAGTTTCTAAACAAACTTAGTTTTTAAAAATAGATTATTACAATTAGCTAATTGCCTCCCAGTAAAAAATGTCTATAGTAATTAAAAACCATTTCCTTAATTTATTCTTTAATTTTATTAAGTAATTCGGTAATCACACACGGGGCTGGCTTCTTGTGCAGCGTCGAGTAATACGTTGCGTTGGTGAGGGGGTATGTATCGCGGTGCATTATAATTTTAAATAAAAATAGTATTCATGGATACTTACCTCATCTTATAAGTTATATCCAGACGAATAATTGTACAGCAAAATTAAGGTTTTATGCTCTAACTGCAATTCTTTGGCGACTGCTGTTAAAGATTTTGCTTTTCCTTCTTACCGCCATGTTTGTTGAACTCTGCGCACTTCCGGAGCGCTTCACTGCTGCGCAACGCTATCGCTTCCACGGTGTGCTTGCGCGCAAAAAAAAAAAAAAGGCTATGTGGCGTTCCCTTGTAAGTGCCGCATCGTTAACCCTATCTTCGAAACTAACGGATATACATGTGCAATAATTGGGACGATTAACGGGCTACTCCTTACGTCGTCCAATTTTCCTGGAAATAGCTGGCATAGAGGCCGAGTTATTAGCCCATGTGTGACGAACAAAACTTGGCAACATCACATTTCAAAGCCATTCTTTTCGAAACGTACGCCGTCTATTAAAAACTTTCAAGAATATTTTCCCCCTAATTTTCCTTAGGAAACGATCCTTAAAATAGCACCCAAAATTTAATCAATGTGATATCAATGACTATTGTTTCTATTCTTGAAAAAGATAAAATTTATCATTAATTTTCTTTCGATGAGGGTTCGAACAACGCTATCTAAAGATAAAGCCTGCGCACGGCGTCATCAAACTTAGCCAGACAATGCGTTTCATTGTTTACAACAAACTAAATATACTGAAGGTGTTTTACGTTTGTTGTAAACAATGAAAGTTGCATTGCCTGCCTAAGTTTGAAGATGTCCGTGCGCAGGCCTTATCTTTAGCCGGTGTTGGTCAACACCTCCCAAAAAAAACTGTACGGGGCTGTGTTGGGACACGGACGCTAGTTAAGTCGTAGAATACGACTTGTGGCTACATAGCGAATAAGAAATCATTTTGTACAACACAATTTAAAAATTTTAATTTCTGACATAAAATGTTCAAACAACTAATATACTTGCAATATATCATAATTTTTTAACCAGACTCGTTATTTTTAACCGAACTTTAATTATAAGTCATTCACATATTACAAATCAGTGGTCTGTGATAAGAGAAGTATGATACAAATGTCAACAGACTAGAATCAATATCAAATCTGTAGTACTGCCACCCAATGTAGTAGGTGATTCGATGGGCATGTAATCTAAATTGAAACGTTTCCTCACAAAGCCAAGAACTGTAAGTTTAATATAGCATCTACATTGAAGTCTCCAAATATCATAATTTGCACATCAGTATTTGCTGGTGAATATTTCATCATCGCACTGAACAACAACATTGCCATATCAGATATCGAACATTAGGATGATTTTAAACAATGCCTAGTATAAATCTCACCACACTTTAACCATACAAATATTACCGATACCAGCGTCAATCAGTCAACTATAGTTTGACCAGTCTATCAGTGTACGTTCGCATTCGGTTAAAGAGTTAATATTTCTGAAGATCGCAACACCGCCTGCTTTCCTATAATTTATTATACCATGTTTGGTGAATGCATCGGATCTAATACAACCAGACTGATTCATTTCTGTCCTCAATTCGAATCCATCTATATGTACAGGTTCACCTGCATTCATCCAAGTCTCACTTATTGCCAAGTAATCAGATGTAATAAGTACTGTGCATGCGCTACTAAATACTGTGCATTGAGATTGGTAACTATAACTTTTAAAATATTCTGTTGTTCAATGGAATGATCATCATTGTTGTATCGTTGTTTGTATTTTTAATATGAAATTTTTTATGCGTTTGGTGAATGTTAGCAGCATGTGCGATTCCAATCTCTCGTATTCGTCTCTGAACTTTTTCATGGAAGGTGTTTGACTATCTGGAGTGAGATAAGCAATTACAGTAGTCTTTTGAGTTAGTTAAATATAATCCATCTATACTGGTTACTCTATTCAATCCAAATATTAACAGTTGATTTTATTCTGATATGTCATAATCATAGAAGATACGATCAAATGTAGCACCTTGGGATTTAAGTGCCGTGATCTCAGCAGTGGGCACCAATGGGAACTGTTCACGTTATATTTGATCGTGCCACCTAAATTGATGTTCGCTGCACGTTTAATGAGCGCTGTCCATTTCAAAGCATCATTTATGTTGTCTTTGAACTTGGAAATCAAAGGTGGCTTACATTTGATTCGTGCCCATTTCTTCATTTGGCAACTACAACCTTAAAGGACAGATGCATTGTTTTTGCTGATGTTTTAGATGTTGTTTACTCGTTCCTTTTTTTTCGAACTAGCAACCATAACCTACTACCCTCATCTCTTTCACATGTTGTACAGGAGTGAGCACAGGGTCAATAAACATTATAAAAATAATTTCGAACGTTTTCGGATTTACTCAATAGACTTATAATGGGAACAATAAATGACTATTGCTCGGAAACTCCCTGATGACTGCCGCTGATATTTGTACACCGATCGCGCTGTTTATAAATCCATCGTCCACATCGATGTTCACTCTCAACATGTACGGTGAGTCAATAGTCAAGCATGTAGGATACTGCAAGCCTCCTAATTCGACAATACCCATCTTGTGTAGTTTAGTTCTTGCTGGATCTAATAAACTTCTGCGGCCATAACCATTATTTTATTACTGGCAAAACAACTTATTACACATGATGGCATTCTTGTTGGGAGCTTCAACGCTGTTGTTGCGCTGAAACAGCCTAACTACGTCGGGAAAAATTTCCATGCACCATTGTTTACTTTTAAATCTTCTTTAAATCAACGGCTTTCTCCTGAGGAAGCAATCTTTCACCATTGCCGATCTTGGTCAGTATAGTTGAGAATATTTCATTACTCTGGCACATCACTCGTGACAAGTGCAATGAATTGTCGATGATATTGGGCGTAACTCGTCTGAACTGACCATACTTATCTCATCAATTATTACACATTTCACAGAAAGGAATTGGCGATATTATTGTTGTAGGACCTTAGGAGTCAATCCACTAACCCTTTTGGTCTGCGGTGTGATTCTAAATACAGAGTGTACAGATTCTAAACAGTGCAGAGTGTTCCCGTTCAATTTCACTGCAGCCTTACCAGTAGACGCACAGACTATATAAGCATTACGAATTGTATTCTGCCGTTGTCCGAATCAATTTAAGGTTTAATGTTTCCATGATTAATTTCTATCGTAAATATTCTGCCATTGCCAGCAGTACGGGCCAAGTACACATGTATGCATTCGCTATCACGTGTGCATATTCTGGGTATAAATTCTAAGATCAACTCTCTCGGTTCACATTACTCTGCAGATGTTTGGACATCACACTGCTACACTTTCTTACAAGTGCGATGGCCTTGCCGGTCTCGTATTCGAATTCATCGTTGTTCTCATAACTCGCCTCGCCAACAACACTTCGCATGTACTCATCTTTCATTTTGTTCTCTTTGCTAGTTGTTTGCAATGTTCGTCTTTCTTGCACAGTTCTCTAAGTTCTTCCATCAATGCAGCTATATCTGCTACTTCCGGCCGTATTCTTTCCTTTTGGCTAAAATGTTCACCTCGTTCGTATCGTACAATTTGATGAATTTGTGTACATCTAAAACTTCATCGCAAAATGGATAGAACAATGTAACCATTTAAGGCTTATAATTGATTGTATCATCGATGCTATAATGATGGTATTCACTCTGTCCCCACATTTCTGCGTCTATATGTATTGATGTTTGAACTAAAATTGTCATAAGCTTCATCGTATTCATTATCAGTATTTTGTTGTTCAGTGGCTTCATGGCCATCTGTATCATCATCTTCTTTTCTCTTGATATGTCTTATATTCATTACCGGTGTATATCATGCAATAAAATGAACTAAACTTATGCTATCTAATTCTGCCGGTCTCTCATCATAATTTTGATTCATAGATTTAGCCTATTGAATTTTCATCTAAATCTTCTTTGTCTATCACTGCATGTCTCTTCTTAGCTTTGTGTATCTGTTCTGGCAAAACGGTCGAAATGTTGGCGACTAGTCTACAAATGTGGCTCCTCAAATGGTTGACGCAGAAGATACTACATCCCGCGTTTAGGCACACATCAGCAGCGTGTCTAATAGTTTTAAATTTGTTCTACAATGAATGCACAGCATGAAATCACATTGGACTGATGAAACTGATGGAGCTAACATATCACACTACCATTATGTGGGTGCTTTAAGTCCTTCTCAAACTGAAATATATTATAAACATTACATGAATATCCAAATTCATTGTTAATGAATATAAAACGAAATATGAATTCAGTCTCCCAAATTTTCGCATATATGTCGCTCCTTATTTAAATCATATTTGATGAAGATTCTGTTAATGTTGACGGTTATGGCTCGTTATGGACTTCCACTGGTTAAATTCTATCACTCCATGTAGAAACGTTTATGTCATCAGGTATTGGCGCATTCGTATATAGTTCATCTTGGCGGCGCGGCGCCTCAACTTTGAGGCGTTCCTGTTGAGCCCATTGACGCTCGACATCGGACATACAGGTCTTTTTGGATTTCCCATCTTTCGATCTATATTCCTGTGACGGTTTCTATAATTTTTCTCGTGTTTATTAGGCATAAATTTGGAAATTCTGTAATTTTTGCGAAATTTCCACACTTCGAAGGCCGATATCTTAGACACTATTAAATATAGAGGCTGAAATTTTAAGCCATTTTATAAAGCGCAGAAGGATGAAACAAATGACACCCCAAACGTCGTGGTAGCACAAAGGAAGCCGGAGCTAGACTAATTTAATATCCGCCATAGAGCAGATTTTCTGACTCAACTTCGCACTGCGATTGCGTCAGCCAATGAGGTCAGCACGAAATCGGTAATGGTCTGAAACATGCTTTGTTCTATACTCTATCGAATGCGATATTGATCATTCTTCTATCATTAATAGTTTTCACGTTATTAAAGTTTTCGTGCTCAACACTTTTCGTGACATTCACGATTTAAGCGTGGCATTCTAGTCTCAAAACGTAAGACGTATTCTACGTCAAAAGAAGGCTTGCGCACGGAAACGTTATACATTGTTAAATCATTATAAAAAATCAGAATTTAGGGCTTATTGTTGGTAGAAATATGATTAACAATGACTTATTTGATCTTGGAGGTGTTCTGTTGGTCTGGGGGCAAGGCCAATGAGAGACAGGACAGGGCGCTCAAAAGTCAATCCATCCTACATTGTTTCCATCTTAGATTTTTACAATCGGTGGTTTTTTTTTCGTTTGTTGGAAACAATGAAATATGGATTATTACTCAGAACGCCGATGGTCAGGTGACTTTTAAGTTCCCCGTCCTGTCTCTCGTTGGCCTCGGGGGATTGTGACGTAATATTAGCTGCGTCTGGGGCCAAGGAAATTACGGGTCCCAGCCAACACCACCTAAAGAGAAGGGCTGCGCACGGAAATTTCATACATTGTTGCATCATCATACCTAGTCATAATTTAGGGCTTATTATTGGTAGACATGCAATTAAAGATGACTATTTATGACGTTTTAAAGCGTTGTCGTGGATGACACCAAGAAAAAGTTTACCGGGACATTTCGATTTGAGTGCTTTCTGTTCATCGATGGATTTCACGACCTAATATACCTTCCGCTGTCAAAAAGCGTACAACATCCCGCTGCTCTTTAATACCTCCATTAGACGTCGCTTTCAAAAACGAAATGAATGGCCACTGATCGGATATCATCCTTTGCTCATACTTTGCCAGACGCGTAATGCATCTAGCGCACGAATCATTTTCGTCACCCCAGCAAACTACATTTAAGGCCAGTCTCCATGTTCCTGAATACCATAGTTTAGTGAAATATCCTCTGCCTCGTTATTTATTGATTTTACCTCGTAGGTAACTCCCTCCCTTCTCCTATTTTACCGTTCACTTTTGTCCGAGTTTCGAAATCCCCCCCCCCCCCCCCGTCAAGTGAAAGTATTTTGTAAACTATAATTAAATATTTGAATTTCTTTGTGCTTGGACACCGATTTTCACCATCAATAAAATCAGACAAGAGTTCTGCTTCAGCTCGCGAATGGAGAAGAGAGAAATAGAAAATTCATCGATCAACTCATTGTGAAAAACGCGGTCCTCTCAGTTATTTTATGACCTTTTCACCCGAAAATATTTGACCGATTTTAATCCCCAACGCACTCAGGCTGCCATTTTGCCCAGCTATCGAATTACATAAACAGATGTCGAAAATTTTCAAGGTTCGAAAACTAGAGCTTCAAGAGCAGGAACATTCTTCCGTCTCTGTATTTGGCCTCCTTCGACTTCACCGTATTTCTTCATTATGAACCAGAAATTAAACTTCTTTTTGCGCATTTCTGTGTAAAACGCATGAAATTACTATACATACTTTGCGATTCATTGGATTTTCAAAATTGTTACTTCTGGTCACCAAGTCGATACAATTATTATTACCTACAATTTGCATGTGAATTTGTTCACCTCAACCTAATTATAAAATTTGGTAGTTGTACCCCAACTAATAGTCACTCAACACAATTATTTTAATGAAATTTTTAATTATCAATTATTATTTCGCCGGCACCAATGACAGTACTGATTTAGCGGTTTTGTGCAATGTCGAGTTCTTTTTGCTCTGTATGGGAAGTGTTAGAAAAAAAAATGAAAACAAAATTAGAAAGTTAGTCGTAAAAAGAAGAAAAACATCTTACAACAACTCAAAAACATTATGAAAACGAAAAATGTTAATGTCTTTCCAACCGAATTTGAACCGAGAGTATCATCTTATTAGAAAAACACGCTAAAACTGAAATAAATTATTTCAGATAAGATAGAACAGTGTATTATATTTTATCAATATAAATACTCATTAGCATCACAGGCAGCAAGCACCTCTTTAATTTTTAATGATGATGTTGGGCCAATGCCAAAGAGCTCTAAAGACAGGAAGGGGTTTCTCTGTATCAGGAAGCAACGCAACATAATCGGCAGATCGTCTTCTTGAAGTCTTTATATCCGTTCATCATCTTGGCTGTGGATAAAATTAACTTTTGTTATGGCAGAACGACACCTCGCACTTGACACCAGACAAGGACCGTCTTTTTTAAAAACTCGCCATTCAAGTTCCCTTTCCAAATTCCGGAAATACTTACGGTTTCGCGAAATGGCCTCAACATGCAGTTAACAGCAGTGAAATCTGCATCCAGCCATCTGGCCACTTGAGTATTCGATCGCTGTGCTTGTAATTCTTCTTATGGCTCTCCACTGCAAAGAACCCTCCAGAATTCTACTCTTTTTCATTGTTTGAATGCTTATTCGTTGACATTATGAGTTCTTTTGCAGGCAACATTATTCCAACCCGTGTCATTAATGCTGTCAACCTTTTTTAAAGTCAACGAGTCAAAAAAAGTGACTTAGTTTCGAATCTGCAGTCCGAAGCATCGAATTATAATAATGTTTTTAGGTGCAACAAATAAATAAATATTTTATACAGTACATGAACCTTTTATTTATTTTACAGAATAAAGTATCAGGTCTTTGCATATCAAATGACGGATTACAGAGGTCATCTTTAATGGCCCTCTAGAAAGGACACCTCCACACGTGCTATTCGAAATAACTCCCATTGCAATCCAAACATTGTTGCCAACGATTTGGCAGCTTCTCGAGCCCTCTCCGATAGAATCCATGGTCACGGGACTCAATTAACTCCCGGAATGCGTTTCGATGTCTGCTTGGGTTAGGAATGTTTTCCTCCGGAGAAAATTGTCCAGGCTGTGGAAAAGATGGTAGTCACTAGGGGAGAGGTCCGGAGAGTACGGGGGGTGTGGAAGAACCTCGTAGCCCAGAGCCTGTAGCGCCTGCACGGTCGTTCGTGCAATGTCCGGACGCGCATTGTCATGCACAAGTGCAGGTTATTACGATCAGTAGATCGCAGCGGTGATCGTCTCCCACTGCTGCAGGAAGCTGTAATGCACTACACCTCGGATTTTCTACCAAACTCTAAGCATGAGCTTCCTGGGGTGCAACGGGGTTTTAGGGAACTATCGCGATTTTTTAATTCTCCTCTCATTAGCTTTTTTATTGATATGGCTGTCACTGACCATTTCCCGATGCTTAGTCTTCTTACAATGGGGTTCATCAGCAACCAGCCACTGTGCTGACCGTTTCCTATTGTCGTATAGGAGCCAATTCTCGTCGCAGGTGACAATGCGATCAAGAATCCCCGCTTCTTCATGGCGCAAAAGCAATTCCGTAAGTTCATGTGGGACCCATTTGTCCTGCTTTTTCACGGATTTAAGAGA
>JAHWFO010009481.1:272784-295795 GCA_023313115.1 Rhysida immarginata | reverse complement strand
AACTGCGTGAATTTCTTCACCGGCGGCAGCTTTTATGAAATGAACATGCGGAAGTACATCGGTTGACACATTACAATGAATGTTATCGATATCGAAAGTGAAACTGGGGTTGCTGCAGTTCCGCAGTGCTTATGCATAAACTATTAATCACTGCATAAACTATTAATCACCAATTATCGTGGTTCACATTTCCCTAAGGATGTGTTTATTTAGTTTCTCTTCAATATCTTTATTACTTATTTTATTAACCTTTGTAATACCTCCTGGGCTCCACCTTTATGGGGACACTATCAACGTCACGGATTTTAATAAAAAAAATTAACATTGACTGTGAATAAAATAAACCTATCGTTTTGATTTATACAACGACCATTTCAAAATCTTGACGAATTAATAATGGAAATTACTTACAATCATCCTTATTGCTATTTGATGTTCTCCTGTGCAATTCCTGTTTATCCTGGCTACTTAGATAATGAGTATTTAAAAAATAATTCTTTGGCAAGCAGTTAAAATTAAATATTTTCTAAACGAGATAACCTAAACGAGAATGTTTAAATTAAATTGCTTATTTTCGTTTTTAAGATTATGTAAATATAGTCAAATTTAATTTCAAACACAAAAAGGGAAGCTATTATTAGTATTTCCCCTTCGCTGATTAAGCAACTCTTCACAGAACTGCATTTTACGAGTTAATCTTATCTTAATGGAAACTTGGTTAAAAGTTTTCCTTGCATCTGTCACTAATAATTAAATGATGATGGGTCGTTTAATTGAATCCGTACAAAACAGGAAGCTTTTTAAAACATTCCTTCCTGGAAAGGACTCGATTTGACAGAAATTAATTTGCGTTAGATTTCAATTATCCTGCGCTTCCTCGTTAGTCCCTTTCTCTTCATTGCGTGATTTCATTTTAATTTGATTAAGCAATGCAGATTTTGTTTTTCATTATTCCTTTTACAATTTTTATTATTGCTCAGATGGAATATTCCTTCTGTATTTTTCACTTTTTATTTGTCTCATATGCAAGCTTCCTATAAATGAATTACTATATATAACTTAAAGGTACTTTCACATCAGTCTGCGAAAGATAACGGATTCCTTTTATTTTAAAAAGACTTAGCAAATGCTAGAGATTGGTAGATCTGAGAATGCCTACACGGCAATCTAGTTCCAGTGTTGCCAAGTTAGTGAATTTTTCACTAGATCTAGTGAAAATGTTTGCATCTAGTGAAATTCTAGTGCACTGAAATTTCTAGTGAATTTCCTAGACTAGTTCTGTCCATATACGTTGCGTTACAAGGAGGAAGGTTTCCATAACGCGCTCTTTGAACTTACGATAGACGCCATCTTTATCTTGTTGACAATACCCTTTGTAAGGACCAAAGATGAAAATCGCATAAATAATATTAGGAGAACGAAGTGAACATTCTAAAACCACGCTCAAGCCAAAGATATTTTTTTTCTGTCTGATCTGTTCTGAGAGAAATCTAGAACTATCAGTCGTCGGGCTGTAGCCTATAGCTTTTCACAGTTGCCATGTCTTTTTAGAATTAAAAGACTTGCTAGATCTTCATGAATATTAGGATGGAGAACATAGTTCATCACTCGCTCCCTTTTTCTAGTCTAACATTGAGTTGACTCCCTGCTTGTGTACAGGGATTGGAAAAATAATATGAACATATGTGAATGAGACAAAATATTTGTTAATAGCGTGATGGCCCTCATTTTGTATTAGTAAATACATAAAGAGAGTTCAAGTAGTGATACGGAAACAAGAAAATTTAATGCCTAACGCGTTTCGAATGTCTTCATCATCGGTGGCTATCCTGTTGCGTGTTGGTCCGCCTTAATATGAAGATAAGGTAGTCTCACAGCCAGACAACACACTATAAGCACACCCTGTGACGTCACGCAGGACTTAACTAGCGCTACATTGCAGTGCGCTGTATACATAACAGAATGCTGTGAAGTAAATAAATGCACACACACACACACAACTTAAAAAATTTTTTCTTTCGTTTAATTTTCCAATTTTCCTGTACAACACACAGTCCATTATACAAAATATGTAGAAAGCTGACAACATCTATTTCAATTAGTAAATTGCTTAATTTTCTGATTATGTTTTCTTTTCATATTCTCCAAACTAATTTTTTCATTTAAATTTCTAATTCTAAAAAAAGTTCTACATCTTAATAAACATTTTAGCATATCATCAGGAATGGGAACATGAAGTTTACTTCTCACAATGTTGAATAATTTTTACAAAATGAAACATTTCTTAGACAGCTGCTTGCCATGAAATTTTAAAATTCTATCTCAACAACTCGGGAAGCATTTATTAAATTTTCTGAAGGATAACATAAACTTCCTGAAGTCATACATGCAATCTAACTTGACTGATCACAATGAATAACTTTGTTTTCTATATGTTCATGAAATTGGTCTTTAAATTTAAAAGCTACATATCCTGCAACGTACTTTATTCCTTCGTCTTCTAACTCTGTTTCAGTGACGTGTTTTTTCATACTGTTCTAATAATTCCGAGAGATCCTCATCAACACATTCATTACCCTGTAAACTTAATGTTTGAAATTCTTCCAAATTATTTATTAAGTGGTAATTTATGTCACTTGTAATTATTTCATTATTTTCATCTGATAAATGTTTGGTCAGTTCCTTTGTAATACAAACAGGAAAACACTAGCTTTATAATTCTCACTTACCTTGTCATCTGCAATATTAATAAAACTATCATCACCAGAGTCACTACAATTTGTATTATTTGTGAATATACAGGGTGAGTCAAAACTCGCAGTACACCCTGTTTTTTCGAAAACCTTGCAGTAATTGGGAAATCTGAATATTCCAATTAAGTATGGGTGAGATGGTCTATCCTTTACGGTATGTACCGAACATGGCCGCCATTTTGAAATCGGCCGTCTTGAATCTAAGTCAATTTTTTAAATGGAAAGGGGGGGCGTGTGATATATCAAATAACATTAGTATTTTCTGACAATTTCATTCCTGTAAACAGATTTGAAGTAGCAGTTATGGTTCAAAAGTTTCAACACATTTTGTTTCATTTTGTAGCAGGTGACTGAAGATGGCTTTTTCCACGGAGGAGAGAATTGAGGTCATTTTGATGTCTGGAGAACGAAGTTTCCGTGTCATAGCTGCAGATTTTTACAACCAGCACCCAGAAAGACCTCCAATTTCACACAGCACTGTCAGATGATTAATTAAGAAATTCCGAGAAACTGAGACTGTGGTTGACAAGGCACGGAGTGGCCGTCCAATAAGTGCTACTGACGAGACAACTGCAACAATGTTTTTGGCGTCCTTCGTCAAGAGCCCACAACGCAGCACACGACGTTTGTCAGCAGAATGTGAAGTCAGCCAGTCATCGATCGTACGAAACCTTCATGCTCATCAACGGCATCCATTCAAGATTCAGATACTCCCGCACCTAGCAGAGGATGACCCAGACAGACGTATGCAGTTTTGCACGTGGGCCCTAGAGCAACATCGATAAGATCCCTCTTTTGCACAACGTATATTGTTCAGTGGTTAGATGTTCAATTTCCTGGTCATTGTCTTGGCCGACATGGTGCTGTGGAATGGCCAGCCAGATCTCACACCCTTGACTTTTATCTGTGGAGTCATTTAAAGCAACTCGTATATGCAGAGAAAACGAGAAACAGACACCATCCCCAGCAACGCATTGAATTGAAGAAGCGTGTGCCAGCATTTCTGCGGAAATTCTTCTGCGAGTGCTTGTACGATTGGATTCAGCGCCTTCAAATGTGCCTTGACCAAGAGGGACACCATGTTAAACACATTAAATGACTGTCCTATATGGAGAACAATCCAGCCAGTAATTCCAAACAAAAGGTGTTGTAACTTTTGAACCATAACTGCTACTTCAAATCTGTTTACAGGAATGAAATTGTCAGAAAATGCTGACGTTATTTGATATTTGCCCCTCTTTCCATAAAAAAAATTGACTTAGATTCAAGATGGCCGATTTCAAGATGGCAGCCATGTTCGGTACATACAGTAAAAGATAGACCACCTCACCCATACCTTACTGGAATATTCAGATTTCCCAATTCCTACAAGGTTTTCGAAAAAACAGGGTGTACTGCGACTTTTGACTCACCCTGTACTTCACCATCAACTCCCATTTGTTTATATTGTTCAAGCAGGAAATGTTTATCACAGATTTTAGCTGTAAACATATATATATAATGATTAATGTATGTTGTGTGTCAAAGCATACTAACTCTTAGCTCTTTAGCATGGAAGGCTCTTATAGTAGTAAACTATGTCTATTGATTATCTGTTTAACCGTTTACATGGTATTTCCTATTGTTTTGCTCTCTGGCGATCAGTAGGAAAACGAAATAATCTTGCTTCTTTCTTCTTAGCATCCTTTTGACAAATATTGCAAACAAAAACGGCACATACAACAGCAAACAGAATTAAAAAGCAAAGCATCATCCCTGTGAATCCCGCGACGTCACGAAAATTTTTCGAATTTTTCTCCTAGTTAAGTGAGACTACCTTATCTTCTTCTTCTTCCATGGTCGAGCGCTTCTCGAAGCGCCGACTTAAAGGGGGACTCTTCCGCCCTTCTGCTCGTCTTCCAGTCTGATAAGGTAATCGATGAGTCCGTCCTTTTCAAAGGAGGTTTGGCCGTTAAGAAGGCGGACATCATTGCGGCGGAGGTGTCTTCTAATCTCCATTTCTTCTCTAATCAGGATTCTGCTCTTGTTCCGTCCTTTCCATATGACCTCATGCATTCCTCCATGCTTAACATGCGATGGCCGGCCCTAATGAGATGGTCCTCGTAGGTCGACTTACCTTCTCCATTCCCCTGACCTGGCCGTCGAGCCCAAGTAGACCGCCTCACAGTTCGGACATCGAAGTATGTACACACCCGCACTTTGGTGTGTTCAGACCGCGTCGTCGTTCAGCCGGGTTGGGTTTAAAATCCGCTTCATGTTGTTGGTCGTGCAGAACGCCACGTCCAGACCCTGGTGCCAGCCAAGTGGCCGAGAGGGCTAGGGCGCAGACTCTCTAGTTCTCGAGTCCGCCTGGTCTTGGGTTCGAATCCCGCCGTGGGCATGGATGTTTGTGTTTGTTCCGGGCTGCGTACATATTTAACTTGTGTAAAAGGCGCAAAATGATCTTATCAGTCGACGCCAAAATTCTAATCAACCAACCAACCAACCAACAAGACCCTGGTTCTTGAACAGTTTCGAGATCCGGTATACATTCTGTCCTGTGTATGTGAAGGTGGCAAAATTACTTGGTTTTTGGTCCTTGTCTTTCACATGGCCTCGTTCTTCCTTGATAATATCCTTCACATGGCCGCGTTAGGCATTAAATATTTTTCTTGTTTCCGTATCACTGCTTGAACTGCTTGTTTATTTACTTTTATCGTGTTACTAGATATGGACTTCCTAACGTTTGTATTAATTTCACCTTGTGTCCGACATTGAAAGGACAAATATAAGCGTTGCACAACAGTCACAGGGATACGTAGCCACTCTTACTGCATAAAGTTCGCTAATTCAGAAAGTGTCCTTAGAGGTGGAACCCTACTGCGCAGCTTGGTCTCCAAAATCCCCCACAATGGGTCAATTATATTAAGATCAGGAGACTGTCGAGGTGTTTTAGTTCATTAAACCAGTTGTGTTCATTGTTCCCTATTCCAAAATTGAATCAGCATCCATTAGAGACTAACCAAGAGATAAGTTAAAAAGTTCTTTACTATTACTTTTTTGTCTTTGTTTGAAAAATCTTCGGGCATCTATTACTTAGCTCATAATTCAACTTAGTCAGTTGGCTGTTAGAAATTCATTATGTAGCAAGAATACCGCCAAAACTTCCAATATCAGGAGTTGAATTCTTTGCGTCTAACAATTTTTGTATCATCGAAAGAATTTACTTCAAAATCCAAGGCCATGACAGCTCAGCACCTCATAGTATTATGGTTCTGAATAAATCAAAGTGTTTAGCGTCGAGCCTGCTTGGCAATTCTTGGTTGTAGTAGACCCATCCATATTCACTGTCGGCTAAGGTAAGAATGTCCTAGGCAGACAATTGTCTCTCAATTTATACACAAACAAACAAAATCTAGTCACCTCTTCCTGGATATGTGCAATAAAAGCCAAGAAACACCGTTAACATGACAAACAATTGTTATAGTGAACTACTGCAACCATATAACTCCAAAAAACCAAATTTAAAATTAAGTCTTCTATCTACATAAATAACTAGCAGAGGACCCGGCGTTGCCCGTGATAATTACACTTGCAGGTAAACAGGACGATCTCACGAAGTTAAATTATAACTCCACATTGGTTAAATAATATCTCCATCAATAAAACACAGAGCGCAGGGACTATCTATTCTACGAAGAATCCGAAAAACAGGAATTCTAGGCGAAGGGAGTTTATTAAACTCTTCTTGAATTGTCTCAGATTAAAACAATGTCCATCTTCACCACTGGGGAGCGTCAATAGATAATTTAGACCCAAGTTTTTCTTGCCCTTGACGTAGCTCTTATAATCTCTCGCTCTATTCGAAACTCCGGTTGTTCAGATGGTTTCAATGCCGTATAGTTTTTTTCTGTTTTACCTGCAGAGTTTCTCTGACCAAAACTCGGTCTTTCTCTTTCCTTTCCAGACACATATATGGTTTTGATCAATTGCGTATTGATACACTTGTTAATATCTATTGTTGCTCACACTTTGAATTGCATTGTTGGACATAAAATATATATTGTTGTTTCGTGATTTATAGGTTGCTGGGTTTTAGGATTCTTGGAAACGAATGTTCAGTCATCGCCTTATCAGTATCTCAGTTTGCAAAATATTCACATTCACACAGAATTTAGTCAAAATGTATTTTTATGAAATGTTTGGATCTGCTATGCTACCAAATAAGCTAGGTAATTACCCCGGCGTGGCTCTGACTCCTTGTTTTTTTTTGATTAACTTTTGCAATATCTTTTGCAAAAATAAGCACATGAAAACGCTTAGAAATTATACAGTATTTATACAGGACAATCTCCAGAAGTTAAATTATAACTCCAAATTGGTTCAATAATAACCCAACCAATACAACACACAGCGAAGGGGCTATCCATTCTAAGAAAAATACGAAAAACAGGAATTCTAGGTGATATACCGGGACTTTATTTACCTCTTGATATCCATCTTCACCACCGGGGAACATCACTGAATACTTTCGACCCAAGTTTTTCTTGCCCTTGACGTAGAAGCTCTTACACCCTCTTGCTAGATTCCAATGCCCGTATAGATTTTTTCTATTTTAGCTCCAGAGTTTCTCTGACCAATACTTGTTCTTTCTCTTTCCTTTCCAGGCACATAATTTTTGCTAGTCGTCTGGATGTTTGATAGAGAGTTCAAGGGAGACACGTGTGACTCCTTTTCCTCTTCAATAGATGCTACCTTATTTATGGTCTGTCACTGCATCGCCATTTTATGTTCATTATTAATAATTATTGGAAACAAACGTTCAATCATCGCATTATCATCGTCTCAGTTTCCAAAATATTCACATTCACACAGAACATAGTCAAAATGCATTTTTATGAAATGTTTGGGTCTACTGTGCTACCAAATAAGCTAGGTGATAAACCCGGCGTGGCTCTTTGTTTTTCTGATTAAATTTTGAAATATCTTAAAAACAAACACATGAAAACGCTTTAGAATTAATACTGTAAAAAAATCTTAATGAAAATTCGAAAATTTTTTTTTAAAGGATCACAATGGATGCACCTCCCCAGATATGCCGCTGCTAGTATAAATAATTTCTTAGTCACGTAAACTTACTTTAGATGTACAATTTCTTAGTCACGTAAACTTACTTTCTTTGCAACTCCCTTTCTTCTCTCGATGTCTTGAAGCAAAATTTGGCCATTCATCACTTTGTGTAGTCTAGCGGTCCCCGATTCTTCTATTTACTTGCTTAACATTTGCTCAATACAGCACGGAGCTAAAGGAGTGCTTCCTCTGTCATCTTTCCACTCTTTCTCAATAGTCTGCTAACTCTCCATTATCTCCAGTTACTGATCATTTTTAAAGATTTTCAAGAAATTGTTAAGTACTAAGAACTCTCAATTCTAAGAAAAGCCTGAATAACAGGCACTGTTACAAATTGAACCTTATCTATATTGCACAAACTTTGTCTTGCATTGCTGGTCATGAGATATATATTGTTGATCCCTGCATAGTGTTGGTGCATTGCGTGTTGATAACATTGTTGATACCTATTGTTGCACAAACTTGGCCTTGCATTGTTGGTCATGAGATATGAATATCGATTTATTATCCATAATTTTTTTTTCGAAATCTGAGGTAGACAGTGACCTTCCTCATGCTTTGAAGGTCAAGTATACAAAATTTCATCAAGATTGGAATAAAACTGCAGATTTGTCAGGGAGGGGGGAAGGGGATGGAGGGAGCATATCAGTCAGCCCGCGTTAGCTGAAGTGAAGCCGACGCAGTGAATCCCACTATACCAATTTAGGGGCAATTCTGCCATATTGGTAAGCCAACTTTCAAGATAGGTGCCCTTCATTGCCTATGTTCTCTCAGCAAAATATCAGTTTTATTTTCTTTAAAATTAAGAACCATCCCCTGAGTGGATGCCCCCTTACCGTGGGTCAGGGGTTTGGGTGCTTCCGGGATTCTGTGAGCTATGGTGGTTGTAGCACGGCTACTTTAGAGTCACCCTTACCAGAAAGGTCATGGTTGAGAAGTGAAACGAAGAGTATCCAAACAAACATATATCTCATGATGTCGACGAATGAGAGAATTCATACTGCATCGGGTGTGGCGCAGGTTAAAGTCACCCGCGTTCGGGAGTTAGGCAGAGGCTCTCGTTCGAAAAATAGTCGACAGTCTCCCGGCTGTTATCTCCGAGCAATGCCTCCGAGAAGCCCCACCAGTGCACTCGCTATGCGCTTGGGGAAACGGTCGGGGGCAGCGCATGCCTTTACCCAGGAGGAGAAACGGGTAAAGCGACAACGGGATCGGGTGCTGTCAATTGGCACTTGGAACGTATTCTCCATGACAGAAAAGGAATCAGAGTTAGTGGAGGAAGCCAAACGGTATCGACTGGATATCATAGGTATTACTTCTACGAAACGTCCGGGTTCTAGAACTGTGGACTTAGAAGGAGGGTGGAAGCTTTTCTACTCTGGTGTGGACCCTAACATGACTGCCCAGGCGATACTCACAAGTCCCCGGCTGGTGGATTATGTTGCAGATTGGACCCCCTTAGGTGGAAGACTGTGTCTCCTGAGGCTTTAGATAGGGAAACGGTCTCTCTCTCTCTCTATTCGTTGCATATGCTCCGAATGCAGTCACAGAGTACCCACTTTTTCTAGATGAAGTTGATGCTGCTCTTAGCAGGAGAGGGAGTGCAGATTCTGTCATCCTGATGGGCGACTTCAATGCACACGTAGGGGCTGATGACCAAACGTGGAAAGGCGTGATTGGGAGGAATGGTGACCCCGATTTAAATGCGAATGGGAGGTGCTTGTTGGATCTCTGTTGCAACAATGGACTTTCCATCACAAACACCTTCTTCCAGCACAGGGATGTCCATAAGTATACCTGGTACAGGGATGCAATGGACCAGAAGTCACTGATTGATTTTGTAATTGTTTCAGCCGACTTATTCGGATCAGTGTTGGATACTCGTGTGAGAAGAGGGGCAGAACTATCAACTGATCACCACCTTGTTGTCTGCACTTTGCGGTTCTCTGAATCCATGCCAACCAAGCGAAATACTAGGTTCAGACAAACTTGGCGCATCAAATGGGAGGCATTGGAGGATAGAGCTGTGAGGAAGACCTTTGCAGATAACATATCTTCAAGTTTCAAAGAACTACCCAGTGATCGTGGTACTGTTGAAGAGGAGTGGCAGTTGTTTAAAACTGCTGTTATTACTTCGGCTGCATTGTGCTGTGGTCGTAAGCGGCTGAGTGTAGCGCAGGGCGGTGAGAAAAGGACTGCGTGGTGGAACGGTGAAGTCCAAGAAGCTGTCAAGGCAAACAAGGAAGCCTATTTGCTATGGCTTCGAGTCGAGTGCGGTACACTGAGGCGCGAAAAGCAGCAGCAAAGACAGTATCAACAGCTAAAGCCAAGGCCTGGGAGAAGTTCTGGCAGACCGTGTGCCGCCTCCGTGGAAAGCCGTGTGCCGCCTCTCTTTCATCACAAACTATTAAGAGTTCAGATGGGAGGCTTCTGAAAACGGTGGAGAGCGTATTGCATAGGTGGAAGGAATACTTTGCATCGCTTCTTAATCCGGTGACAACAACAACTGAGGCATACGAGGTGCACCTTGGAGCGGAGAATAGTCACGGTAGTATCACTGAAACAGAAGTCAGATGGGCAATTAAGTCCCTGAAGACTGACAAAGCTGCAGGTGATGGTGAAATCCGGTCCGAGATGTTAAAGGCCTTAAATCAGGATGGTATCCTGTGGCTGATTCGAGTGTGTCAGGTTGCTTGGATATCTGGACAGGCCCCTAAGCAATGGCAGACAGGAATTGTGATCCCTATCTTCAAAAAGGGAGATCAGAGAGATTGCAACAACTATCGAGGCATCTCTTTGCTCAGCATTCCTGGGAAAGTGTACGCTAAGTGTTTGGAGAAAAGAAGTCGGGAAATAGTCGACTCCAAACTGTCGGGGGAGCAGTGTGGTTTCCGACCTGGCCGAAGCACGACGGATCACATCTTTGCTCAAAGGCAAATCTTTGAGAAATCCTGGGAGTATGCAAAAGAGGTCTACGCTTGCTTTGTGGACCTCGAAAAAGCATATGACAGAGTTCCTCGGGAGAAGCTCTGGCAAGTGTTGCAAGAGTATGGAGTGGATGGGCAATTACTGGTTGCTATCATGTCTCGGTACGAAAGCTCTGAGATGTGTGTCCGGATAAATGGCATTAAGTCAAGACCGTTCACCGTGGGTGTTGGACTCCGCCAAGGGTGCGTACTGTCGCCCCTCTTGTTCATTATCTTTATGGACTGGATAGACAGGGGCAGCCGAGGCGATGAGCGTGTTTGTGTGGGCGACTGCCTGGTGGAGAGGTTGCTCTTTGCTGACGACGTTGTCCTCCTTGGGTCTTCTCGCACGAACCTTCTGCATGCACTAGACCGGTTTGCAGCCAAATGTGAAGAAGCTGGGATGAAGATCAGTGTGGCTAAAACCGAGGTTCTGGTCCTTTCAAGACAGCCTGCTCAGTGCGCACTCCATGTTAGGGGAGCCTCATTGAGACAGGTGGAGAAATTCAAGTATCTCGGAATTGCATTCACGAGTGATGGACGGCAGGAGAAAGAATTGGATGCTCGGATCGGTGCAGCAAGCTGTGTCAGACGTGAACTGTGGCGATCCGTGGTAACGAAACGCGAGCTGGATAACAAAGCCAAGCTCTCCGTCTTCAAATCTATCTTTGTCCCCATTCTCACCTATGGTCATGAGGCTTGGGTAATGACCGAAAGAGTGCGATCGCGGGTACAAGCGGCCGAAATGAGATTTCTGAGAGGTGTGGCAGGTGTTACCCTACTAGATAGAGTGTACAGCAGCACAATAAGGGAATCTTTAGGTGTTGATCCGCTACTTCTCCGCATTGAGAGATCTCAGTTGCGCTGGTATGGCCACGTGATACGGATGCCGGAAACTAGTCTTCCTAGGCAGTTGTTATTTTCCAAGCCTGTGGGTAAGAGACCAAGGGGTCGGCCTAGAACCAGGTGGCTAGACTACATGGAGAATCTGGGTTCGAGTCGCTTGGATATTACCAGGGAGGACATGCGCCTGATGGCGGAAGATCACGATCGCTGGAGATCCTCCATAGGGCTGCTGCCCCCGCGACCCTAACGGATAAGCGGGTTTGAAAAGTAAGTAAGTAAGTAAGTAAATTAAGAACCATAACAAATACTTATATAAAATACGGAATAGAATCATTTCTTTTCTGAAACTTTTAATTGCTTAAATTTTTATGCAGATATAAAGAAAAGAAAAGCTATTTAAAGCTAAAATAAATGCATAATTATCAACTTGAATGCAATTTAAATTGAAATAAATTACGAAAACCAACACTTTTGAATACGCAAAAGAAGAAAACTTTGTTTTTAATGTAAATACAATTATAAATATGATGAAAAGGATGCTTAAAATATCAATGACCAAAAATAATTAAATTTAAGATATAAACAATATTACAGAAATTACTATACTACAAATAAAAAGGATAAATGCCGTATTTAAATATTAAAATAAATTACTGATATTTGGTCTGTCTTATAAACACTTAAGTGGTAGTATTATATTTTGGCAATAATAAATTATTCCCCAGAGAGAAAGATAAATTAGCAACTGCTTATCTGGAATGAACAATCGATATAAATATATAACTTCCTTATTATATTTAATGGAAAGGAAAGAGAAAGAACGAGTATTGGTCGGAGAAACTCAGCAACTAAAACAGAAAAAGCTCTACGGGCGTTTGAAACAGCTGAACAACGGGAGTTTCGAAAAGAGCAAGAGGGTATAAGAGCTTCTACGTCAAGGGCAAGAAAAACTTGAGTCTAAAATATCTGGTGATGCTCCGCAGTGGTGAGGCAAGTCAAGAAGAGTTTCGATAAATTCCCGGTATATCACCTAGACTTCCTGGCATTTTTAGTAGAATGGATAATCCCTTTGCTCTTGTGTTGTATTTATTAATCGAGTTTTTTTTAACCAATTGGGAGTTATAATTTAATTTTTTGAGATTGTTCTCTTTACCTACAAGTGTATTTATCCCGGGCAACGCCGGGTACCTCTGCTAGTAATAAAATAAAGGTCGTTGGGATGCAGACATCACGCTAAAGGAGACCGGAAGTTGGGCCATGCAATATGGCGGAGAGAACTCTTTCCAACTTCAACTATTTCTGCTATTGCTCCCTTCATCCCCTTCCCTCCTCCTTGAGATTTGTATAAGAATCAAACTCACCCACAAACCCACAAGCATACATTCTTCTTTATAAACAGGGTGACCCAAAGTTATGCTGAATAATTATTTAGGAACATTGTATGGTTCAAATGGAACAAAAAATGTCTTATAAACATTACATTTACTGTAGTTTCGATCGTGTGTGAGATATCGACGTTTGTCTATTTTCTTGTAGAGTTGTTAAAACAAATGAATAAAACGCTTGAGAATGAAGATCACTTTTATTTTGCTTAATGACAGAACATCACATTGAACCACAACACAAAACTAAAATGATACAAGGAATAAGAATAAGAAGAAGGTAACAAATTAATGTCGAGGAAGCCCCTCAAAACGGTTGCCGCCAGCACCAATGCACTGATTACATTTTCGGACAACTGAGCTGGTAGCTGCCACAATATGGTCGGGTGTAATTGCTCGACTACAAGCTTGAATGGATGCAATGAGCTCATTTCTGGTGGTGGGTGGATTGCTGTAGACTTCCTACTTCAGTGTTCCCCAAGAAAAAAATCTAATGGGATGAGGTCCGGTGACCTAGGGGGCCAAGCCACTGCACCATCTCTACCGATCCATCTGTCAGGATAATTGACATTCAACCAGTCTCGCACTCTTCTAGCAAAGAGGGCCGGGCATTCGTCCAATTGCAATCGAAGGTTTCTTCATACATAAAAGAAAATAGACAAACGTTGATATCTCACACACGATCGAAACTAGATGTAATGTTTATAGGACATTTTTGTTCCTTTTGAACCATACAATGTTCCTAAACAATTATGCTGGATAAGTTTGTGTCACTCTGTATATACTGAGTAGATGTTAGTTTGTTTGTTTGTTTGTTTCTTATACAAATCTACAGTTTTATTTCGATCTTAAAGCAAAAGGAAGGTCACTGTCTACCTCAGAGTTCGAAAAAATAATAAGTATCGATAATAAATCGACATTCATGATGATGGCAGAGCATATTAATAAAAGGCAAAGTTTGTGCAACAATAGGTATCGACAATGGTATAACCACGCATATCATCAACACTATGCACGGACCAACAATATATATCTCATGACCAACGATTCATGGCCATGTGTGTGCTTTATATTCCTGTTGTTCAAGCCTTTCTTAGAACTTATCATTTTCTTGAAAATCTTTAAAAATGAGAATTAACTGAAGAAACTGGGGAGGTAACAGACTACTGAGAAAGAATGAAAAGGAGACTAAGGAAGCCGTTCTTTCGCTCCAGGCCATAATGGTTTCGCCAGCACACTGCTGCAACTGAGCAATTGGTGAGCGTGTCAAAGAAGAAACGGCGACTGCTAGATCCCACAAAGTGATAAATGCCGAAGTTTTTCTTCAAGAAATTGAGAGCAGAGTGTAATTGCAACAACAGCTTACCAAGTAGTGAATATCGGCCTTGGTGGCTCAGTGGTTGCGTGATCGCCTCTGATGCCCTAGGACGCGGGTTCGACCCCGGCTGAGGACGACGAGGATTTTTTTCAGGGGGAAAATCCTGAGATCACGCACTTCCTTCGGAAGGTCAGTAAAGCCATTGGTCCCGTGTAGTCGTTTGCTGGCTGCACGTTAAAGAACCCTCGCGAGGCAAAATTTGCGGCCCTTATAACGCCATCCTGAAATGACTATAGCAGTTGAAAAGGACGTTAATACCAAACAAACCAAACCAACCAACCAACCAACCAAGTAGTGAATAACCCCACTCAGATTGTTGGGATTGGAGAGCACACAGACATGAACGATCATGTACATCCTCTGCCACCCAAGAAGAGAGTTGTTTCTGTGGGTATATGTATATTTTGGAAACTGAGATGTTGATAATACGATAACTGAACGTTCATTTCCAAGGATTATAATGAAAAATCTCTTGGAAAAATCTCTTATAAAAATGATTATAACAGCACGATATACATAGGCCAGTCTCTTTCGAGGAAGCAAAGAGATACGTGTCACCCTTGAGCTCTCTAATAAATGTTTAGACGATTTGTGTGTTTGGAGCCCTTGAACAGTGTAGAATCTTCCAGACGCGATGGCAGCTTCCCTTTTCTCTTCCAGTGGGCTAGTTATATAAGGACGCTGGTCTGTCTTGGGTGACAGTTTAAGATGGTAAAGTATACTAATAAGAGGTATGCAATTCATCAACAGTAGGGACGGACCAAAACTATATATCTCATGATCAATCGCGCATGGCAAAATGTGCCATATAAGTAGGCTCATTAAGAATGAAGGTTCCATCCCACCTCTGAGAATTATAAAACGAAATTGAATTTGTAATGATACATAGAATACCTGTTTTCGGACTTTTCTTAACATTTTCTTGAAAATCTTTAAAAATGATCAGTAATTGGAGATAATGGAGAGTTAGCAGACTATTGAGAAAGATTTGAAAGAGAACAGAGAAAGCAGTCTCTTTTCTCTGTGCTGTATTGGTTTCGCCAGCACACTGCTGCATCTGAGCAAACAATGAGCAAATGGTGAGCGAGTGGTGTGCATGTTAACCGAAGAAACGATAACTGTTAGATCATACAAAGTGTTGAAAGGCCAAGTTTTGCTTCAAAGACATCTAACACATCTAGAGCACAGTGCAATTTAACAACAAATTACCAAGTAGTGAAAAACCCCACTCAGATTGTTGGGATTGCAGAGCACACAGATCTTGCAATGCCACCTAAGAAGAGAGCCTTTTCTTCGAAGCTATCGTTGCCATAACAGGGTGGTTATAATTAAAGTGACACCATTTAGACCCTTCTAGAGGCCGTTCTGGTAATCAGATTTTGACGAAACTTGAGATATATATTATACAGACCATGGGGAAGAGAATTTTGTAATAAAAAAATTAGTTCACATTTTTACCGCTACGTCAAAATATGACGCTGGTCATGAAAGAAACTATCTGAGAATATTTACTCAATCAGAGACGTTATACAAATGAGTTGTAAAATTAGAAAAGCTTTAAAATGACAGTGAAATTAAATGTAAAGTCATTCTTCACGATGGCTTTAGCTAAAAAGGATCGAGCTTTATTGGTGAAGTTGTTTTTCTTGAACTGCAATAAAGCTTCTGCTGCACTAAGAGAATATCGACGTTTGAAAAACTTGCGAAATGAGCCTATGTCCATTAATAGTTTAAAAAAGATGATTAAGAAATTTGAAGAAACTGGTGAATTGGGTGTGCTGCCAGGGAAAGGAGGGAAACGAATTTCAAATGAGACTGTGGAAGACGTTGCTGCTGCTGTACCGGAGAGTGCTTCAAATTTCCCAATATTCTTCAGCAAGTGCTCGAGCCATATCACGTGATTTGTCTATTCCGTGGTCTACGGTACAAAAAGTTTTGCATTCCAGTTTAAAGTGGTATCCATACAAGATCCAAGTGGTTCAAAAGTTGCTTCATGAAGATCCGGAAAAACGCACAGTTTATTAAAAGATTATTTGCTTGCCAGTTTCTGGCTAAAATAGCCATCGATAATGCATGGCCATGGAACATTTTGTGGTGAGATGAAGCGCATTTCACACTAGACGGAGAAGTGAATGCTCAAAACTGTCGCATCAGGGGTACTGAAAAGCCGATGGTTGTGCATGAAAAGCTTTTGCAGTCTGATTACGTGATCATTTCAGTCTTGGCCCCTTTTTCTTTGAAGAGAACATTCCTCAAAGCACTAAAAGATGTTCAATCACTGGTGCTCGTTACTGTGAACTTCTTCAGCAGAAAGTCATTCCTGCTTTACAAGAAAAACAATGTTTAGACACTACTGTCTTTATGCAAGATGGTGCAACACCTCACATTGCACGATAAGTGAAGGAACTGTATGGCCTCCTCGTTCACCGTACTTAAACCTTTGTGACTTCTGGTTGTGGGGATATTTGAAAGATAATGTCTATGGAGAAAGAATACGGACTGTCCCTGAATTGAAAGCAAGCAGAACATGCCTTATCACTGCGATTCCTCAGGAAACCCTTCGCTCTACTGTGGAACATGCAATAATGCGCTTTGAACATGTCATTGACATAAATGGAATGCACATTGAACAAATGCTCTGATTTTATAAATTTCTCTGCTTCTAACTTGTTTTTGTTATTATTCATGCGCCATATTTTGACATAGCGGTCAAAATGTGAACTAATTTTTTATTGCAAAATTCTCTTCCCCATGGTCTGTATAACATATATCTCAAGTTTTGTCAAAATCTGATTACCAAAACGGCCGCTAGAAGGGTCTAAATGGTGTCACTTTAATTATAACCACCCTATATTTTCACAACAACACAGGGGAAATATCGTTGCCATAGAAACCGATGTAGTGATCAGGCAACAATATTTTCACGATAATGCAATTCTGGAAAGTTTTGTTGCTTTGGCATTAGAACATTCGTTTCCAAGAATTATTAACAATGAGCAGGAAATAAATATAATAGCTCGATATGGATAGGGCAGTCTCTCTCTAGATAATACATATTGTCTCCCTTCAGTTCCCTAAGAAATGTTCAGACGATTTGTGTTTGGAACACGTGAACAGTGTAGAATTTTTCAGACACGACGGCAGCTTCCTTCCAGTGGGTTGGGCGACAGTTTATAACATAACCGATAACAAAGCATACCTCAACTGGACTCTTCAAATCAACAAGTACACTGAAATAATCGTTCGAGGGATACATGTTAATTCATATGTAATAAAATCTCATCGAAGAAAAGAACGAGTATTGGTCAGAGAAGAGAAAAAGTTATCCGGGTGTTGATTACATTTGAACAAAGGGAGCTTCGTCTACAGTAGGAAATTGTAGAATTACTGAAAACCAATTGAGTTACTTAACTTCTTGAGAATATTCTGTTTACCTACCACTGTATTTATTCCGGGCAACCCCAGTTGCTCTGCTAGTTAAGAAATAAAGTTAAATAATAACTCTATATGACATACAGCCACAATTGTTTATGAAAAACAAGCTTTCTTCATTCTGAATGAAAAACATTTTTTGTTACAAAACGTTACTCACACATATTCCTCGTTCAAGATCTCGTGGTGCCTAAAATATATATTTCCAACGAATGATCCTCTATCTCAAAATACTCAAATTACAGTTATCTATTATCTGTAGAATTTTAACCGTAAGTGTATGAGGCACCATATATACAAATTCACCCCTTGTAATAGTGTTTACAATAAAAGAATTACTAATCTGAGTTTACAAAGGTAATGAGATACTTCTATACATGTATACGAGGGCGTTTTGAAAAGTTTTGCCTCCTAGGCGCTAGCTTCGGCAATGTGCGAGATAATGATTTGACCTATGCATCTGATAAAAGCTTATAATGTCCTCTGCCAGACAGTATCTTATTATTTAAAGTAGGGTAGATGTACCAGTAATTGATAGTTTAAGACATTACCGTGGAACGAAATTGTGCACGTAAATCAAATTGCATGTTGAAACTTTTCTAGTTATACCATTCAATTGTAAATATAATGCAGAATATGCCAATCTCTAAGCAATTAAAAGCTATTAAGTTATTAAATTTTTTCCTAACTAATGCAGGAATCACCAGTAGTTGACAATATTTTAATTGCACATTTAATTATATATTTTTTACAAAAAAAATTGATAACGTTTAAAAGTAGCTGATGAAATCAAATATTTTTAAGAATGTGTAAAGTATTTAATATTAACTAAAATTGTACTTTGTAAAGCTGAAGTTGTTCATTTAGATCATTTATCTTTTTTTTCCCTTTGAAATAATAAATAAAATTAGTCCACTCCCACGTAGAGTGCAAGGACCATAGAAAATGAAGGTGTTTTCCAGTAGTGCAATGTCATCAGATCTTGGCCAAAAAATTGTTCGTAGAAAAACTTGATATTTGACGATTGTTCTCCGACTTTCAAAATTCATCCAATTCACCCTATGCTAATTCTTATTCATAGTAAACAGAATACCAGTAGCAGTTTTCTTCTTGGAAGATAACTTGACCTGGGTTATCTGTTGATCCTCTCTGTGACAAGATTCAGGCCCAAAAAACGAATAGGGCCTAGAAGATTTACGTCAAAGTGGATGATCTAGAAATTGACAGTCAAGTTCTTTATAATTGACACACCTAGGTCAATTAATGGAAATTAAGAAGTTACACTTAAAACTGTCATGTTTCCTTTATTATTACCCTCATTCTATATCACATTAGTATATTTTTATTCGTATTTTTATTTAACACAGAAATTATCAATTATTGACAGCTTATGTCAATTACTAGAGACACTACATACCTGGGTTCCAGTAGTTGACGGTGGATTAAAACAGTTAACACAATGGTCATCTGAAATTCTGTTACTACTAGAAGTATTGTCTACTGACCACACAAAATGGTTAATGTAAAATTATTAACAAATATTGCATAAAATTCATGAAATAAATTCAAGTAATCAAACCCTCGCGTAGTGGTTCATTACAAGATTTTTTCGACTTGGTAAGGCTTCGAAAATCAACATGTGTTTACGGCCATAATAAGGAGCAAATTTCCTACTTTTTTACTGTTCTGAGAAGCCTAATACGAGCTGGCAACACCAGTCCCTTTTCTTGCCTTGTTATTTTATTAGAAGCTTTTAAATCGTGAATTGTCAATTACTGGTACACTGTCAATTACTGGTACATCTACCCTAGTCACTATCTCTGTCCACATACTGCATTAGCATCAAGATTGGATACGTTTTTTCATTCCGTGGGCGAAGAAAGCGGGCGTTTGTTGTCGACATCAGTGATGGACAGCTGCTTTCACTTCCTCATCAGTGGAGTAACTTCAACACTGAAATCCATCATTTTATTTGAAATAATAAACTTTTGCAGATAAATGTGGTTCCGAGAAAAACAATGAAACTGATGAGATTAAACGAAATAATCGTTTAACGATTGCTGACTTCGTTCTGTGGTTTTTTAAGTAATCCCTTAGAAAATTACTTTTTACGTTTAGCGTCATTCTATAGTTATTATCCGTATGGATTAGACTTAATACCGATGTCATGTTACGGAGATTTAAGGTTGTCCTTTTAATTCCAAATTATACTCGGTTCGGCTTAGTTTCTTAGAATTTATCTCCACCTGAGCCCATTTCTATAATCCTGCTATCTCTTGGATTTAATATATAAGCCAATAAAGATTAAAATTAAATTTCTATGCTACCAGAAGATCTACTTATACTTAATAAAGCCTACATGGTCGCTAAAATTTTAAAAATACGTGAAAATTTACAATCTCTAAAATTAATTTTATAAACGATTCATTAAAATTAATTTTATAAACACATTTTTTCTTATTTTGACGATTAAATTTTGTAACCTGATTTGTAATTTACGAAAGTGTTTTCGAAAAAATGTGCATTTAATAGAATATTTCACATCTTTTCATTTAACAGCAGGAGTCTATGACTGAATGTACTCGTTAACAGTCGTTCATACATAATTATTGGAGCGTAGCTCCCTTATCAGTCACCATTGTAACGTCATCACCTCAAAACCACTACAGAAATAGTAGCCAAATCTCGCACAGAGTTATGTGTTGCCTGAAGGTGGTTTGTATTAAAAAAAAAACAAAACCCGTATGTGATATCGTTGAAGAATAATAAACGTTCGATTTGAGCTCCGTGATGTCCTTGATATGAGATGAAGCCGAACGCGAATTTCGATTGTCAATGCAGCCAGTAAAGCTAATTGTAGTTGACGAATTCTCAATGCTTGGACTGAACTTGCTGGGCAAAATAGACAACCGACTTCGTCAAGCAAATCCTGAAAAACAACATGAAATTCTTGGCGGATATGCATTGCTGCTTTTGGGTGACTTTAATCAGTTTCTTCCTGTTGGTGATACACCTATGTATAAGCAACCGAATCCATCATCTACTTTGGCTATTCAAGGAAAATTGGTCTACCGAATTCATCTCAACAATTATGCGTCAAGTAGGTGAAAAGCAGACACCTTTTCGTGAACTACTCAATCGTCTCGCAGTTGGTGAAGTGTGTGAAGGTGACTTTTTTCTGTTAAAATCTAGATTTGTAAGTTACAATCTTAACGAAAAAGCCCATATTTCTAATGCCATTACATTGACGTCTCGCAATAAGGAAATTTCGGAACACAACGAATAATATTCATTGCTGCTGAACACAATAACAACACTGCTCGGGAGGCATCATCTGACGAAGCACACGATCTCCCTTCTTATCTGCAGTTGGCAAAAGGTTGCAAGGGAATGCTCCGTCAAAAACTATGGACGTTAAAAGAATTGTGCAACGGAACTGTTGGTGAAGTGATGGACATCGTCTACACACCGAGTGTCGACAACGCGATACCAAACTGGCATCGTTTCCCCCGTTCTCGTTAACTTCAAACAATCAAATGTGGCATGCACACGAAAACAAATTCCACTTCATGTTGCATATGGCATATCAATTCACAAATCACAAGGCATGTCGCTTCAAATAGCGTGTATTGATATCGGCAAATCAGACTTTGGAATGTCATATGTGGCTTTTTCACGGGTCAAGTCAATGGTAGGCATATTGATTGTCAAAGAATTCGATTGGATTCGCTTGAAGTCGATAAACACCAACAAACAACTGGAAAACAAACGACGAGAATATCATCGTCTTTTGTCGTTGTGTAATTGACTTGGAAATTATTGATATACGTTTATTCCGTTTTAAATAAACATCTTTAATCCAATATAAGTGGCGTGGAAGTGGTCTAGGGTTTTAGTTTGTCCTTGCCTCATTCACATGAATTAACACTGGTAGTTACATTTTATGTTACAATAAGTAAGTCAATTAAAATGTACATATAGTAAGTCGGGGGAAGATGCCAGTTGGAGGAAGTCGCCATCCAGGGGCTAATTTCGATTACTATCGACAGATGGCAGAATCACTGATCTCGTTCTGTACGTGAAGGTACGATGATGTAATATTGGCGGCAAAACGGCGGAGCGATTAAAGAAAGTTAAATTTTAAGAATTTATCAGGGTAAGTGACTCATTTTATTCATTTGATATAACTTATTGGAACTCCTAGAATAAGGTATTACTGTTTGTTTTACGATGGGATCTTGGATGTTATGGATAAATATGTATTTAGGGGGAAACCAATTCTATGGCGGGACCATACTTGAATAGGACGTCACACTGGCGTCTTACCCTGATGTGTGGGGTGAACGCCAGCAAAAAATTTGGGGTATAATGCCACTTGAGGCATCTTAACCCAATCAGTATTTAAGCATTTAATGTTACACGTTACTAGAAGGTATAACCGTATTATCCATGCCATATTAATATGACTATTTTCTGTTATAATTTATAATAGTTTTAACAAGTTTTACTTTAGTAACATGTCGTAAAAAGTCACAGAATTTCATAACCTATTAATAAGTTATCTTGTAACCGAATGCTATTTATATTTCAGAAAATGGCACGTAAATATGTTAGAAAAACAGACCGAGGCAAATGGTCTGCTGGAAACCTAATACATGCCATTGCAGATGTCCGTTCCGGGAAAATGACTCTGTGGAACGCGTCAAAGAGGTATGACATACCCTATAGGACCCTACAACGCCGTTTGAAGAATAACGATTTTGTCAAAAAGGCTCCAGGACCATTTGGGACACTGGGATTTGAGAATGAGGACAAACTTGTGCAGTACATGCAGACGCTGGAAAAGAGCGGCTTCCCTCTGAGAAGCATAAGCGTGCGTCAGTTAGCCTATTCATACGTGGAAAAAAAACAAAATTCCTCATCGCTTCAATCGTGAGAAGAAACTTGCAGGATATGACTAGTTCCAGCTCTTCATGCAAAGACTTCCTAACTTGAAATTGAGAAAAGTACAGGGGATCTCAAGAGCACGAAGTGCACCAATACTTTCAGCTTCTGTTGCAGATATGCGAAGAAAATGATTTCTTCGCACATCCTGGGAAAATCTACAATATGGATGAGTCCGGGCTTCAGCTTAACAATGATCCA
>JAHWFO010009481.1:242383-257626 GCA_023313115.1 Rhysida immarginata | reverse complement strand
TCTCTTAAAAACGCGCTGAAAAAGAAGGATAAAAAATGGGAATAGAGAGTATAGAATAATGGGGAAAAGTGAGATACATAAAGTGAGGGATAAAGAAGGAGTAAAAAACGGAGTAAAGCGGATAAAATATAAATTTTAATCAATTTTATTTGTTGTTGGTTGATGCGGTAACTTTTTTTTCCTTTTTGGTTTTTTGCTGTGAATGTTATTATGAGCAGAATGAATAATTTTATTGGTGCTATGGCAACTGTTTTTGTTGTTTATCACTGATTTGTTCCATTTGCTTTGTTTTCTTTTTTTAAGATTTTGCTGTGAATGTTTATTTTTTTTCATATTATGTAGTCCATATTTTAAGCAAAAGTTTAATCAGCGTATTAAACTTTTCCTTATTTGAAATGTTTAATGTACCAAAATTATATGGAACGTAACCCCTTCATGGTTATCACAATCCTTCCTTGATAGCTCCATTTTCTTTTCATTATCCTAAAAAATTCATACATTTGGTAACCGCGCATATATTTTCTCTTTTTAACCATAACATAAATTAAAAATTCAAAAAAGTCCATTCTCAATGAGAAAATTTGAGATGTGCCAAAACATAAATATATTATACTGTATGTACTGATGGTAAATCATTGTTCCCAGAAATTTTAATTAAATTAAAGTTTTGTACTTTAAATGAGGCAAATATCGAGTAAGCAGCTGCTGGATAATTCTTTTAAAATGTATTAACATACAAGGTTGGGATTAAATAAGAGATATAAATAACAATAAAGTAAATACGAGGCGTGTTCAAATGATACCCGTCTGATTCTAGTAGGTGTTGTAAGAAGAGGAAACAAAGGCAAATATAAAAAGAAGCATTTAATGAACAGTATTCTACCAGTGTTGTTCCAGTCATTACAGCTGAAATAGAGCTATTACGTTTCAGTTATTTATGTTATGTCATTACCGTTTCCTCTTTATATATTTCATTTTTCGTTTCTTTCATCTCCTCTCTCCTCTTCTTTGTACAATGCCCGGTACGAAAGAAAAAGGAAACTGGCGAGTGCGTAAATGATTAAAACTCGTTCAACCAATTAGAAACAGAGAGGAAGTGGAGCATTACTTATAGACGAACTCCGCGATGCAGTGTCACAACCTAGGGACGAACAGTGAAACCTTCTATGCATGAAGAAAAACAAGAGCTCGTTCCTCGTGTTTATGTGTCTAGTTGTCTGAATTACGGGGGGAAATTTGGCCCTGAAATAACCTCCCATAAGTTTCTAAAAGCAGAAGCCTCCAGAAAGCCTGAAATATAACGATAAGGCGGGATTCAGCTCCAAAGATAACCACATCAAACAGTCTACTCTGTACATTTTTCACGATCTGACTTTCACCCTTTATATCATTCGAAAATAACACACATGAAGCCCGAAGTCATTTCATCAATTATTGAATAGACGTCAAAGCCAAGTTAATTTGATTATTCATTCAAAATCATGTAGGTGGAGACTGGCAATATATTGATATGATATATCAGGGTTTATCGATTCTGTTAATTGAAAGCAATACCTAAATTAGCAAACGACTAATTTTAATAACCACACCCCTATTTTGTGGTAAATTTTATAATAAATGAACTAAATCAACAATAAATGGTTGATATATAGAAATTCTAGTGTTATATTTTGCATTAGACTGCTGCTGGGTTTTGTCGGACTTCACATAAGAGCATTTACTTGTCTAGAGTGCAGATTCAATAATGGTTGAAAACTTCAGCTATTCATTTATGCAACTAAGCTTAGTAAAATTCGCTGTGTAAACATGGATGTGTTCTAATTTATGGAAGAATTTTCTTCTTCTATCACATTTTTGCCTAACTTTCAGCATCATGTCAGAAAGTTCTTGAGAAATTTCCAATATTACTCGTAAAAAGTTATTTTTAAACACCAGAAATACTCAAAAAAGCACATAATATTATTACAACGCAAAGCAAGATGTTACAGGAGAAGTTGATGTGTTCTTTAAGTCTATAATCCAAATATTGCCTTTGGTTTGAAATAAACTACATGCTTTTGTTGTGTTTTCCATAGTTTACTTCATACTTTAACATTTCCAATTTTTGCCATTAGATGGCAGAAATCTAACGGCGCATGTGCTTACACTATAGCAGATTTGTCTATCCTAACATTCCCTAGTGAAATCGCAGCTGAAACAAAAACGAAACAAATCTGGCTCTCGATTCCGCTTGCCTTGCTGGTATATTTTATTATTGTATCATTACTATCATTAAGTATGTTCTCCTTTAAACAGTTAAAATAATTATCAACAAATTTGTTAAGAATTTGAAAGGTATAATTATTGTTCTTGTTCTTTACGGCAAGTGTCTCAAGCAAAACTTTCAGGATCATTATCAAAAGCTTGCGCCAGTTTATTGTAGATGTCTGCTTTATTCAACGGCCTCCGCCTCGCCTTAAGTCTGTTTGTTCAAGGAAAACTATATACAGTCAAGCTAGATTGTTTTCTCAAATTCATCTCATTCAAACAGGCCTTAGAAATGACGTTCTTGTTTTCACCTGCAATGCTGTGTTATTAATCAAAGAATTACTTTTATCAAACACATGTTTTAATTTCAACATTCCAAATACAATGGCACTAAAAGGTTTCCGTTCTCATGAAGAGACAGACACAGAGGAAGAATCCCAGGCCATGGAAACAATTCTAAATACTATTGAGAGTTTAAAAAAATGCCTATTTTTAAAAATTATTTGCATTTTTCTGCATTTATGCGTATTTTTTAATATTTGTTTACATAAATAAAGATGTGGGTTGTTGTTTGAACCAGTCCATAACTGCTTCCTGCATCTCCTCATCCTTGTTGAATCGTTGCTACTTGAGGAATTTCTTCAACGGCCCGAAGAGATAAACCCGCAAGTGGAAAAATCCGGGATAAAAGAATGACTTTTGAGAACCTCTCATTTCTTCTTTTCTACAGTAGTGCATCCACAATAGCTTTTGCGATATGCGTGCGTGCATTGTTGTGAAGAATGCCGGGTCGCTTGTTTTTGATAGCCATCTTTATCTTTTGTTTTTTCGCGGACGAAATTTTCCGTCTGTCCAAACAGTGGGATGCGTGCCTAAACGCCATGGATGACTTCTTTCGAGAAACGAATGTACAATACTGTTCATTAAATACTACTCTTTCTAGTTGCTTTTGTTTCTTTTTCCCTGCCTTCTAGTTATAACACCAACTTGATTCGAACGGGTTTCATTTGAACACGTCTCATACTAAAGGAAGGAAACTTTTATTAATATGATTAGCATGTAATACAAACCTCAATTCACCTGAAGATGGGAACAGACAAATTCTGGATGGTGATTAATGTTATTTTCAGTATATCTATGTATGGATAAACTTCAAAGTAAAACACTCTGCCTCCACACCAATGTTTCGACGACTCTAACTAAGGCGGAGGAGAGTCGGAGTATTGAAAACAGGCTGATCTTAAGCTGTGTTTACAAGGTAGCTGTATGTTTCAAGGCAAGTGGTCTCAACTCTGGAGTGCATTTCAGGGCTATAACATTAACTCGGAAACCAGGAACTCCGAAGAGCCACAACACAACATGAAACCCAATATTTGGCTCTAACTCTCTCTGAACTCGCCAGCTTCCACGGAAACCATAATATCGAGGCAAATTGCGTACAAACAACTTAATCAAAGAGACCTGTATGCAGGAAGACCGATGGTCTGCATCCCACTCATCCTTGCGCAAACGAGTGACCATCTTAGATAGTGCAGTCAATATCGGTCCTGCATCCAAGCTTAATGGGCGACAATGATTCACTTTAGCGACGAGTCTAAGTTCGTGTTTAAAGAGACTCACGATTTGTTCCTATTTGGAGAGAATTTGTTAGTGGTAGAGGTGAATTTATGACATGGAGCTGGATGGGCACATGGCAAGCTATATTTTTGAACGAGGTGTCGTACCGGCCAACTTTACAAGGATGACAACTTAAAGCCAAACGTTAGACTTTTCATAAAAGGTTTAGATTCGCATTTTATTTTCATTGTAACTCGTTCGCATAGGGCTACTCTAAACAATAATTGCACGCTTGCTTGGAAGTGTCTGGATTGGTTGGATTCCAGCAGAATAAAAGATTATGTCTTCTTCTCGCAACATTCGTAAACCGTTTCTTTCACATCATTTGTCTGATGAGCAGAAAACCGTGGCTAATGGACACTTCTGATACTACTTCGTCAACTGTCATAGGGCCATTTTTCCAAATTAAATTGTCTATACCTTTAATGTTTCTAGTGTTAGAACTGTTTTTTTTTTCATTTATCCCAGTCTGCATCGTCTATGAAAGAGACGCTTATCTTGAATCTTTCTACCTAATTGTAAATCTGTGCCTTAAATATACATACACTTCGGACTTGTCGATAGATTTCTACTGACTCTCAACTGTAGCTTGTAAAAGACGGATGGCTGACCACTTTTCTTTTGAGTAAGTTTCCAGCCGACCAACCATTTACGAAGCTAGGTAACAGAAAGCATAGTTCAGGGTTAAAACCACTCACCAGAGAGCGCACTACACTGCATTGGTACTAAAGCACTGTATAAAGAAAGTACGGACAATTCATTGTTGCAGGCAGCCATTTTGACTCCTATTTCGTATGATGATTGGTCGTGTTTTGCAAATTCAAACTTCAGAGGCACATTTCTCTCTAACTTTTGTCAAAAAGAATGTCTTCAATCTGCAAATTTGAATTTATCGCCAAACAAAAAACAATCATCATAAAAAACAGGAATGAAATAGAAGTCAAAATGGCTGCCTGCAACAATGATTGTCCATACTTTCTTTATACAGTGCTTTACATTGGTACAACATTCCTTATTTTTGGTCTCATACGCATTTTCTAACTTTAGCTTGACTTCTTCTCGTATAATGGGACAAAGTGATATTCAAACTTTACAAAATGTCTTATAGTGAGTAGTAAGAAGTAGTATACTTCCACGATGATTTAGCTGGTTAATAATAATTCTTTATTGTTCTTCTTGAGTAGGCGCTGTAGATTTCAATACAGAGCATTTCAATGTGGTGGCATTCTGTTGAGGTTTCCTGAAATGTGTAAGGCGTCTATTATTTCTTCAATGGTTCCAGAAATTTGGTTTTCTTCTAGAAAATAGGGGGCAAACTTTGATTTGAAAGTGTGATCACATTAAAGATTTTCTTTACTTATCAACTTTCATAGAAGTTCATTGTTTAATTTTTGAAATAGTCTTCATTTTATGTGTTCTTTTTAATTTTGGACACAAGTTTATTTATTCAATTTACATTACGATTATCAATGATGATGAGTAGTATTTTATTAAGGAACATATTTTCCAAACTAGTTTTATCATCTCAACATTAGTAATCTTACTTCCTAATGAAAAGTAACCCCTAATAGTCGATTTCATTTTTTATTTACTTCTTATCTGTGTATATAAATTTACTGAAATTATACATTTTATACACATTTTACACTTTTATCTTAAAAATAAGAAATTTATTTATTATCACGATAAAATAAAATAGAGAAGCAGCGTTTTATAAAATATTGTGGCAAAACATCTCAAAAAAAAATAATTTCACAATTGGCAAGCAGCTGCGTTGGAATTTTACTCGTTAATTTATTCCTTTGTTAATCGGTTCAACGACTTTCTTACTCCCTCGAGTTGCAATAATCGCTAGGCGAATTCTTTTCACTCCATTTCTCTTCACAACAATACGGCAAGAGGGAAAGAGGAAAAGAAAAAGAGAGAGAGAGAGAGGGAAAGTGAATGGAACCAATAAATATTACCTGGGGAGAAAACGGGTTAGAAAGGAGGAAATCCTCAGAATGGAGTTGAGGGATATTTCCTTCCACCTCCGAGTGTTTCAGCTTTTCTCCTATAATCTTCCATGAGGAAACAAATTCCAAATTCTCTCTCTTTCTCTTTTCTCTCTCTCTCTCGCCCTTTCTAGCCTCACTCGATAATGCGGGTACCCACAATCTTCCACAATCCTCACGAAGAGGGTCCATTGTAAATATGCAACAAATCCTTTCGTTTTGAAACGCTGAAAATTCAAACCCTTGTTTTTCCCTTTGTAAAGTACATTGGCTATGCGCCATGTAATCTCATTCCCTTTTCTTATTCACCTGGTTGCTTCATTTTATTGAAAGAGTAGCTGTGGTTAAAAAGAACAAACTTCTATGCTTATTAACTTGTCGCTGAAACACATAAAGTGCTATAAAAACAATAGTTTTAATCTGGAGAACAACTGTTCTAAATGATAATAAAGTTATTTCGCGAACATTTTTGCTCTGATCCAAAGATGATTTGTATAAATTTTATTGTAAAATCATAGCATATATCAAAAAAATCAAACGAATAATATTAAGAATTATTGAAGTAAGGAATGATTTTTAAAAGTTATAGAATAGCCAAGTTTCGTATTTATAATGATTAGGAGTTAAGATATTTCATGTTGTATCTTATTGCTCGTACTGGAGTTGATCAACAAAGACTGACATGTAAGACTGAAATTTTTCATAACTATTTATTGGTTCCATGTTTTCAATGCTTACATACTATTTTCTCACAGTAATCTCCCTCCACTTCGATGCGCTTTTTAAAACATATCATCCAGTTCTAAAATACGGGATTATAAGGGAAGAGAGGCGTGGTGCGCAGGTTATGTTGAATTTAGCCAAATAGTCAATGCCTCCAATCGCCACTTGAGATCTTGCATTGTCTTGATGAGGTTATCATGCAATTCCATAAAGTTATTACATTATCTTTGCAAAATTGTCTCTTTAGAATCTTTACTGACCTGTAACTATAGTGTTCGATAAAATTGCGTATTGATAAAAGCAGGGTCATATAAGGTTATCACCATTACGTTACCTGCAGAAAACTATCACTAAACTCATTTTTCTTTAAGTTAGAGAATCTGGAAATTTCCAAAGAGTGCTGGCTTGTTTTCTTTCGGGGTTGTCTGATATAGCTAACATTGACAATTGATTCCAGTGAAGATTCGGCAATAACACTTCTCCATGTAGTCAATCTGTGATAGACAAGCCGCCTCCAAAGGACTGCTGCCCCCAAATGTTTACTTGTGCACTAAAAAAAATTTGAATTTTTGAAATTCTGACTTCGGATTCTTAAAGACCATCAAAAAATAGAATAGGAATGTCGGCAGACCCACTCTCTATTTCTTTGTCTTCATCGATAAAATTGGGTTCAAAACTTTAAAAGTTCCACACTTTCAGGGCCTCTATCTCCTAAACGGTTGAATCAATTTAAAAAACACCAAGAATAAAACATTTCTCGAATATTGTATACAATCTGAATATACCATTAAAAATAGGGGTTCCTATTTAAGATTTCAAAGTTACCTCTTCCCCCAAGCCCCCCTCATAAGGGAGGGGGTAATTTTTTAACTAATGAATTTCTCCCGCGAAATAATTCACTTTGATTTTGGACATTTTTTCGTACAATGCTCAGTTTCCGAGATATTCAGTTATCTCAAGATAAATGCCTCACCCTATATATTAATTTATATACTTTATTATTCTGCATTAATTCATAATGCAAAAATAAATAAATAAATAAATAAATAAATAAATAAATAAATAAAAATAAATTTGAATTTTTCCGTGGGGTTTAAATTTAAAAAATAAAAAACTTCTTAAAGCTCTTCGTATAAAGCACAGGGTGATTAGAAAGTTTCTTCCTGATAAAGAAGTTACATAAAAGATCTGTTATGTTCTTTGCAGCTTTTTGTTCAGCTCAACAATGAGAATGATTTTAGCCATTTTCGCCGATCCTTCTTCCTCTTACAAGGGAACCATCCGAACATGTAACTCAGGTTTAAACCAAATTGAAATATGTTATTCACCTGAATAAACCATTGATACTTGAAAATTAGAAATCGCACTATTTTGGTTTTTTCAATTAAACCGCGAAAACGAAAGAACTTCTTTGTATATGCCTACGTTGCCTTTCCAAAACGCTACTGTTTCGCCCATAGATGAAGCGGTTTGCAGGTTAATACATTTTTGGTGCTTGACGGAACTTCTTTCCTCCACCATTCAACATTGCTCAAGATTACATTTTACATGACAATAATGAAACTATAGCCCGGTCTCAGCTAAATTCTCCCTAACTGCAATTGGTTGAAGCTTAATCACAAGCGCTTAATCACAAACGATGAGCCATTAATTCTTTTGTATTCTTAATAAAAAATTCAATTCTTAAATTTTTAATGTTCCCGAAATGCTTTTTTTAATAAAACTTAATAATGATCTGGTCAAACTTTCATTTCCTTCAAAACAAAAATGCACCTTTTTAACTGCTAAACCATTCAACAAAAGAACAATGGCTGACGATGTTGCTGCTGCATCACGGGGGATAGAAGGGAAAATTTTAGGACTCGTTTTAAATGTCCAAATTATTTTTCTTAATCCTGTTCTTCATAAGCCGTTGAAATTTTTGTAAGTGTTTTTTATCATCCTATGTTGTGGGTTGTCAAGGAAACCAAGTAACAAAACAATGTATTCATACACAGGGTAAGAAGGCCGACCAATCGCAGTTAGAGAGAAATTATCTAGAGCCGGAGTCATGGTCTGTAAATTAAGGAGATTTACAGATCATGGCCGGAGTGTAAATTGTGTGAAGGAGCAGCAGATGACAATTGAATGAATTCTGAAGTTCCTAAACAAAATTTAAAAAGCAAAAATAGATTACTAAATTAGTTAATTGTCATCTAGTAAAAAAAAACTTGAATGGAATTAATAACCATTTCCTAAATATTTTATTTTATTTTAAAAGGACTCTTGCAGTGGAGCGCCATAACATTTGCTTCGGTAATCTTCGTAAATTTCCGGGTCTGAATGAAGCACTATCATTGCCATTTCCACAAAGGTTCGGTTTTATTTTTTGGCACATTTAAAAAATAAAATAGTGTGATTTCTTATTTGCTAAGGGCAATCAGTGACATTAGGTGAATAAAATATTTCAATTTAGTTTGAAATTTTAAGATACAGGTTCGGATGATTTCCTTGTTAGTCTCCTGTTTTATATTTTTAGATTACTTTTAGGGTCAGTTTGATTATTGCCGTTGAGAATAAAGGCATAGACTTCGGAATATATATTTGGCTTTTCACATCTCGGATGTTTTTTGTAGTTAGAGGATTTCCCTTCCTAAGCTACACAAATAATTCTGTTGCATGGCTAACAAATTTTCCAGTCTCTCAAGTTTCGGTTATGGTTTGTTTGAAAAACCGATTTTTTATAAATCAGTGTTGAGTTATTGTTGAACTACCAAGATGGTGCAGCCATTTCCCAAGGTATGTTTGAAATATTGCTTCCAGGATACCAATGATTCGCATACTGAGAGTGTTGACATGTAAAATGAAGATTCTGTTGGATCAATTTATTATTTTTATCTAGGAACACGAACGTAACTTATAGCATTAACACGCAAAAATATTTTTAATTCGTAAATGCTCTCGTGTTTTTATTGAAGTGTCAAACAAGTTTTCCTGTGGACCGTCGACTAGATGATTTTTTATGTCGTTCAAGTACTATTAGTTTAATATTATATCACTATAATTATTTTAGATATAGAAATTAAATGAAGTTTTTCAAAACTCCTCAGATAAATGTTTCTTTTTCTACTTGTAATAAATGACTCTAAAGCTCACAGATTTTGGACTTCTTTAGAGGAAAAAAAATCTAAACATGTAATCGCTAACCTGTTATTGTGATCGATGTAAATGGCAGTTGAAAGATTGAGCCGCCTTAAGAATAATTTTTTGTTTTTTTGGTAATTTTTTGTGCAAATAAGTTTTTTGCTTTATACTTTTCTTTTAAGAAAGAATAGTGATTTTTGATAGTTTTTTCCTTCACCAAAATGACACAAAGATTTACGATCAATAGTAGAATTTGTAGATTTAAAAAACCACTTGAATCAAAATAGAATCTTGTTTAGTTGCCAACTGAAGTAAAAATGAAAAATTTAAAAATGTTAATAGAAACACTCACCGCAAAAGCAATATATTATCGTGGTATTTTCAGTAGAGCATTGCTCTTGAGATTTGTTTCTTTGATTGAATATTTTTTTACCTTTAGAAATATGTGTTTTCTCAAGCATAAGGGCTGTTGCTTGTTTTGGAAATTTTAGCTACTTTTTTTTTCATTGCCAACGAGAATTTTTTTGGTTTCCCCATTCTTTTTCCAAATTCCTCGATAAAAATAATAAAATAAAGTGCAAACATTAAACCATTTTTTTTAGATTCATAAAACTCATCCTTCTTTTGGGATTCATTAACAGGTTTGCATTTTTCATTCAAATATACATTTTTTCACAAAATAATAAGAAATAATGAAATAAATTTCAAAAACAAAAATATTGCTTACGAAGGTCGATTACATTATATGATAACGAACTGAAAGTTCGACGCTAGCTCTCAATCCCTTTCTCCACCATCCATCATGTTAACATAGTATCCATGCATTTGAATTATACCTCTGCTGATCACTCCATGGCAGGAGACTCTTCTAAAGTGATGCCATATCCAGAGTGTCCCCTTTCCGTTTACAGACTTTCCGCAGACCTAATTTTTTTACCCTTTCAGGACTGTAATAAATTGCCCGGGTTTTTTCAGTCACAATGCTAATAAGGTCTAAAAAATCAAAAAGCTATCCCAGGTTTGGTTTGGTTTGTTTGGTATTAACGTCATTTTCAACTGCCATGGTCATTTCAGGACGGCGTTATAGGGGCCGCAAATTTTGCCTCGCAAGGGTTCTTTAACGTGCAGCCGGCAAACGACTACACGGGACCAACGGCTTTAGTTCCCTTCCGAAGGAAGTGCGTGATCTCAGGATTGTCCCCCTGAAAAAATCCTCGTCGTCCTCGAGCATCAGAGGCGATCACGCAACCACTGAGCCACCGAGGCCGATTTGAACCCAATCGTATCGATGAAGACAAAGAGATAGAGGGTGGATCTTAAAGACATTCCTATTCTACTTTTTGATGGTCTTTAAGAAATCTGAAGTCAGAATTTCTAAAATCCAAAATTATTATGTACATAAGCGATCTTTTACAGTCACAATGCTAATGAGATCTACATGTATATACAGTGTGTTTCAAATAAAGTGTAACAGTGGAATATCTGAAGAAATACACATCGGATCGAAAAACAAAAAACACGTGTTTAATATTCTTCAAAAAGCTATCCAATGATACAAAATTCGACCCCCCACCACCATCCTTTATTTTTTGGATTTAAGTTATTAAACGTATTTTTTGTTTATTCCATCCGATGTGAATTTCTCCAGATATTCCACTGTTAAACTTTACTTGAAACACCCCTGTATATTAAATTCTCTGTATGTATGTTTGTCTGTCTGTTTGCTGTGCATTCCAAAAAGGCTAGACCAAGCTTGATGAAATTTTGCATGGTAATCAGGTTGACCACGGAAATGTTTTAGCCAAGTCAAATTGATCCGAGGTTAAGGACATGGTAGAGATAAACGTTTTTTTACTCCCTCCCCCTACATTCTCTCTCTCTTTTTTTAAGGGGTCCTAATTTCTCTGATCACGTAAAGGGTAATAGAAGAAGATAGATAGATAGTTTGGTTTGGTTTGTTTGGTATTAGCGTGCTTTTCAACTACCATGGTCATTTCAGGACGGCGTTATAGGGGCCGCAAATTTTGCCTCGCAAGGATTCTTTAACGTGCAGCCGACAAACGACTACACGGGACCAACGGTTTTACTTTCCTTCCGAAGGAAGTGCGTGATCTCAGGATTTCCCCCCTGAAAAAAATCTTCGTCGTCCTCGGCCGGGGTCGAACCCGCGTCCTCGGGCATCAGAGGATCAGAGGTGATCATGCAACCACTGAACCACCGAGGCCGATGATAGATAGATAGATAGATAGATAGATAGATAGATAGATAGATAGATGGAAAGAAGAATAAAGAAGACAGAAGAAGAAAGATAGATTAACTGGAGGCTTTTGTTGCTGAAAATGAGTTAAATCTACTCGATGACCCACCGTCAAAGCTTCTTTCTTGATGCGCATGGAGGCACAAACCTTCCTGATCCACCTTCTTTTCGCTGCGGCATCTTCTGGCATTTCTTACTGGAGTCAGGACTGCACATTCAGCTTTTAAGACTGAACTTGGCCAAACAGATTCTCCAATATGCAATATTTCAAGGAATTCAGCCATGGCCACGATTTTGCAACAAACAACGGCTCATTGTCTGGGATGAGTGCACCATGTCAAATCCCAAGGGGATGGAAGCTGTTGACAAAACTTTGAAGGATATCAGATGCAGTGACAGTCTCATGGAAGAAGTGATTGTGGTAATTGCAGGAGACTTTCGACAGACTCTTCTCGTCATCCCAAAAGGAACAAAAGCTGATGAGCTGAATGCTTCTTTGAAGACCTCCATTCTCTGGCAACTAGTTCAGAAACTGTAACTGAACACCAATATGAGAGCGTCTGTTTGGTAATTTAATAGCTGAGCATTTTTCACAGCAGCCGTTTGCCTTTGGCAACAGAAGATTGCCTTTGTACCAACAGCTCGACATGCATCAACTGCTATGTGGACAGATGGCTGGCAAAATAGTCAAGGCAAAAGTCTTTTCTAACATGAACAACTACAAAGACTCCACCTGATTGTGTGAGTGATTTTGGGTACACAAAATGATGAAGTCGACAAAATCAATCTGGATCTCCTAAAATGTTGCCTGAAACAGCAAGTTCTTTTCGATCTACTGACACTGTTGTCAATTAGGATGAAGCTGCAGAGTTTCCAACTGAGTTTATAAACTTTGTCCAGCCACCTGGAATGCCACCGCACAACCTTAACCTCAAACATGGGGCCCCAGTCTTGTTGCTGAGAAACTTGGACCCTCCACGATTGTGCAATGGAACAATGTTAATCATCAAAAGCATGAAGTCACGTTATCGAAGTTATGATCATCACAGGGAAATACAAAAGAGAAATAGTCTTCATTCCAAGAATCCCACTGATTCCATCAGACGCAGGTTTGCCATTTCAATTGAAGAGACTGCAATTTACTCTTAAGCTCAGTTTCGCTATATCAATCAACAAGTGTCAGGGACAGTTCTTGAACTAATTGGACTTGATTTATAGTCTCCTTGCTTTTTTTTCATGGTCAGCTGTATGTTGGCTGCTCACGTAATCTCTACATCTACTCTAGCAAGAAAGGCTTCACTTGGAAGCTCTGCATTAACTAATTCCATTTTTGTATAGTTTGTGTTTAACTTATGTTTTTTGCTTTGTTCAACAGAATAAACTCTTTCAATTAAAAACTATTCCTGACAAGTTTTTTCAGTTATGATAGCTTTCACTTCCGTAATCTTATAAACATTTCCGCAATCTTGTCCTGAAGGATTAAGGCATGATGTGAACTATCGACAAGAGAAAATACATTTAATATTAAAAAAAAACTTGTGAGTCGCGGGATACCCGACCGAAATGAAATTTCAAGTTCATGATGATAGTTAGTGAAAAACATTGGATGATGTAATCAGTGAAAAGGATTAGTTACTAATAATGATTAAAAACACAATCATTTAAAACATGAAAGATTTATTTAAAAAACCAAAGTAATTTTATACAAATATAAGTTTATGATTTAGCAACAGTGTTTTGCCTTATTCTAAACATTTTAATTGTTACAAAAGCTTTAGAGAAATATTAATAATATTTAATAATATACAATATTATCCCCTTCAGTCACCTTGGCAACATATGTTTCCAACTTGTATCTTGGACGTTTACCTTGTCAAAAGTGCGGTATTTTTTTATGTTTTGTAAAATTTCGTACTAAATAAATGACATGAATAAAATCTGTTGATTCTCTAATAAATATGTATATTTCGGTAGCAAATATAGCCATACATGTAAAAAGATAATAAAAAATGTTAATAAATAAAAAACTGCTGGTTATGTTTAATGTAACAGTATCAATATAATAAATGTAAAAACAAAATTTTTACAATCGAATTTAAGGTCTGTGTCTGAAGGGGCTACACAATAAATTTAAATTTGTACATTCGTCATTGAAACGAAGTCTCCAACAATACATTTAATCCAAAAATTATCAATGAAAAAAAACAAGTTGAAAATGTGGGAACTGCATTGCCAGAACGATGTTAACAAAAAATGATATTACACGAGAGCATGCCGTGTATAATTATTCTCGTTCTGTTGCAATATTTTTTTTCAAGTATTAAAAAAGTAGAATGACTTTATTAAATCAAAATCACTGAGATTCAGATAGTCTTAGCTCCGCAACAATCAAATGTTTTATTCAAATTATTTATTAATTTTAAAATTACTTAAATTCCAAATTTTAAACTCAGTTTTATCGATAAAGGTAAAGAGATAAAGTATCGGTCTTATAGACATTCCTATTCTACTTTTCGATGATCTATCCGAATCTAAAGTCAAATTCAAAAATTCGGAAAAAAATGGCAACACCAACCGACCGACTGCGCAAATCCAGTAACAGGTTCATCATGGGAGGAAAAGATATTCACAAGTTGTGAATATTTTTTTTCTCGCCTTCCATGTTTCTTTCTTCGCGTCCTTTCTTTATCCAGTATAATCGAAGGGGGAAGTGAAAGTAACAGCGCATGAATGGAGAGGGAAGAAAAAGTAACAACTGATTAGTTCACCAGTCCAAAGTTCTTCCGCTTTGGCGCTGTTTTTATTTCATAAATTTAGCATTGAATCAGTTAGCAATTTCGCTTCCCGTTCTCCATATTCCCTGGACAGGCCCTGAGAGAGAAGGCCTGCGGACAAAAGGTGGATATATTGTTACATCATCATCAAGCGGCTATTGTTAATCGTATTTCTACCAATAATAAGCCCTAAATTTGACCGCTTGATGATGATGTAACAATGTATACATCTTTTGTCTGCAGGCCTTCTCTCTAGGAGGTATTGTCCTGAGACTCAAAAGTCACCTGTCCATCTTAGTCCGAGCAACAATGTAACCATCATTGTATCCAACAAACGTAACAATACTGATTATTAAAATACAAGATGGAAACAATGAAGGTTAAATTGTTGCTCGGACTAAGATGGTCAGGTGACTTTTGAGTTTCAGGGCCTGTCTCGCTCGTTGGCCTCGGTACTATCTCGTAGCCCACGAGAAAGACAGGCCTGGGCACTCAAAAGTCACCTGAC
>JAHWFO010009481.1:222795-235728 GCA_023313115.1 Rhysida immarginata | reverse complement strand
AAAAGATTGTTTATTGTTATTTATGCTTGTTTATATTTACAGCCTACGTTATAATAAACACAAAAAATAAGAACAATTCTTTCTTATTAATCTTTCTTGTTAGTTTTTAATTAAAATGTTATTGAAATTCATTTTCCCAAGCTAAGTTTTAATTGGTTACTAATGAAGGAATATTCATTAAAAATCTTTAGCTATAGGGCATTAGCAGCAAAACGTAAATAAAAAAATTTCTTTCAGGCTTTTTTTTTCTGTTCGTGTAATTTCCTTTACGTTCAATCTCATCAAGCAGAAAATGTCAAAGTGGAACGCGTCTTTCTGTCGAATTTAAAACACGTTCTTTAATGTTAGGAAATTGATTAGTAATTACCTGCTGTTAGAGAAAGCAAATTTAAAGCCAATACTAAAACTGCAATATCTCGTGAGAACAAGGTATCAGTTTTAAACTTAAGTCATTATTTCCTTTACTGTGATTATGTAGAAAGGCGAAAATACAGGGTGAGTCAAACGTCGCAGTACACCCTGTTTTTTCGAAAAACTTGCAGGAATTGGGAAATCTGAATATTCCAGTAAGGTTTGGGTAAGGTGGTCTATCTTTTGCGGTATGTACCGAACATGGCCGCCATCTTGAAATCGGCCATCTTGAATCTAAGTCAATTTTTTTAATGGAAAGGGGGTCGTGTGATATATCAAATAACATCAGCATTTTCTGACAATTTCATTCCTGTAAACAGATTTGAAGCAGCAGTTATGGTTCAAAAGTTACAACACATTTTGTTTGGAATTACAGACTGGACTGTTCTCCATAAAGGACAGTCATTTAATGTGTTCAACATGGTGTCCCTTTTGGTCAAGGCATATTTGAAGGCGCTGAATCCAATCGTCATGCACTCGCAGAAGGATTTCCGCAGAAATGCTGGCACACGCTTCTTCAATGCGTTGCTGGAGATGGTGTCTGTTTCTCATTTTCTCTGCATATATGAGTTGCTTTAAATAACCCCACAGATAAAAGTAAAGTGGTGTCAGATCAGGTGATGTGGATGGCCATTCCACAGCACCACGTCAGCCAATCCAATGACCATTTAATTGAACATCTAACCACTGAACAAGATACTTTGTGCAAAAGAGGGATCTTGTCGATTTTGCTCTAGGGCCCACGTGCAAAAATGCATAAGTCTATCTGGGTCATCCTCCGCTAGATGCTGGAATATCTGAATCTTGAATGGATGCCATTGATGAGGATGAAAGATTCGTACGATCGATGATTGGCTGATTCCACATTCTGCTGACAAACGTCGTGTGCGTGCGTTGTTGGCTCTTTACGAAGGACGCCAAAACCATTGTTGAGGTTGTCTCGTCAGTATTACTTATTGGAATTAATTAATTAAGCATCTGACAGTGCTGTGTGAAATTGGAGGTCTTTCTGGGTGCCAGTTGTTAAATCTGCAGCTATGACACGGAAATTTCGTTCTCCAGACATCAAAATGACCTCAATTCTCTCCTCCGTGGTCAAAGCCATCTTCAGATACCTGCTACAAAATGAAACAAAATGTGTTGTAACTTTTGAACCATAACTGCTACTTCAAATCTGTTTACAGGAATGAAATTGTCAGAAAATGCTGATATTGTTTGATATATCACACGACCCCGTGTCTATTAAAAAAAATTGACTTAAATTCAAGATGGCCGATTTCAAGATGGCGGCCATGTTCGGTACACACCGTAAAAGATAGACCACCTCACCCATACCTGAATAGAAAATTCAGATTTCCCAATTACGGCAAGGTTTTCGAAAAAACTGGGTGTACTACGACTGTTGACCCACCCTGTATAACAGTTTATTTATAATCAGTAATTTTTCATCAACAAACTTAAATTTCAAAAGGCTCTTAAGTGTATGCTGGTATATGAATATTATTATTATTTTCTGTGATATCGATTGCTGAGATCGATTTATGAGTCTCTTCTTTTCTAACCTTGCTGTTAATCTTATTATTTAATTATTATTGATCTTATTATTAATTAATCTAAAGGTTTATTATTCAAACTTTTCTTTAGATTAAAATGTTTTAAACTTCGTTGTAAGTTTTAGGGTGAATGTGTATAAATTAAATGTGGCTATTTTAGTAGCATTTCGAGCAAACAGGCTAAGCTATCGCCGCAGTTAAAACCAGAGCTGTGGGTCGAGTCTAATGCCGTTTTTGACTCCTTGAATTTTTGGCTCTAGCAGAAAGTTTCTAATAATTTTGACTTAAAATTCTATAGACATATACACTCAACATCAAAAAAATTTACGGCCAACTACTTAATAATCACGTTCATCCCCCTCTTGCCATCAAAACAGCCCTTCATCTGGCAAGGCATGAACTTAATAGATTAATCTGTGATAGCTGTAAAACCGATATCACCAAAATATCTCTCCTGTAAACTACGTGATAGAGTGTAGCTCATTTCTTCAGCTGAAATCACAATTGCTCGATTAGACTTATGTAAGACGAACTTGGAAGCGTGGTAACACCTGAAATTCTTCCTTATATGTGTTATGTTATATTATCGCGGGACCAATTTTAAAATATGGTAATAAATATTTAATATATAATTTAAATAAAAGAGCCAAAATTCGAGACACAAGGATAACACCAAAAGAAGAAAAGAAACCACTATATGTACATTTCGAAATTATAAAATTCTAACTTATATATACATTTCGGAGCTCTGTCTCTTTCATCAGAGAGAAACAAGTGTAAATTACAGCTAATAAGGCCACTGATACAGGATCATCGTCGTTATTCAGCAACCATTTGAATGCTTATGCTCGGCAATTTGAACAGATTCCAGGAGAGATAGCAATTTCTCATCTTTAATAAAGTGAATAATTTTAAAGCAATCTGTCGAGAAATTATTGCCTTCTTGTAAAATATGATCTTGAATGTCCCAGATAAAACTTATTGCAAGCGGAATATACAAACTTAAAAACCCCCGGACAGGATACTCTGGGGATTCTGTATTTTACCATATTAAACTTTTTCTTCAGAGTATTCGAGCTTCTAAAGGTCACTTTATTGTTGAATATTTTGCAAATCCTTTCAAATTTAACTTGTACGGAAGGACAATAGTTTAACAATAACCATTCTTGAGTTCTTCAAAGAGGTGACTTGTCTCTTGATCGTTTTCAGGAATTTTTCCATGGTCCGGTCTTCAAAGCCCTTATATCTGGCATACAGTTTGATATGTCCTAATTCAGTTTTTCTTGCATCGTCATGAAGCGGTATCAAACACATTTTAAGGAGAAGATGGTGGAAAGCTGCGAATTTTTGAGAATGACAATGGTTGGAGCCATTCTTAATACGAGGGTTGGGGCAAAAGTCATGGCAACTATTTTTTTTCTTGAAGATACCAGTCCGGTTGGAAAATGTGACATATACAGACGAAAGGACAAGGTATTAACTACATGTGTGGACAATGAATAGCACTGAAATATCGTAACACACTTATTTATTACGGTAGTACACAGGGCAATATGTCCTTCAACGTTGCTCATCACTGGTTGACACACGTCCTTGCTGAAACTTTCCTACCCACCGTGCTACTGTACGGTATGGTAGGGCTTCCACTAATTCACTGTGACATTCCATCGCATTTCTCCCTCGGAGAAAGGCTATTTTGATGTAAGCGCGCTGCTCAACACGGGTTACTTACATCTCGCATGACACTCACCAACTGACTGATTTCACAGCCCTCGCTGCGCTACTACCAGCTATCACAGAGCCATCTGTTGTTCTGCATACACGCTATGCCTGCAGAACTTCCACACGACACATATACGTTTGTGATCCGTTCACATGTCTACAAGAAAAAAAATAGTTGCCATGACTTATGCCCCAACCCTCGTATATGCGGGGACAAAGTTGTTCCTCTTGTGGATATCAAATTTTTCTTATTGGTTAACCGCTGCTATATTAGTTGTTATTTTCTACTTATTCTTTCTCACTGATGAAGGAGACAGAGAGAGCTCCAAAATGTACATACGATTTTTTTTATAAACCAGCTGAGATGCCCGTCTTCACCGAGCTTTTCAAAGCAAAACGAAGCCGGGATATCAGTATCTATCTACACTAGTTATATACCAATGTTGTTTAAGGTTTGATCCTGGGACTTGTTAATTGTCATTGCATAAGTTGGGCTAACGGGAAATTGTCGACGTTTGAAGTCTACAAAATGATCAGTCGCCTGTAACGCTATTCTTTGTATTAAAACGAATTGCTTGTGTTATCCCAGGTGAGTATTGTAGCTTGTATTGAACCTGATTATTCGGAATCGACTATTGTATTGTTTAATACCCAAAACGTTCAACCTAATGACCGTCGACCCTACAATTTACCGACAACTTCGGACCTTGCTGTGGTTTATTTACCTGGCAGGGAGTCAGTGTATTTACCGTCGGATTTTAGAAAATCACCCATGGTATGATCCTCTGCACTATCTGCTAATGTTTCCGTACGGAGCACAAGGTGGCATATTTCTGTGCAGTCGAAAAACAATGCTCATATCCATGTTACATACACATAGACGATGCAATGTACATTTTCAAAATCGTCAGGTAAATGTTTAAGCTCGGCGAATTTGGACGTATATAATAAAAATCGTACCTTCACGTTTTCGCCGAGTTAGTCAAGGCAAAACGAAGAGGGGAAACAAAGTTGTTTCTGTTTAAAGAGTCTATTCTGAAGGATTCGAACCCACAATATCAAGGTTGTCTAACACGCCATGTAAGCAACGCGCCAAAGTAGCATTGCAAAAATGTAAGTAATTTTTTTATTACAAAGGTGTTGTGCTCGGCGCAACTGAGCAGAGTCAATAAACAACATTAAACACCTATAGATTATACGAAAATAAATACAAATATTTAGCAATTAGCATGTCCAGGATCTGCCTTTGCATAGCAATTCTGCATGTTGCGATTGAATGGGGGTATTACAGAGTGAAGTTACTTTTAGATCCAAGGCCTAGCTTGAACACTGAGTGTGCCGTTCGACCGACCATTATTAATTGAAGTGCTGCAATTCCACTCGTTGTCGTTGCCAGGGCAATTTTGCCTTCCAATCGAACAGTCGCCAGTACTTTTTCCAGCAAAAATGAATTACCGGTTTCGCCAGGATCGTCCAAGAACAGAGTTTCCTTTCTGAAATCTCATTGCATACCGCATTTAATATGTGATTGTACACAATCGGCTGTTATTCATTTAAGAGCGATATTTGATCCACCAACTCTTGTAATCTTGCCCGAAGGTACGCAGTCTCCAGCGATACCAGTGGATTTGAATCTTGGAACGCTTCAACTTCTTGATCAGCGATGCAATTGAGGCATCCCTGGATATCCTTGAGTCGGCGTTCGTTGTTCGTCAGATATTGGTCCAAATCTCTTAATGTGAGATACAGCACTCGAAGATTCGTTGCTTCTGAGTTGAATTATGCTGATGGTCTTCTAACAGCGCGTCTGCACAACTATACCACATTTGCTTAGGTTCCTGGGGACCTACAGTATGCCAGAATGACTGCCAGATGTCTTGAGTTGTCAAATCTGGAAAGCAATTGCTTCACGCATCGCATGCAACGATGCCATTCTTCATCGTCCTTTAGCAGCCTTACAGCAGTTGAAGCCTCCTGGAAAGTATCTTGCCATACACCAACAACTCTTCGATGATCTTCAAATGATTTTGGACCACGAACATAGCATAGAAATCGATGCTGTTGACTTCCATACTCCTTTGGATTCGCATAGGCTTCTTCGACTTCGAGATTGTCGGAAATTTTCGCTTCGTCGGTGCTATTACCCTATTCATTAGGAATTATTAATCACACTGTTTACTAATTGTTATTACGCGCATCAAACAATTATCGAGCTATTTTTCGATTCTCCCACACGTAGAATTGAAGTAGATAATTGGTGTTATATTGTTAAAAAGAAAAGAGGTTTTTAATTGTTTTCTTTTGTCTCGTCATTAACTTTTGTTAGCAATAAAGCCCGTCGTACGACAGGTACTACAACAGTTGAATCTGTAAATTTGATTTTAATTTAACGCAAGTAATTTTTTATTAATAAGGCCTATTGTTGCAGAAACTTTGCCTTGCATGAGATATACATTGTTGGTCACTATTATTGCTCATGCATTTTCGCTTCATGACGGACGGATCAAGCAAAATATATACAGGGTGTTTTTGAATTGAGTACAGATTTTTGGGGAGATGATAGAAGAGGTCCTTAGAAGTATTTTTGTCATATGAACATGGGATCCCCGCAGCTCCGTTTACTTACAATACTGCATTGAACAATCAAATGACACCGGGACGCAGTGTGCGTTGGTAGGCCTAGATTATTTTATTTTTAAAAGCGTTTTATAACTTTGGTGCGTTAGTTTGTTTAGGTCAAATCTTGTAATCAATATTAAACCAACTTTCCGACAAGCTAGGGAGCTGCAATTGGACACACTTATGCAGAATCGATGACAATTTATGATAAAGTTTTCAAATCGGTTCATTGGTTCGTGTTCTAATGGTACTAACTCATTACTACGAATTGATTGTGTTGTAACAATTGGACATTTCGTTATGGCGAGAGGTAAATGTATCTATTGTTTATTGTTGCAAAATTAAGCTTTATTGTTGCCACTAAATAAAGCATTATAAAAGCTTGGTTTGATAAAACCCTTTTTACATAATCTTGTTAACAATTAACACAAGCAATCTACTGTATTACTTTCCCAGAATGCGATTAGTTCATTTACATATGGACTAATCGTATTTTACAAAGGGGTTGGATACCATGGAATCTCCTTGACGAAGTTTGTCCTAAGACTTTTCAACAAACAAGCACGTGCACCTTGAAATTTCTTTGCAAACAATTACTTTAAAAGTTATTACAGTAGATTGCTTGTGTTAATTGTTAAAAATAAAATAATCTAGGCCTACCAACGCACACTGTGTCCCGGTGTCATTTGATTGTTCATTGCAATATTGTAAGTAAACGGAGCTGCGGGGACCCCATGTTCATATGACAAAAAATACTTCTAAGAACCTCTTCTATCATCTCCCAAAAAATCTGTACTCAATTCAAAAACACTCTGTATATAGATTCATTTATGTGAAATAGTAGTTTCCTTTCTTCTTTTGGTGTTAATATGTAATTTTTAATTTGTTTTAAAAGGTTAGTGTTGAGATAGTATTTTATACACTATCTGGCCATTCATCCCAGATACCTCTCCTAAAGCGCATGGGAATGTCCGTACACGAAATACAACCTATAAAGACGTTTACGGGTGTGAATTCACTCAATCATTATGAACAGAAAAGCGAACTTAGTGCGGAGGAAAGAGCGATAATCAGTAGAGCCCACATGTTTGGGCATTCAATCCGTGAGATTTCCAACAAATTTTAGATACCCCGTTCGACAGTGCGTGATTATTTTGTAGTGGAAGCGAGAGGGCGTTCGATGCTTGAAACGTGTGGTAATGTCAAACGGGAAGGTTTCGTTAAAAACGTTGGCACCGGACTTTCGATCGGTGTCGTCTAGCGATGCAAGTGATCGTACCCTCCACCGAGAGCTCGTCGCACTTGGTTTTCATGGAGCAGCAGTTCACAAGCCAAATATCACAGCCCTCAATGCGACCCGTCGGTTACAGTAGTTCAAGGAACGCCGCCACTGGATTCCAGAACAATGGGAAACCATCCTATAGAGTGATGAATTCCGCTACCAGTTGTGGAGGTCCGATGGGTGTGTGTGAATTTGGCGAATGTCCGGCGAACGATATTTATAGGACTGCGTCGTGCCCACAGTGAAATTCGGAGAAGGTGGCATCATGGTCTGGTCCTGGTTTTTGTGGTATAGTCTTGGTCATCTTGTTTTATTCGCGGAACCATGAATGCCGAAGCGTACCAAACAGTTCTGGACAATTCTGTGCTACCGACATTGTGGGAACACTTTGGTAATGGCCCATACCTGTTTCAGCACGACAATGCTCCCGGTCATTCAGCAGGTGTTATTGACTACTGGTTTGAGGAAATGGGAGTGGAGAAACTTGACTGGCTAACCCTAAGTCCAGACCTCAACCCAATTAAATACCTTTGGGACGAATTGGAGCGCCGGTTGAGAGCCAGGCCATGTCGCCCTGAACACCACTGAGCTGTTTGCCAATTTGAAGGATGAATGGGTCAAGATTCCCGCTGGCCGTATCGGAAATTGGTGGAAAGTTTTCCTCGAACGGTGCGGATGTTATTGCGGCGTAAGACGACCCTACACCATATAGATGTCGTGCAGGGTCGGATTTAATTTACTGGTATGGGGTGTGCGGTGACAAATGGCCAAATAGTTTACGTAGGTAATTTTTTGAAGAGGATGAAACTTTTATAGGAGTTTTTGGCAGAGAATATATTTGATATAAATGAAATCTTGTGAATAAAAAGATATGTTTTATTAATTTAAATAAACAGTTTAAATTTATATATGGTATACCTATACATTTGTAACAAATGTCAGACTATGGACAGATGTTCTACAAAGCATTGTTACAGAGTTACATGCGTCTTGTGGTTCATGCATGATGGGGCTCCAGTGCATTTCAGATTCGGTGTACGTCGGGTTTTTGAAAGACGTGGATCGCGTGCCGAAATCCATTTCATTGGGTTGTCCGGTCTCCTGACCTTAATCCACTGGGGATACAAAAAATGTGATATACGCCATCAACGATCTCAAGGAGCATATCAATATCGCCTGTTTAGCTGTTCGACAGGACGCAGATACCTTCGAGCAGCTTCGCCAGTCCATGTTGAGAATTGCTGCTCATGGCGGACAATCTATATATATAAAACCAAAAGTCTGTATGTTTGTGTCTGTGTAGCTTCAGGCGATCCTATGGCTAATCGAAAATGAATTGTTTCGATTGTTACGACAGTATTATTGTTAAATTCAGGATGATCAGAAGAATTTTAATTGTTGCAATATTTTTATTTGTATAATAAACTTTGGACACCAAAGAGATTTTTTCTTCTTTAAAATGTAATATCCTTTCATTGAAAACATGGTTTTTATATTTGAAAAGTAAAATCATGTATCTGAATATAAAATAATATGATGACTTCTCTGATTTTTGAAATATCAATTTTCAACTTTTAAAAAAGTATTTTCATTCAGTGATTGCAACCAAATTATGTTAAACCATTACTTACAATTTTTGTTATTCAACACAGTTTTCAACAGTGGCTTAAAGAATAAAGGCAAATAGCGATTAGATAAATTACAGATAAATACCATACCATTTACCCCTTTTTGGATAGGTTTGCCCAATACTTTGTGAAGTGACCAAACCTAATAACATTATTGTTACCATAATAACACTTTAGTTCTGAACTTTGTCAATAGATGGTACTGCCTTACTTTAAAACCACAATATAAGAAATAAACTGCGTTTAAAACGCGCTTTAGGTCGTGTCTGCCGAACTTCATCTTAGCGTTATTGTTTGACGCGCCGGACACATCTGATCTAGGCCCTAAGGGGTTACCTGTCGTATAATTATTGATGTTTATCTTCTGTGTTTTACGGGTTTAGATTTGTTTAATTTGCGATGCTATTATTGTTTGGTTTCGTATTGATATTAATACGTTTTGGCTATTCTCACGGACTTCGATTTGCTTTGCAATTCGGATTTTATTTTCGCTTTGTGAATAGCTACTGACGTTTGGTTTTATTCAAATTTTGTACGATTTTCGCTTTATAAATAGCATTAGAAGCGCCCGGGGGCACTTCCTGGTTCATTTTCCGTCCTTCATGCACGGGGATGATTGTGTTTGTTGTGTGTCCGAATGGCCTGTGGATCATGTTTTTGACAACTGTGTCGTGTAGTTTTTTGTCACTGTTGACATCAGGAATTTCCGCAGTAATAATATCGTCAATTTGGTTGGGAGGCCAGTTTTCTTTTAGCCACAGTAAAAGATGTACGTAAAAGCCGCTGAGTCTCGCCAATATTTGACATTTCGTGAGCAGATCTACCAACTTCCGAACTTTATTTTCAAAACCTCGAGCATAGGATAGCTGGATAGAATGAGCATAAATATGAGTATAGCAGACGATAAGGATAGGGAAGTGTCTATCGAGGAGGCAAAGGAGAAACACGTGTCTCCCTTGAGCCCTCTAACAAATGTCCAGAAGACTGACAAAAGTTTGTGTATTTGTTTGTGTGTTTGGAAAGGAAAGAGAAAGAACGAGTATTGGTCAGAAAACTCTGCAACTAAAAGACAAATGGGCATATCTGAACACCGGGAGCTTCATCTAGAGCAGGAGGGTATAAGACCTTCTACGTCAGGGGCAAGGGAAACTTCGAAAGAAAGATGAGATCTAAAGTATCCAGTGATATTGTTCGGTGGTGAAAATGGATATTTTAATCTGAGGCAGGTCAATCCAACAAGAGGATAAGTAAAGTCCCGGGCGACGCCGCGTTTTCAGCTAGTTTTAGCAATATAACGCCATCGCATATAACCCAGTAACAACGCTTTATAGGACATATGCTCATAGTGACATTCTTTCTTTTCTCATCCTAGAATTCACCCCCCCCCCGCGCGACGTTTGTTACAAATATATAGATACACCTCTATAATGAAGTTCATAAACATGGTACTACAGAGTATAAATATCCGGAATTATATGTTTCTCAATAATAGACAATAGACAGTTTAAATTGTAAATTTTTGAATGTTGCGACCAGTTTTTTATGAGTTTTGTATTTGTCAATCAAGGATTAAAGTCAATTGTTACATATTAAGCCAGTTTTCCATTTAGCGACTCTTTGGCGTCTCGTAATGTGCGACGACTTTTGAGCCTCATGACCTGCAGAAGCGTCGTGATTAGCTCGCGAACGCAGTCGTTTTCCATTTAGCGACTTTCAACCGTTATCCTGAATCTGGTCTGATCTGATTGGTCGAGTGACTGCAAACAATTGTCGCTCTCTCAAGGTGATGGAAAAAGAGGATATCACCGCTCCGATCACGTTCATGCTTTGATTTTATTACTATATCATTTATACTTAATAAATAAACCATTAAGGAATGACATAACCAAATACCGAAAGGTTAAACTAAACCATTCGCGGAACTATATTTTTAAACCGCCCTATGTTAACATTGGAAGTTTCTATTGGACTATAATGATACCATTAAACCACGTACCTTTGAAATAATTTCAACTATCATTAATATTACGTTATATTCATTCATGACACATCATTCCAAGTTGTTTGATATATTACATGCCATATTTTAGCATTGAAAGTTCCAATGAACCATAATGGTTCCACTAAACCAGGTTCCTTGAAAACAATTTCGACTATGATTAATTTTACGGTATATTCATTCATGACACATCATTCCAAGTCATTTGATATATTACATGCCATATTTTAGAATTGAAAGTTCCAATGAGCCATAATGGTTCCACTAAACCAGGTTCCTTGAAAACAATTTCGACTACCATTAATTTTACTTCATATTCATTCTTGACACATCATCCTAAGTCGTTTGATATATTACATGCCATATTTTAGTACTGAAAATTTTTGAGGGTGTCATAAGGGTACTATTAGAGCACGTGTCATTGTTTCGATTTCAACCATTTTCAAAATGGTTCATTCCCGGCAACTTATTTATTAATTGGCGAAAATATTAATTTATATCCGCTTCTATCTCGTCGTTACTATTTGTTTGATATATTACTTAATATATCTCTCCATTGAAAATTGCTAGGTGGGGTCGTAAAGGTACCGTTTGTGCACGTGCCAATGAACCGATTTAGATAATATTTGTAACTGGTTCGTGCCATGAACCATATTCATTGACTGACGAAAACAGATTTTGAAAATCTTTCATAGCCTCGGAGGAGTTTGAGTTACAGACAGACAGACGGACAGACGGACAGACAGACAGACACGTTTCCCCACACTGATAGCTTAAAGCACCTTTCGGTACTTAATAAATGATTCACCAAATATTTTTAACCTGTTTATTAATAAATTCACGAGGGAAAAGTCACAAGAACCCGTGTCGGCGAACAGTAGCTACCACAGTCATGATCAAAGAACGTAAAACAGGAAGTGACCGTTCGGGGGAAAACATGTAACGCGTGTGACGTCATGTTCACGTCATAAATCAGTGGCGGACTCTAACGGGTAGCAGGTATCAATAAATTCCTCCGTACATTCTCAATGATAAAAGTTATATTTTGATAATTTTTTACAATTAAACAAATTTTTTAAAAATTGTGATAAAATCATATTTAAATTGTTTGGTATTCAACCTCTTATTGTAAAAATTCTCGTTTAACCTGGACAAAATAAAATATCTATTATAAATCATTTTATTGTGCTTTTTAATTTTCATATTGCGCACTGGATAACTTCATCATAAAACATTTGAAATAAAATAATTAATACATATTTTGTTAGAATAAACTGTGCAATACTTTTACATAATATTGTATTAATTTATTATAATAATAAATGATAATTTTTTCTAACAATTTATGATTGTTAATTTAAATTTCATAAAAATTTAATATAAAAAGTTAATACACATAGATGAAATTAAATTATAAATAATATATAATTTTATATATAATTATTTATTATATATATTTATTTATTAATAAAGATTAATGCGATACCCAACTGGGACCAGTATGGTCAAAGACCGACGAGTTAGGTCCCAGAGGGCTATTGTAATATTACAAAACAGGTTAGAAGTTTAAAAATAAAAATAACATTAATTTCATACAATAAATAACATAGCTATAAATATCAGACAATGTAAATAAAATAACCAAGCTAAACCATAATAAACAGTACCATAATAGGTAAGTTATATTCAAAGAAATAATGAATTACCAAAAGGAAGTTT
>JAHWFO010009481.1:182788-203160 GCA_023313115.1 Rhysida immarginata | reverse complement strand
AAATGTAGAAATGATGAAGGGTGACTCAAATCGTGTGTAAAATAAAATCTTGTAAACATTCCAAGGAGGAGCTTTAGCAGTGAAGTAGAAATACATTTATACATTTATTAAAAAGAAATTACCCCCCCCCCCGAGTAGGGGAAGGCAAGTGGCAGATCCTGCGGTCATCTATTTTTACCCCTTTATCTGCACTTTTTACCTCACTCCAAGTTTTTTAATGAAGAAAATTGATTTTCTCGAACGTATTATGTATAAAATGTAAAAAACCTGGTAACTTCTATCCTTTTTCATCATTTCCGAACGTATGATATATAACATGGCATATGTTGCCATAGTTCTAAGGACCAAGTGACTGCCACCCCCGCAAATACGACCCCACTGGAACAATTGGGCCTAAACTTCATAGTACTGTAGATCTTGCCTAGAGGAATCCGGATACCGAATTTCACGCCCTTTACGTACATAAATAGCACACAGATATGTTGACCTCCCTGAATCCCACCCTCGTAATTCCGAGCCCAGTGTACCAATCAAAACCAAACTAAATAGTACAGATGGGCATGTCCATAGTAAGCTACATTCCGAATTTCAACCTTCTACCACAAAAAATGTAGAAATTATGAAGGGGTACACAGTTAAGACATTATAAAACCAATAACTAGCTCCATTCTTCGACTACTTAATATTATAGTTTATGAGCACTTGAGCAATCGTGTTTCGACAAAGCGATTTCTACGTGCGCGCGCCGTTGTCAGTAATGCTTAAAAGATGAAAAGTAAGTAACAATGTATTCCTTCTTGATAAATCGATTGTTATATGACATGCCATTATCTTTGTATTCTTTACACTCACTGTTTTAGCAAGTGAATTTGACTTAAAGGGGTCCACGAAAAATTCTGAAAAGTTGATACGACCGAGATAAGACTTTGATGGTCATATTTCTGAAAACAGAATTTGAAAAAGTTATTCCGTTTTCAAGTTATCGTGCAAATGGCTACCGGACGGCCGGATAAACGTACAGACCAAGGGCGCAATCTTATAAGTAGCTTTTATGCTAAAGCTCCTAATAAGCAATTTATTAATTCTTAAAAGAAGGATACGTAATGCAAGACAAAGTTTAAACGGAATCTTGAGAACTTAAGGAACCTCATTCTATTTCTATGTTCGAAGGGAAATTCTAAGTTCTTATCAATAAATATGTTAACTATAACATCATTCAAAAGGGATATTTTATTCGAGTAATGAAAGTAAGAATAAGAAGCACTGTGCCAAACCATTTACTTATCAATTATACCTTACAACAGTTGCTGATAAGACGAGCTGATCACAGAGATCACACCAAAGTTAGTACAGAAATCAGAGTATAATGTCAAGGGACAGAATAACTAAAAGGAACAGTTATTGAAGTATTGTTAAAGTCCAAACTATCTAAAGGGGCTATTAATTAATCAAAATATTCCCGAATCCTCAATTAACACTCCAAGCATTAATCACCAGAAAGCCCTTCACTTATTGACACTAAGTGGCCTACAGATCCCTAATTACGTGTTCTAGACCAAGGAACAAGTTCGACTAACTTGTTAAACGTCCGCACAAAACACAATAGTCAATACCAAGCTCAAAACTCTTATCAAAATAGAGAATTTCTCAATTGATTAAATTACGAATAGGTCCCTACATGGCTCATAAATACACAGTTATTCATCATCAGGCATTGCCTTAAATCTGCTAATATCAGATAAGTATAAAGAAATATTTTAGAAACTTTAACATATATGTATTTCTTAATGTAGTCAAAGTGCCTTTACTTTAAATTTAACATTATTATTAACTAATGATGTTCACAGCTAGTACAAAGTGTTGTGATCATTTCCTATTCCGAATCCAAACTTAAAGAAAACAAAATAGTCAAAAACTGTTCAAAATCAAATAAAACTGTCCACTGTACAGGGTGGCCCAAAAATAACTTACTTACTTTGAGAGCCGATGACGGTTTTATTAATGAACAGATTATAAAGATAATAAATAATGAATAGAAACTGGAGCTGACATTGCAATCATCAGGAAATAATATTAATGAAAAAATGGAAAGAAAAATTCTGCGACCTGGATTCGAACCAGGAGTGTCATATGTTCGATGCTTCTACCAATTAGGCTATCGCAGACACACGTATAGCTAAACTGTCACTATGTGTCTTAAAGACATCCAAGTTGTCAAGGTTGAAAGCCCAATGGGAGGCGGGCACCAGGTGTACAAATCGAGAAATTCTCCTATCCAACCATCAGAAATTTTGATGAACGCACCATCTATTCATTATCTATAATGTGCGTTCATCAAACTTTATTGATGAACCCGCCTCCCATTGGGCTTCCTGGATCCAGGTCGCAGAATTCTTCTTTCCATTTTTTCAAATAATAACAGATTATAATGATATTTTAACATGTTCGTATTGGGATAATGCGGAATGTTTCCAGTCATAAAATATGCAAATAAGGGATTTACATTTTTCATTGGATAACTTGCTGGTTATGACTATTTTTCTTTTCTATCACCCAATTTAAGCGGATAACGATATTGAAAACGGCAGATTGCAACATTGGCTGTGAGATTTGAGCTATCTCTTCTCTTGTGATGGAGTTTTTCACACAGAATTGTTAGCCTGGTAAGATAAACCCTGCTTTTTAAAAATTCCCATAACCAATAGCTATACAAAAACACAAAAAATATGAGAAGCAAATAAGGATAAAATGATAAAATACAACAAAGCTTAAAATAATTGTAACAGACAAACTTGTCTAGAACGTAGAAAAGACTACGTCTGGATGCCCCTGTAAAGCTCGTCGTTGGAGGAGAACTTCTCACTGCGCATTGGCTCTTTCATTGCGTCGATTAAAGCGTAGACCGTTTTTGGAGGATGAGGCACTTTAGCAGTCAAAAACCTATTTAAACTTATTCGATATTATGCCATCAATCTGTTAATTGATCTATCCATTATTATAATCTGTTCATCAATAAAACCGTTAGCAGCTCTAAAACTAAGTTATTTTTATGTCACTCTGTATATTCGAGAGTTGGTTTTTACAGTTTTATCCTTCCTTTAGGAAGGTCCCTCTGACTTGAAGCGGATAAGGTCATTCACAAATGGAAACGACGCACAGAGACTAGGCGGTCCTTTTTCAAGCCTCCTTCACGGCCTTGACATTGGGCGCAAGGCGTTGTATCACTGTTCGGAATTCGGTTTGTGGTCTCCGAATGATAATTTTCAAAGCCGAATGGTGATCGTGTGAGTAGGCGGTACGCTGGCAGAAGACCATTGATGGTAATCGTCATCCAGCAGAGTGGGCTAAATCAACTTGGAGATGGGCCGTTCCATAGTCTTGTTGCTTCTTCCCAGTAGTAACTTGGCCCGAAACAGCAAGGGGGAATATTAATACATTTTTAATCACACAGCTTTTTATTGACGCCTAAGGAATAAGCTCACTTCTTCAAAGTAAATGTGCTGGTCCAAGAGGGAATTATTTTACTCAGTATAAGACGATTGATTTTTTGGAAGCTGTCGATTTCTCACAATTGAAAGATGCAAAAGAAAATATAATTAGTTATACAACGAAATATAAAATCATAATTAACTCACATAAAATGTGACCCAATTATGTCACTATCTCTTGATTATTAGATAGTTTGCGATTTTTACTATGAAACTCAAAAAAATATGAATTCTTTATGCAACGTTAAAGAATGAAAAATCGCAATGCAACGTCAACAACTTCTAACAAAATGGCATCTATACAGGCGAGAGCTGCTTCACTCAGGATGAAATTTCGTATCCTAGATTACAATCGAAGTATCTATTTCCATTCATCGGCGTGCATTGAAACTGTTTCACGTTTCGGTTATACAGCTCCAATCCGGAAAATTTTGGATCATACTTCGTAAAAGCTGTTTCAGCAATTCTTTCACTAACCATTCTCGTAGTTTTTGTTTCCCTCATAAGTCCATTCTAGATTTCATGGCGCTCTATAAGTAGAAAATTATTGGAGATAGGTGAAGTGATCGAAAAGTTCAAGTCCACATCCTAACTACATATCACACCATAGCGAAAGAAAACAAAACCATAACGATCTCCTGGCCCATATGTTTTTTGTTTAAAATAACTCTTCAAAGCAGTTCGCCTATATGTCCACATAAAAAAGAAAAGCACTTGATTTCACGTTATTGATGCATACACTGAACGACAAATTTATTAGAGACACATCTTAAGGAAATTGGATCGGCCTCCCAGTGACACCCAAACAATGGAACAGGCCGAAGCGGTGTATAAAAGGGATCCATTGGATCATAAGTTGCAGTCAGCATCAGAAGTGGACTGAATATTGGTAAATCCAAGGATTTGACCGACTTTGAACGAGGCATGATCGTTGGAGCTCGACGGGCGCAGTTGTGCATTTCGCAAACCGCGAACCTCCTCGAGTATTCCGCGAATGGCAGTTATGCCAAAAAAGAACCTCCAACAAACACAACTCCGGACGAAACAGGGCCGTGGATGAACGAGGCCAACAGCAACAGGACGGGAACAGCACAACAAATTGCAGCGCAGTTGAATGACGGAGCATCCCAACCCATTTCGGAGCACACGGTGCGGCGCACCTTGCACCGACCTCAGTTTAACAACAAGCGGCCAATACGGGTACCGTCGCTGTCAGCGCAAAACAGAAAAGCGCGCCTGCTATGGGTACATAGGCATCGCCACTGGACACTGAATGTGTGGAAGAAGGTCGCCTAGTCTACGAATCGCGGTTCCTACTTCATCAGGCGGACGGCAGACGGCGCATCTGGCGCAGACAGCACGAGGCCATGGACCCACCCAGTCAGCAGACAAATATACAGGCGGATGGAGGAAGAGTGCTCGTCTGGGGTGTCTTCTCTTGGAACACACTGGGTCCTCTAATATCCGTAGACACATCCCTGAATGTGACACATTAACTGAACATCGATGCCGATCAGGTGCACCCGTTCATGATGACTGTGTTCCCTGGTGGTGACGGACAGTTTCAGCAAGGCAATGCTCCCTGTCACCGTGCTCGAATGGTCTTGGACTGGTTCGAGGAACATGACGCGGACTTCCACCTGTTTCAGTGGGCAGCTCGGTCGCCAATCTCAACCCTATTGAGCATTTATGGGATGAAGTGGAGAGAAACATCCGACGCCTTCCCACACTACCGCCCAACCTGCACCAATTACGGGACGCTGTGAAGTCAGCCTGGGCTGCTATTCATTCGCAACGGATTCAACACCTTGTTGAATCCATGCCAGCACGTATTCAGGCGGTTCTCACCGCTAAAGGAGGCGCAACACGCTATTAGCGGGGTGTCTCTAATAAATTGGTCGTTCTTGTTGGATCCATTCAAACAGCTAAAGGAAATTGGAAGCGATCATGCATTTAAGAGGAAACAATTTAAAATCGATGCCCCCTTATGTCACTAGCAGGGGAAAGGTGTGCTAAAAGCATTTTAATACAAATGCAATAAATCATAACAGATTGGAAATACACATTTCAATATTTTATCACTATAGAGGGTTGAGGCAGTAAAAAAATTGAACGATTTTCACTTTCAGCTTCTCTTCCAGATACCGTTCCTCCGCCATCTGTTGTGTTCAATATGAGGCCCCCTGTTATGGACAATGACACGATATCGCAGTTTTCATTGTAACAAAGTTTTGCTGTTGGTCCACACTTCCCATAGGCTTCTCAGCATTGTAGGTTGACAGTTTCCAAACTCTCTTTTAAGGAGTCCACAAGTAGTGTAGTCTAAAGGTAAGGCATCTTATAGCTTAAATGGTATGTATGAAAATGGGATCACCTTGATTCCGGCTGGTGTTTCTTTTTCTGCATAGTAGACCAGTGACTCGTAAATAGTGTATACTCGATGAGCCTCTGCACCGTAGAGACGAGCAATATCTTGTTGGTAAATTGGGTCCTATATCTTCGTTGGCCGAGTTTTTTTTAACAATATTAGCTACTTTGTGCAACCTGACCTTATTACGTGCACAATACGCATCTGTAAAAATAAAAACCCTTTGGAAAATTACTCCAGCATTAGCTGATGAGAATAGCTTGTAACTTTGCCATCTTTGTGACGCGAATGAGTAGCTCGCGGCTTATTACTGTCATGGAGGTATACTTTCATCTAGTATAATCATCCATTGTTCTCTGTCATGTGCAAAATACCGAAAATAAAATTTTCTGGCATTGGTGAAGCGTTGGCGGAAGTGCCGTTATGCTAGTCGATGACCATTAGTCTTATGCCTGTACTGCTGTTTAAAGTTTTCTCGAATGATACGTCCAACACTTCAATATTAGGCAGGTTTTCTAAGGACGCCATAAGTCGAAATCACTTCACGTTGACTGTGTTACGGGTAGGATGGGTTCTGTTTCATTTTTCACTATGACGCCTATCCAGAGGTGGAAGGTGTTTGTTCCTATGAATAACATTGCTGACGGTACCTTTACTCGAGACGAGACTTTGTTCTTCATACTTTCCTAATAATTATTAGGAATAACTGAAACTTGTGTTGGAAAGGGCGCATATGTGCCAGTTCCAAAACGTGTTCTATTATGCCAGGATTTCTGGCTTATCCTTGTCAGATAACTTCGTAGACGTGCATGTGCTTTAAGGCGCGTGCAATCGTCACGCATGTTCTAATCACGAGGAATCGTGCAAGGTCAAAATCGTTTTCCTTTTAACTGTCTTGTGTAAAATTAATGCCTCTTCGAATCCTCTCGAATTGTGAAATAATGTAGAACTATTCAGTTAAAACTGCGTCATCAAATAAAATTACACTAAATACTCCATGTTTTTATTTTACTAATTATCTAAAATTTTATTTATAAATATTATATTTAAAATAATCTACAATTAACCATGTTATTTATTTGAATGAAAACTTAATTCAGTAAGAAATAATGCACCACACAAATGTATCTTCAAAGCTTAGGTTCGTGAAATATGGGGCACAATTTATATTCAAGTCCAGGAAAGCATTCAAATTTAAAGCTGAAAGTTTATTGTATGCGATGTTACGTTTTTACTCAGGAATAACGAAACTTTAAAAATAATAAAACATAACACACTTCGATCAATATCACGAGATTTGGAGAAAATTTGTAACCTAAGCCAACCTTGTTTCGTTGTTATTTCTTCAAGGGAAAAAAATCCCATATGGGTATAATGGGGACCGGTGTTGCTTTAACAGATGCCTCTGAAACCCCCACCTTACCACCGGAGTGATTGCAACGAAGGGGATTTCGCGTGGTTCTGGCAAAGGGCCAAGAATATTAAGCCATTTGTGTATGATTCCTTCCCAGTGTGAAAACTCAGGTCAAAACTTTGTGAACTCAAAGAGCAGCTGTACGGGATTTTAGCGGAAACATTTTTTCCAATTGTTAAGGAAAAACTTCAGAATTCCTTGTTCATGAATTATGAATCACTTAAATCATATTTCAGGTTGAGCTTTATTTTTGGAAATTAAACACGTGATATTTTATCAGATTTTTTAACACAATGTAAGTAAAAAATCTGTAAGAATTTAATGTCTATACAGTTTTTCGGACATTCTGAAAAATAGATATTCAGGATATAGGGTAAAAATTATTGGTTTTCAAATTGAAATTGTTATTAGCATAGCCAAAGAAAATATTGATTCACTGCAGTTGGACTTCTAAGCAATTCGGTTCATTTGGTCTGCATCGACGGTTGTTTAAAGAAAAGCGATAAATCTGTAATTTAAAAAAATTAAATGGCTCGAAAAATATTGAATTCTTCTGGAAAATCATAAATTTAAATACACAATACAGAAATTTCATTCATGAATTACGATTTTCAATATTCAATGCACTTCGAAGGATGAATAGATAATAAATAAAAAATTCGAAAAAATTTCTTGTAATCATGGTTGATATTTAAAACTTCTAAACGATTACACAATAATTTATTTGCATAATATTATTGGATCGACAACATTAACATAAAAACAAAAGTAAAATAACATGAAACTGTACAAATCAATAAATTACAATTTCGAGCGTCTTCCTTCTCCGTTCTTCAATTATCAGTGCATAAAAGTTTCTAAAAGGTTCTGTTGATTTACCAAAGGCAATAGTTCAGTGATTGTAAGGGTGTTCGATTGATTCATGAAGTTTAACATAAAACTATATTTGAAGTAAGATTTGTAAGAAAAACATAAAAATTATTGTTGTAACATCAATTCAGCATTTAGTATCTTTTTCATTACGAAATGGAAAGTTCTCTGTACTCTTCTTTTAGATTAAGTTGATGGAGGCCTTACATTACACATTGGGAAAGAAAACACAAAATTCCGACCGGTTTCGCCTTTTATTCCTGGCTTTTTTTTCATTTGTGACATGATGAAGGGCCTTAGCTGAAGCTCAAAAGTCCTCAACGTGTGGTTTTAATTTGATGTTGTAATAGTATTTTTCATGTTTTTTAACAATTCTTCTTTCAAATGTAATTTTCTGAAAAAAATTCAAAAATCAACATAAGATCAATGCAATGAGCTATCGCCATCATTTTAACATAGTCCAACCAACTGGTGATGGATGTAGTGAATATTACTGCCATTAATAAATCAACATTGATATATTGTAAGATTCTGATATCATTGCCAGTTTAAGTTGGGACTTTTTCCGATAAAAATAAAAAAAAAAAACAGAGAAAGAAAAAGCTCGAAATTGTTGATTGATTTTAAATTGTAAATATTGGGCCGTTGATTCCAAATTCAAAATCTTCTTACAGATTTAATTACAATTAATTGTTTCGTTTCATGTTATTAAAATATTATTTCTATGACGGTTGGAAATTTAATAATGATCACAAAGATACGGATTAGCACAGGAAAGGTATAAAACAGATTCTATTTTATACTCTCTCAATATCGTCTCCTCGCACTGCCGTGACTTTTTTGCATCGTTCGTGGTAGCTTCATAATTCTGTCAAGCGCACCAGATGTTTTGATGTCACGGATGGAGCAATGGATGCAACCATAACGTTGGGACCCGTGTGAAAACGAATGCCACGCAGAGGTTCCTTAAGATTTGGGTATAAATCAACGTCACAGAGACTAAGATTTGGAAATTAGGAAGATGGTAGAGCGCTTTTCAACCCCATCTTGCGAGCAGGTCACCGACAATAGCAGCTACAAGACAATGGAGAATAATTGGTGGTGTGGCGCCGTTTACTCTACAGGGCTTCATAAAGGTTGTGTTACAAGAAATGTGAACAGTGTGCAGCATTTACAGTTTGTCCGTTGGGTACTTCCTGAGTATAACACCAGCATTTGCGACAGCTTAAATGCATCAGTGACACAAGCGTTTCGCTAGGTTTATGCTAAGATCGTGAACAGTAAATCATCGTATGTAAGTTTTATGATTTAATTGCTACAATTGAAAATTGACAGTTTTGAACTAATATCTTGTTTTCAATTTATGCATTATTATAGGTTCTTCTCCTGCTTCGTTGCTCGTTCATATTCATCACACATTTCGGGTTCCTGTTCTCCTCCCGCCAAAAGTAGGACGCGACGCTGACTGTGGCGTTAAGAAACCAATAATTAATATTTGAGTTGTAATACTTAGAATTGTAATCTGCTTTTGAAATCAACTGAATTTTAGTTCAGTTAATTTAATTTATTTTAAACGTTTAAATCATTTTTCTGGTTTTATTAAAACGTTTTGTTATTTAATTTTCCGAACTCTGCCAAAATTTTACTATTACGACCTCACTTCTAATTTTACGTGACGTCAGCACAGCTGTGATCGCTCTTTAATTTCCAGCCTTCGTATTTTCATGTTAAGGTTGTTCAATATTTTTATTCAATTGAATTATTTCTTGAACATTTGATTGCATAACATTTTTTCATCGTTTTTCATAAAAACGTATGGACTGTCGCCAATATAGTCATATGAGAAGAAAATGCAGAAGCGTTTAAAAATTGTGTTGCTTTATCAATTTTACTTAATTTTCGGAAATGCTGGCACGTTGATCGAGAGCGATAAGACTCAAATCTTGTCGCTCTCTTAACTGGCGAGTCGCAGGTTCGAATTTCGCTTGGATGTTTATGAAAGAGGAACAGAAAAATAGAAGTTTCAGACATTAATTACAAGGATGGAAGTTCTTATCGACATACCAGTGGCAATCCAATATCGGGTATCTTCGAGTGCCTTACCGATGATTCAAATGAAACCGTGATTTTTTTTTAACGTCTATCCACTTTCGTAACGGAATTTTCCAAGATTTTAGTAGGGAATGTCGTGTATAACAAAACGAGTGCTCCTTTATCTGCACATCAGCTCTTTTGTGTTTTGGGACGATTTATAATGGACGCCGAACTCCTTAGCTGTATCGAAGAACAGTTTGAACGTAGAAAGCCTTTCGACAGCACAATAACCCTATTAAATAAACGGGAATTACCTACTGCAGTAGCTTAAGCAAAATGTTGATAAAATGTCCATTCTAAAATGTCCGTAATTAACTTTCGAAACGATTGGAAGAATCCATTTTCAACAAGGCCGAATGCTGCAAGGGAAACAAATTTTCGTTTCGTAAAAATTACAGTGGCTAGAAGAAATAGTGTGTCCATTGAATACAAAATGCAGCTATGAGAGTGTAATGATGACTGATGACACCGCCAGATGGCATGAGTATCGAATGCGCCGACAATTACTCTATAATGCATGGCATTCAATGTAAGTTTCAGAGCATTAACGCTTTAAAAATACTTGTTTAATAAAATAAAATACGATTGTAAATTTGAAATAATATGCAAACAAATCAAATTATATGAATTTCAAAGCAGTATTAGTTTTATTTATTATTTAATCGAATAGCCATTTTTCTCATTTCTCGGTTGGTTTACATTTGCTTTACCGTTTCGTTACGAGTCTCTAAATTAAAATGTAAAATATAATAATCTAATAATATAATCTAGGACGATTAATACTAATAATACGAGTATTAATCGTCCTAGATATAACCGTTTTATATACAATAAAAATGGATGACAAATTTGTGAAACTATTTCGTTATGTGACTAAATTAAAATTTGTTTAAAATGGAACAAAAATCCGTGAAACAATCACGACAAAGACAGTGTTTCGTACCTGGATGTAAAACAGGCAACAGGAAAAAAGCAGCTTGTGAAAAGATAGCTATTTTTTCGGTTCCTAAGCATCAGATTGAAACGTGGAATCGCCTCATACCGCGTAAGGACATAAAACTCGATTCATCATGTTCTGTTTGTGAACTTCATTTTAAACAAGAGTACGTTATTCGTGATTACACGCACACAATTGGCAATGAAATCGTAAAACTTCCTCGAGGAAAACCCATGTTACACGAAGATGCAGTACCAACAATATTTCCGAATTTGGATCCTCGCTTTACAAAAACCTCTCCCAAAAAAAGAAAGAGCATAAATTCGACAATAGGAAGAGATCAGTCTGAACCTTCAGCGAAGAAACGAATAGCGACTTATAATGCGATCGAGGAAAGCTGTGATACGGAATCGGAAAATTTATCAAACTTGCCTACTGGATTTATTGAGATCTTAAACAAGTTGGATTTTAACACCCATTATTGGGCCAGGCATGAACTTGATGAAAAAACATTAGGTTTTAGAAAATGCATACTAACGAGTTCAAATGAGTTTGTGGTTCTTAAGTTCGTTATGTTTGAAGAAACTGAAAATTCGTCTATTTCAGTCAAAATATTTGCAAGAAATGTGGAAATTAAAAATATAGTTGTTCAGTCTTTGCAAGAGTGCAAAACTATTTTGCAGGAAACGGAAAATGCGCGTTTATGCCAAGGAGCAGGTAGCAAGGCAGAATTTGAACACACTATCTGTAGCACCATAAAATCTAGCTCTTATTATGGAGATTCTATCTTTCATGGAAAGTACACTGGCAAGGTTGAACATAGTGACAAATGCATCGCTTGTAAATATTTGAGAAAGCTGCTGCAGAATCAAAGAGCCAGGAAAAGAAAAAATACAGTCGGTCTTCTTCATCGATTTTTGATGATAAAAAAAAGAACTTCAATGCAGTTAGGATTTTCCGGCAAAGAAAAAAAATTGTCCACCTTGCAAGTGATATAGACAAACTAAAAGCTGAAGCAAGCAAGAACAAGGAGAATGAAATTGAAGAGAAAATAATGAAATTGCCACAAAAACAGCAATTGTGTGTGCGACAGTGCTTCAAAGCTGCTAAAAGAAAAACAACCAATGGAATGGGATACAATAAGGAATGGGTTCTGGAATGTATTTTAATGAAACTGAAGAGTCCAAAATTATACAGGCATATCCGGGGAAATAATATCATTACGATTCCTGGTATAAAGGTACTTAAAAAATACATTTCACAATATCACAGTGGATTTGGATTCAATAAAAAAATTTTATCAGTTCTTAAAGAAAAATGTAGCGATTTAGATATTTTCCAACGCCATGGAGGGATTATTATAGATGAAATGAAACTCTCGGAGTGTTTCAATGTCAAGTCCACTGGGAAGATCGAAGGATTTGTTGACCATTTACGCCGTCTAACAAAAAAAATGTCCCTGCTGATCATGGGATGGTGATTATGTTTCAACCCTTCGTTGGCAATTGGAGCCAAATTATTGGTGTGTTTGTGACCCGAGGTAACATTTCTGGTGAATTACTGACAAAGTTGATTATAGAATCGGTTATTTTGTTAGAGAACAGTGGGTTATTTGTAGATTTTGGTGCATCATGGAACAGATCCATGTGGAAAAATTTTGGCATTGGCATAAAAAATGGCAACGTGAAGAGCAGTATACAACATCCTATTGACTCTAACAGAAAGCTTTTTTTTATTTCCGATTTTCCTCATTTGATCAAATGTGTACGGAATAAGTTTGTGAATACCGGGTATACTCTTCCGGACGGGGAAATTCTCATTGACCATATTGCAGCTGCATGGAAACTTGACAACAGAACACATGATTACGGACTAAAAGCTATGCCTAAAATTTCAAAGTCGCATATCAATCCTAATAGCTTTGAGAAAATGAGAGTAAATTTAGCCTTTGCACTGTTCAGTAATGAAGTTCTCAAGGGATTGTATGTATACAAATCAGAAATCGAAAAACAGTTTGGAGACAGTACACCATTAGTGTCATTTATCTCAACTTTTAAAGATCTAATTAAAATCATGACATCTAGAATCCCAAAAGATGGTTTGAAACTTAATAGTCCTGCATACAAGACAATTCTGAATTTTATCCAGTATCTACAAACCTGGAAAAATGAAGCTCCAAAAGATGGATATTTAACCAGCAGTACTTCAGTTGGCTTGCACGTCACGCTTGATGCAACAATCTCCTTGCTGCAGTATCTAGCCAAAGAAGTTGGCTATAAGTTCTTGTTAACTTCTCGTTTAAGCCAGGACTGTATAGAGAATTTGTTTGGAATAATTAGACAGTCATCTGGATGCAATGATCATCCTACATCTGCAGAATTTCTGTCAATTGTAAATTGTCTTAGCTTCTATAACCTTGCAAGATCGCCACAGTCTGGTAATGTCGCAGCTGCTGTTCTGAATTCATTTATTAACGTACCTGACATTGATAAGGCAAAATGTATTCACAGTGCAGTTGATGAGCTCTTGGATATTGGACAGCTCTCTGAAGCGAGCTTATATTTGGAACAGGTACCAGATCATAACTACATAACTAGAAGCAGTGACAGTAGACTTGTATATTACATTAGCGGTTACGTTGCAAGAAAACATATCTACAAGACCTGCTGTGAAAGTTGTTACACAAAACTCTTAACATCAAGAGATGAATCAAATATCGGTACTATCGGCACTTCGGTGGTAAACAATAACGTAGCAGAAGTAACGCAACACTTGGATTTCTTTGGACAGCTGTTGTATCCATCTGCCGAATTATTTGATTTAATTTTGAAATTGGAAGATGCATTCACACTGTGTTGCATTGAAACGGAATTGCATTCAGATATGCTAAATGACATTGCAAAATGTTTGTCTATGAAACGTATAAACCCTGTTGGATGCAATCTCCATAACACTGCAGTAACAAATAGTATTATAAAGTTCTACGTTCTTACGCGCTTGCACTTTTTAGTAAAAACACTAAATAAAGAAAAAAGTGCAAAACGTTAGAAAAGTAAACTTTTAAAGCTAAGACGTACCCAATAAAATCAGTTTCATTTTGAATGCTAGTATGTGCTCAACTTATTTCAAACATTATTATAAGGTAATAAGAGACAGAGAGCAGGGCATTTTCCTGTAAAAGCCCCTCAGTTTCGCGAATGTTTTTCGTTATAATATTTATTTATTGCATATTTTATTTATGTAAAATGATAATAATAAAAATATTTCATTTTGCATATGTAAAATGATAATAATAAAAATATTTCATTTTGCATATGTAAAATGATAATAATAAAAATACTAATCACCCATTATATAGGTTTTGTAATTATATCGTAAAAAAAAAAAAGTTAAAAACAAAATGAGGAATTAACAATATTATTGTAAAAACATAATTTATAAAATCACAGAAAACATAATTATAAATTATGAAAAATTGTAAAATATAAAAAGAACATTTCAATTTAAAAACCATTACACTTTCCATTACGCTTTTCTGCGCTTAACTTTTTGTAACAACAGCTATTCGATTAAATAATAAATAAAACGAATACTGCTTTGAAATTCATTAATTAGGTTTATCTGGATATTATTTCAAGTTTACAATCTTATTTTATTTTATTAAACAAGTATTTTTAAAGCGTTCGTGCTGTTAAACTTACATTGAATCCCATGCATTATAGAGTAATTGTCGGCGCATTAGATTGTCGTGCCATCTGGCGGTGTCATCAGTCATGATGACACGAAATCAGCGGCAATGGACACACTATTTCTTCTAGCCACTGTAGTAAAAATGAAAAGCCGGTTTCGTGCGCACAGTGCAACTTGTTTGAAGAAAACAAAAAATAATCATGACCAAATAAGAAATTGCCACTTAAATAAATTTCGTTTTCGTATTTCTTTTTGATTTTCGTATGAGAAACTGCAAACTGTCTAATATTCTTCACATCTGCTGGTCGATCTATAAGGCAATAAGTGGTGTTAAAACATTTTATTTCACTCTCATTTGAATCACTTTTATACTTCCAGGATTGGTAAAATTTTATATTATGGGATAATGTGAATTTTTATATTTCAATAATGGATTTTAACATTACGTAATGAAAATAAATTACTATAACAATTGTTTCTGGTCTTTGCAGGACGGAACATACCTAAATACGAGATAATATCTACTTTTGCAGCAACAAGTTTCTATTCAGTGCGTTGGAGCTTGCATGCTCTCGTCTTTCAGAGTGGCCGTCTACTTCTGATAACCATTACTAATCATGCTAAGTGCTTAATTCTCTAATACGTCGAGGCTCTGTTCATTAGTAACTGATGTACCAACTGTTATTTATTCCTATAATGATAATCATAAAAAATTTAAAATTAGTTTTTGATAATTATAATTCCTAGATCTTAAATAATGTCTTTCAGATTTCTTATTGATATTTTAAAAAGTAGCATACTATTTTTGGGCCCCAGAAAGGAACTGAATTATTAATCAGAATTCTTGGTTAAAATTCTTTTTTTTTTTTAATTTCTCGGCAAAAACTGCGAAATTTTTCTCTAGATATGGCTCGTATCTGGAGATAAGGCTCTTTCCATATTAGATCCGTCCATATGTTTGTGCTAGAGTTTTCTAGAAAACTGAAACTTCTTTTTATTTAGAGTATACTGCAATCAGAATAAATTTCCAAATATCATGTTTCTATCCTTTCTAGTTCATCTTGTTTATGAACTCAATTTTTCTTTATTTAGACACTGATCACTGACTGAGCGGTCATCAATAACCTGAGGTACTTCTCGTAACCGTAGAAACGTGGAATTGGAATAAAGATAGTATCTATAATATAAATTCCGAAAAATTTCCCTTCACTAATAATTAATGAAAAAAATTTATTTGGGGTTGGTAAACAACAGTTTTTTTGACGTTTCATACAAAAGTTATTTTTCTGAATACCATCAAAAATTCGAACATTCACTGTTTCAATTCTTCAAGAAAAAAGGACTACTTACAAAAAAAGAAGTGAAATACCATCAAAAACTATGGTCAAGTCTCGTAACTTAACCATAGAAAAAATGTGAGATCTCATGTAGAGCCAAATCTAGCGCCCTTATTAACTCTGACATTTTTATTTACAAATCCGCTCTACATCATTACATCTTTAGTTAAAGAATATTTTGTAAACTTGGCAGTTACGCAGCTGAGGAAAGTTATTACATCTTACAACCTTGCTATGTTATGTAAAAAATTAAGTCCACGCTGTGAATTCATAAACGTACATGTAATATTATGCAATACTTTATTAATAAATGCGAACATTAAATGTAAGGATCAGCCATCACATTATCGTGCTGTTTCACTAAAGAAGAAAAGGTGAAACCGTTGGGGATGAAACAGCCCCCGAAAATATCGCATAATGCAGCGTTGGATGCTCTGGAATTATACGCAAGTTTTTGGAGCAAAATTTGTAGAGATTGTAATGCTTTTTATGAGCTTGAAGAGATTATTAACCTAAACCAACCTAAACTGCATGAGATCTTACGAGACTTGGCTACATTCTTTACACGGAATATTTTTGATGAGACAGCAGCTCTCTCGTAACGTATTGAAAAGGTAAAATGTCGTCATAGTTATTTCCGAAACGGTGTAGTGAATGCTCTATTACAAGAGAACACCACATAGCCTTTTTTTTTGCGCAAGCACACCGTGGAAGCGATAGAGTTGCGCGGCAGTGGAGCGCTCCGGAAATGCACCTAGTTCAACAAACATGGCGTTAAGAGGGAAAAGCAATATCTTTAGCAGCGGTCGCCAAAGAATTGCAGTTAGAGCAATGTTCTTAAGCATAAAACGTTAATTTTTCTGTACAATTATTCGTCTAAATATAATTTATGAGGTAAGAATCAATGAACATTTTTTTTATTTAAAATTATAATGCACCGCGATACATACCCCCTCACCAACGTATTACTCGACGTTGCACATGAAGCCAGCCCCGTGTTTGATTACCGAATTACTTAATAAAATGAAATAATAAATTAAGGGAATGGTTATTAATTACTCTACACATTTTTTACTGGAAGGTAATTAGCTAATTGTAATAATCTATTTTTTAAAACTAAGTTTGTTTAGAAACTTGAGAAGCCATTCAATTGTCATCTGCTGCTGTCTACTTCCATTGATTTCATCTGAAGTGGATTCGTGCTTATTGCTGAGTAGTGGAATAAAGAAGTTCCATTAAGCGCATTAATACACACAGCCCGCTTTAACAATGGAGTCCTTATATAGCTATGTGTGCTAAAATTTTTTCGTTTTCGTGGTTTATTTTGAAAGAAACAAAATTTCGCACCCTCTTATTTTGCGAGCATCTATTGTAGCTTCAGTTGAGTTACATATTTCAATTTGGTGGAAATCTGTGACTTCGTGTTCGAGGGATTCCCATGTTAATAATTAAAATAATGCCACGTACGTAAACTCGTTGCCATGCAACTACCGCTTTTGTGACGAAAACCTTTACGAGGATATTACAAAGAATAAATACTTGTTTAATAAAATTTTTCGTAAATTTGTATCCACGAAAATTTCCTTTTTTAAACAATGATTATGCCGTGGAGGTGTAAAAAAAAACAAACTAAAAGGCATGCAGATCGTATAAAATGTGTGAGCCTGTATAATCTGAAAGCGTATGCATCGTCATTATTTTTTGGTATATACTGTTATGAGTTATAAAAAAATCATTGAACATATTAGATCTTGTTTCTTCAATGACTGAGTCCATATCTCTCTAAAATACAATAACGCACTCCTTAGAAATTCACCACCAAGTTGAAGTGGAACACATATTTGAAAAAAATTTCTGTTTGAAGCCTTTATAGAGTGACGTAATTTTCGGGAAGTATTCAAGACGGTTATGTTGACATTATCTTCTTTTTTTATATTAAAGAAGCTCAAGTTAATCAGATATATAAATAAACTATTTAATAAATATAAAAGAAAATAAACGGACGTTTTAAAAAATTGTATGTTATAGTTTAATTTAATCCTGCGTATCCAATTCAGTTTAATACAGCTATAAAAATGTTTTACGCCCTCGTTTTCTTTTTTATATCCCTTTTGTTTGAAATCGTCAAGCGTTAATGCACAGAAACGAGAGTTCATTCTTCTTTTTTTTCATTTTTTAAGGGAAGTGCAAAAGATCTGTCGTCGTTCAAGAATGCTCGAGGAAAAGTGTGGTCTTTGTGAAGGCTGATGTCATCGCTTTCAGGCATCTGATGACGGATATAAATTGTCATCAAAAGAGAAGCCAGTGGGTGCCACGTTTTCTTCCACCTGACACCTTCAGATAAGCAAGTTTGCGGTACGCTACAAGGCAAAAAGATTCAAAATGTCAGATTCGTAAAAGACACAATGGCACCCCAGGAAATGAACACAGTTACAACATTTCGAAAAATGAGCAAGCTTTACATTATTTTTTATTTCAGAAGTGAGAAAGAAATTGAACATAACTAGTAGCTCTGATTTAAAAATATATTTTTTTGTAAAGCTTAAAGGCATTGCTTTATTTTCAAGCTCATGTGTTCTAAGATAAATGTTGCGAGAATTGAGTTTTTCTATAATATTTGAAGAAAAAATTCGAATACTTACTGTAAATTACTTAGAATAATATTATGCTTTAAAAAGGAGGCATCTGAAAATTTAATTAGATAAAGCATCCGAATATTACATTTAAAAATCTTAAAATTACATTATATCAGAGACTCGCTTTATTGTCTAATATGCACTCTGCAAAATTTATGGGGATTTGTTAGCATAGCAAATATACGAAATGTAATGTAGCCAAAAAATGAAAAATGGTTAAATCCTTTGAATCGTTCTTATCTAAGACATCCTACTTAAGCAAATGTTGCTCGGTCAATTCAGCTCTTATGATCATGTGCTATATACAGTCAGTAAATAATGGTTGTCCAATTAAGTGGGACTGCTGTCGGTTTTTCAATTGGTTTAATGGTATCAGTGTGATAAATATGATAAGTATATAGAATAATGGAGTGATACATTCGGAACAAATAGTCTATACGTAGTTGCCTTGAAGGTTGATATAAGCATCCCTGCGTCCACGTGAATACCCTGGGTGAAGACCTCCGGGATTGGCGGTGGAACTATTCTTCGACGGAGACCCGGATCTCATCATTGACTACTTATTGACTTCCTTTCAGAGTTTTAAGAGTGGACCAAAGACATGGTAGTCTTAAGGTAAGAGGTCGAAGCTATACGGGGAATACTCGAGGATTTCCCATCGAAATCGCTGCAACAAATCTTTGCACGTAGTAGCCACATGAGGGCGAGCCTTTGTCGAGCAACAGAATAACCCCTTTGGACAACATGCCACATCGACGATTCTGGCGCTATGCAGGGGATGAAGAATGCTTTCACAGTCAATCCCGGGAGGTCCTTCACCCAGGGTATTCATCATCTCGTGGACCGCTGGGACGCCTGTGTCAACCTTCAAGTCAACTATGTATAGGCATTTTGTTCCGTATGTATTACTATTTTGTGTTCTTAACATACTAATACCATTAAATCATTTTCCAAACTGACAGCAGTCCCAATTGCATTTGGACGACCCTTATATTTTGGTTCAATTGGGTTTATGGTGTTCAATTCTTTAACATTTTAACGTGTTTAAAGCGCCAATTATATTTTTGGTGACTTTTTATCGCTCTATACTATGTATTTAGAGTATTTGTATGCAAACCATATTTCCACTAAACTCGGTACACTTGTGTATCCTTCAAAACCAATCATAAGACAAATTCATCCAGATTTTTTTTTCGGAAGTTAGACGCAATCATTATATTCCACGCCTTAAAATCACCCTCTTTTACACCATTACCTTCTGTTGGAAGTAGGCGAGTGAATTTAACGTTAATAGCCATCTTCTGCAACCTGAATGTACCACGAGGACAATACCACAGCCTACTATATAGGTAACAGCCTGTTCAATCGACACGATTTCCATTGAAATCTTAAGACCGCCTTAGTTCAACGACTTCTCACGTGAGGGCGCTTTTAGAAAGAGAAACTTCGGAAACAACTGTGTTTACTTACAGCTGATCAAGTCTTTTTAAATGTCAAAATGAAACAATATTCCTAGATATTAATTAATATGCACCATT
>JAHWFO010009481.1:126702-182778 GCA_023313115.1 Rhysida immarginata | reverse complement strand
AAAGAATGTTACTTTTCAAAAAAAAAATGCGATATGTCATAAAAAAATTTTTTTTTTGAATTATATAACATTAGATATAAGATTATATATATTGATTTTAATATATATAAATATACACTATATGATCAAAAATATCCGGACACCCCTCACAGATCATCGATTGGCCCAATGTCACATGATAATGACTTGCACATCATTTAAATAGCTTCCCACACCTTCAGACACAACTCTGCTTGGACATTGGCAAGAATGGGTCGTTCGGCAGAGCTCAGTGAGTTCCAACGTGGAACCATCGTTGGATGTCACCTATGCGGCAAGTCCGTGCGTGACATTTCTAGCCTTCTTCAGATACCCAAGTCAACAGTAGGCGATGTCATTATGAAATGGAAGACCCGGGGATCAACAAAAGTTCAACAACGAACCGGTAGACCCAAGAAACTAACGGACAGAGACCGTCGAGTGCTTCGTCGTGTCACCCGCAGCAACCGGAAGTCCTCGGCGGAAAAAATTGCCACAGAGTTTCGAAACGCCTCTGCAAATGATGCCAGTACCATGACAATTCGTCGGGAACTGCACACGATGGGATTCCATGGCCGTGCTGCTGCCCACAAGCCCCACATCAGCAGGGTCAACGCCAAGCGACGTCTGGAGTGGTGCAAAGCCCACAGAAACTGGACAATGGACCAATGGAAACGTATAATGTGGAGAGACGAATCTCGCTACACACTCTGGCAATCCGATGGACGAGTTTGGGTTTGGCGCATACCTGGAGAACGCTTCTTACCTGAGTGCACAGAGCCCACAGTCAAGTTCGGAGGAGGAGGAGTCATGGTGTGGGGCTCATTTTCATGGTACGGACTGGGCCAGCTCGTTCCTGTGCAAGGAATCATGAACTCCGACCGTTATCTGAATGTTTTGGACAACTGTGCACTTCCAACGTTGTGGCAATTTTTCGGAAACGGGCCATTTCTCTACCAACACGACAATGCTCCGTGCCACAAAGCGAGGCGTGTACAGCAGTGGTTTGCGGACTCAGGGGTCGAAGAAATGGGTTGGCCGGCACAAAGTCCCGACCTCAATCCTATAGAGAGTCTGTGGGATGAATTGGAAAGACGCTTGCGGGCCAGATCACATCGGCCAACTTCTGTACCTGAACTGATTCTCGCTCTTCGGGAGGAATGGAGGAACATTCCGGAAAGTACCTACCAACATTTGATGGAAAGTCTTCCCCGAAGGGTGGAAGCTGTGATTCGGGCAAAGGGATGTGCAACGCCCTATTGATTTCCATGAAATCGTGGCTAGAGCGCAAACGTGCATGTGTCCGGATATTTGTGATCATATAGTGTATATACAGGGTGTTTTTGAATTGAGTACAGATTTTTGGGAGATGATAGAAGAGGTCCTTAGAAGTATTTTTTGTCATATGAACATGGGGTCCCCGCAGCTCCGTTTACTTACAATACTGCATTGAACAATCAAATGACACCGGGACGCAGTGTGCGTTGGTAGGCCTTTACACATGTAAAAAGTACATCAAGTGAACTTTTTAAAACAAACCTTTACCTACTGCTTTCCCAGAATGTGATTAGTTCATTTACATATGAACTAATCGTATTTTACAAAGGGGTTGGATACCATGGAATCTCCTTGACGAAGTTTGTCCTAAGACTTTTCAACAAACAAGCACGTGCACGTTGAAATTTCTTTGCAAACAATTACTTTAAAAGTTATTGCAGTTGATTGCTTGTGTTAATTGTTAAAAATAAAATAATCTAGGCCTACCAACGCACACTGCGTCCTGGTGTCATTTGATTGTTCAATGCAGTATTGTAAGTAAACGGAGCTGCGGGGACCCCATGTTCATATGACAAAAAATACTTCTAAGGACCTCTTCTATCATCTCCCAAAAAATCTGTACTCAATTCAAAAACACCCTGTATAAGAATAAATATAAGATTAAGTATTAAATAATGTTAATATATAAGATTGATATATTAATATTATTATATATTAATATATAAGATTAAATATAAGATTATATAATATATAAGATTAAATATATATGTAAATATGCAGCCTGTGTGTAGGCTAACCAGTAGAAAACAATAGAATGGTAGCATTGGTAAGGCTTTTTCAATGCTAAAAAGGCTTTCTTCACCCTACTTAAAAGCGCCCTCCTCCTTTACTGCGATGAAACTTGGAAACTGTCGATTGAACAGGCTGTTATCTATATAGTAGGCTGTGACAATACATAGCTACAACCATAAAACCTTTGGAAAAATCCTCCGTGCATCGGCTTCTGAAAATAGTCCGTTTGCCTAAACTTAAACGTGCTAAACTGACATTACATTCCATTAATTTGACATTTGTCACGTGATTAATAAGACTGAATGAGCGTCCAGACTTTAACTTGTACAAATTTAATAATCAAGATATTTGATATAAGTCACTTCTATTGAGTGATAATTAAATAAATGTTTGATGGATTGTCGACTCCTTCGAAGTTATCTCTCTACGTTTGGATTCTATGAATTCAGAGCTTTATGGACTTAAGAAGACTGGCAATAAGCGGGTCGAGCATTTGTCTTTGTTGGAGTAGCTGTCACCTTATGCGCTGCACCTAAAACGCATGCGGACAAGCTCGCGTGAATTACACGGCGCCAGACGCTGAGGATGACGTGCTCGTTACACTGTTGCAAAACTGTTTCTGGATGAGGTTAATGAGTAGTAATGGCACTGGTGGAATGTAATTTTCATTCGTCCGGTTGCTGTCCCTTTGTCGTGGCTCCGAAGGCTGCTGGTGGTTTCTAGTATTAATCATCTCAGTATAAACCTTATCCAGAAGATTCGTGGGCTTTAAGTCGGGGCTTTTATTCTCTAATTGATTTGACCCTTGTTCTCTTCCAGAGAGGTACATTAAATCACACAAACTCAAAATATCTTTTGCCATTTTGTGTATATCTCGCCTTTTACGGGGACGAACGTTCTCCAGAACTCAGCATGGGTTTTACTACAATATGCTTCTCAGGACGAAAAGGTTGTGTACTGTTGGAACTTTCAATGCTAAGATATGGCCTGTAACATATCAAACAACTCTAACAAGGTATCATGAGTGAATATAACGAGTAATTAATGATAGTCGGAATTGTTTAGTAGTATATGTTTTAATGGTGCTATATGTTACCTTTGAAAACTTTCAATGCTAAGATATGGCATGTATATATCAACCAACTCCTTACGAGTTGTTAGACCTATTGTTATCCGTAGCTTATTTGTAACAAGAGCATATTGCTGTTAGGCTTATGAAACACTTCAGTAATTGAATATGAAAAAATAATAGATGCTTACACATAGCGCTTCAGCAATTGAGGGTCACTTCATTTGTGGGAATGCCTACAAATTAAAGAACTTTTATTTGTTCAAATATATAAAGAATAACTTCACTCTCCGGTTAACCTTTCAGTTAATAAAGTTTATTCGTTTAAATTCTCTCTATACATTAGTTTACTTAAATAGTAATCTATATATTTACAGTAAGTTGCAAGGCTGATTCTTTAGACAGTTCGTTGATGAAAACTACTGCATCTATAAAATTCGTTTTGATCTTAAATGAAAGGTCTTGGTCTGTAGAATTGTCAAATTTAGTTTTTCTGTCCATTATTACCATAAATAAGCGCTAATTTACAATTCAAAATTCCTTTAAGCGCATTCGTAATAATAGGATAAAAACTGACACAGTTTTGCATTATTGTTGGACGTTTAACCATTGCTGGCGACGGATTGAAACGTCACCTGACTATTGTCGTCTGAGCAACATCTATATACGTATTTAAGTTGCAAGGCTGATTCTTTAGACAGTTCATTGATGTAAACTACACTCCAAGACAAAAATATGGAAACTTTCTGAAATGTCAACAAGAGCTGTCTTTAGAATTGAAATTCCTAAAATGTGAGCAAGTTTACACCCAAAATGAAATAAAACCTAACAAACGCTTCCCTTTAACTAAAGAAAACAAATATTACTTTAATTCTAGCTTGAATTTACAAAGGTTACAAGAAATAAATAAGAGGACCATCTGGGACAAAAATATGGAAACAAAGAAATTAAGGACAAAACTACGGAAACTTTCCATTCAATACTTCGTACATCCGCCGTGTGCTCTAATTACAGCTCGGACTCGACGGGGCATGGACTCTATTAACTTACAACAAAAATCACATTTTGAATGGCCACTTGCAACTCCTGCTTGCCTGTCGGTTTTTCAGAACACTCTTTTTTTTCATCATACTCCACAGTTCCTCTATAGGATTAAGGTCAGGGCTGTTCCCTGGCCAGTCTAACACTTGAATATTCTGTCCTTCAAACCAGTCCATCGATTTCTAAGCTTTGTGGCACGGGGCCCTATCCTGTTGATAAACGAAGTCTCCCTCGTAATAGAATCGATCTCTTGGGATGAGATGATCTGCCATGATTTCAATGTAGTAGGCACTGTTCACAGTTCCTTCTATGAAGCACAAGCTGCCAACTCCGTAGACCGTCATAGATCCGTAAACCATCATACTTGTAGGATGTTTCACCTTTGTGTTTACACACGATGGAAGATACTTTTCATGCTGCTGACGAACAATTTTTTGTTTTCCATCATTATTCAACGAAAACCTGCTCTCAGCACTAAAGATGACCTTTTTCCAGTCCTCGGTTGTCCACGTTTCGTGTTGTTTTGCCCACGCTAGTATTTTTCTTCTCATCTTAGTGGACAGCAATGGTTTCTCTAATAGCGTTCGGAATTTGAATCCAGCTTCTTTTAGTCGTCGAATGGTAGTTTTGCTTGAAACTTCTTTTCCAGTGACTGTATTCCAATCAGCAGTTATTTGGTTTGCTCTTCTGTCAGCCTTTACAATCAGTGGAAAGTGCTTATCTTCTGTTCGACTAGTACATCGGTTTCTGCCGCATCTCTTGACAACTTCACATTTACCAGTTTCCTTGAATTTCGTAATTATTTTGTTAACAGCACTGCGGTTCAATCCCAAGTCCTTTGCTATCTTTATCTGTTTTTCATTGGATTTCCATTTTTCTATAATCAGATTTTGTACACTTTGAGCGATTTACCTTGATGGAGGCACCTTGGCAAGTACTGGTTTCAAAATTTTTATACTGCATCTACCTCAAAATTTAAAATGGTTAATGCTTCCCAATTTACTTAAAAGAATTAATTCAATACTTTAGTGTAGTGAAACATCAAAATATTCTTGGCACCCCCCTGAAAAGTGGAAAGTTTCCATACTTTGTCCTTAATTTCTTTGTTTCCATATTTTTGTCCCAGATGGTCCGCTTATTTATTTCTTGTAACCTTTGCAAATTCAAGCAAGAATTAAAGTAATATTTGTTTTCCTTAGTTAAAGGGAAGCGTTTGTTAGGTTTTATTTCATTTTGTGTGTAAACTTGCTAACATTGGAGGAATTTCAATTCTAAAGACGGCTCTTGTTGACATTTCAGAAAGTTTCCATATTTTTGTCTTGGAGTGTATTGCATCTATAAAATTCATTTTGTTCTTAAATGAAAGGTCTTGGTCTGTAGATTTGTCAAATTTAATTTTCGTCTTCAATATTACTATTAATTTGCGCTTATTTACAATTGGAAATGCTTACGCTGGCAAACCAAACAATCCTCTCCACAATGGCGTCACAATCAACAGCTTTGCTACCATTGCTGATCAAATCAACAACAATTTCGCTAGTTTACAATTTAGTTTTCATATTTATATATTTTGTCTAAAGTATTTTAAAATTTTGTTTAATTCTATATATCCATGTATGATTCTGTAATACGAAAATGTGCTCCCTTTATCCGTTTTGGCGGTAAAATTATTCTTTTGTATTCATTTACTCATTAGTTCCTTCTTCAAGTGAGGGTGGTTATATGATTACGCCATTCAATTCTATTGTATGTGTATGTCAGTCTCTTCACGCTGGAATGTTGCGAACGGTTCATCCACTTTTTTACATCTGTCATATAGTCCCTTCGTCTCCTTCCACGCCGTCGCTTGTCCTTCATCCTACCTTCCAGTGCTGTCGGTAATGTCAAGGTTGCCGAGCCCCGTAAAACATGACCCCCGAAAGCAAGTTGCGTTCTGTTCCTAATAAAATAATAAAAATACATTTCAAACGCCTGGATCTTCTGGATGTGGGCCTTTGTTAAGGTCCATGCTTTGTAGCCATATGCGAAAACAGACCATCTTAAAGTTTATATGACCCGATACTTAGTTGCGGTACTTGTTGTGCCTATCATAATATTATATTATTTCAAAACGCATTTTTAGCTCTGGGGATCCTTCTGGATATTTCCGTTTGTCACCTCTAAAGGTGACTTTTAGCGACTCGGTTTCGCTCGATCTGCAGCTAGCAGACGAGAGCAAATGTCGTCCTACAGGGTACCCGGTCATTTGGCCGACGGACATTTGGCCGACGGACACTTGGCCGACGGACATTTGGCCGAACGGACATTCGACCGAACGGACTTTTGGCCGAACGGACATTTGACCGAACGGACATTTGGCCGAACGGACATTTGACCGAACGGACATTTGGCCGAACGGACATTTGGCCGAACGGACATTTGGCCGACGGACATTTCACCGACGGACATATGACCGAACGGAAATTTAACCGACGGAGAAATTCATTTAATGGAAAAAAAAAAAGTTTTCAGGAGGTTATTTCGTAAAACAAATGTTATGAGACAAATCTGTTTAATTCTTTCTACTAAGCAAGCATATTGTATGGACCTATAAAATTATTCTTTTTTGTATGTCTTTTTAAATAAATGTTAGTTTTCATATCGTTAGGTAGGTTAAAATGGGAACCAGACAAAATGCAACTAAGGGTCTTGTATTATTTAATAATATCAAGTCTTTTCTTCTATGTCTTTTTAAATGAATATTTTACTTCTATAAAATGAGATACTCATTAGTGATGGGCGATATTTGATACCAGTATCGTGTATTAAAACTTTATTCATACACATCAAAAAATTCTTAATCGGATAGTATCCGGTACACCCCACTTCATCGAAAAACCATGGCCCACAGGGATGGTTGGAGGAGGGCAATATGATTTGTTATATTGATGTAAATAATTATTTTTCATTATGAAACTACGTATTTTGAACGAAACTATATTTTATTATATATATTATTATATGATATGGAAAATTATATTAATGATCGAAAATTAAGTTTCGAAAAAATTACATTACGAAAACTGGAAAAAAAACTACACGCAGAAAATTCAGAAAATGCAGAAAATTCATTATGTCATGAAGTAGCGCGCTAAGCGGTAAAAACGCAAAAGATGACTCGATTATTTACCGATTCTTATTATTAAAAGTTCAATTATTCTGTCTTTTGATGTTGTTGATATTGTTTAACTTACAGACGTGTAGTTTTAACAGTATATGTAATTTCAAAAATATTTGTTCAGACGTTTTTAAAAATAAATGTTTCCCTTTATTCAGTCAAAAAGTTAAATAATACAAGACCCTTAGTTGCATTTTGTCTGGTTCCCATTTTAACTTACCTAACGAGATGAAAACTAACATTTATTTAAAAAGACATACAAAAAAGAATAATTTTATAGGTCCATACAATATGCTTGCTTAGTAGAAAGAATTAAACAGATTTGTCTCATAAGATTTGTTATACGAAATAACCTCCTGAAAACATTTTTTTTTTCATTAAATGAATTTCTACGTCGGTTAAATTTCCGTTCGGTCATATGTCCGTCGGTGAAATGTCCGTCGGCCAAATGTCCGTTCGGTGAAATGTCCGTTCGGCCAAATGTCCGTTCGTTCGTCCTACAGTGCAGCCATCTAGTGAGGTATTTGAGAGAAAGAAGGGCGGCAAGCGCGGAAGCGTTAAGCTTAGTTTCCATACATGCGTTTTTAACTGCGTCTCTGCGTCTAGACGCATAAATTGGTGCGTCTTGACGCACTTGTCATGGAAATATATATCTGCGTCTCCGAATCTTGGTTGATGTGCGTCTGGAGTTCATGCGTCTGGACGCAGAAAAGTGAAGTAGATAGGCTTTCTACTTCTTGACGCACTTGTAAGTGCGTCTCAAATCTTTCTAGATCACATGATTGTTTTGCGCAAGCACACTTGCTTTGTTAACCTTCCAGCGGGCGTGCCCTCTGAACAAACGCGAAAGGTCATGTATTTCCTAGATACGCTATTGCAAAATATAAATTTTCAAGAGTGTTCCTTTTAAAAGAATGTGGAAATCAGTTATTTTATTTAAAATGAAATGAAAACAATGTAAACATAAAAGACAATAACGATATAAAATGACCAAAGAATTACCGAAATTACATGAAAATAAAATAAATGAAATTGCCAATATTTCCACTGTACTATTTACATTTGTGTAAAGATGAATTAAAAGTGTAAAGATATATTGGAAAAAACAAATGAATTGAAATTTAGATTTAAAAAGATTTTTATTAGAACAAAAAAAGTCGTATACAACCAAAACTAACCAGAACTAAAATACAAATAGCACCTCTGCAAAGCCCTAATAACGCTTCGAAATTCAGACACGGACTGAAGATAGGCCTCCGCAATGAAACTGAATACATTGTTGCATCACATAGATAGTGCATTGTTATTCGCATTTCTACCAATAATAAGCCCTGAATTTGCACTATCTATGATGATGTAACAATGTATCCAGTTTCATTGCGGAGGCCTTCTCTCTCGGTGGTCACGCACCATCTCTCCCGAAAAACACCAAGGTGGTGGCCATGATCGTTAGAGAGAAGCTTCTCCCATAGCCTAATGATGGATAGCTTCCTCCATCATTAGGCTATGCTTCTCCCTCTAACGAGAAAAATTGCAAAACATAAACTCATGACGCATGCGCAGTTGAACTTTCTGCGTAGACTTCATGCATGCATGGAAACTGATACTTGCGTTCGAATTAAATGCATCAACAGCTATTGCAATGTGCGTCTAGGTGCGTCCAGATGCACATTTGCTTTCTGCGTCGAGACGCAGTTATAAATGCGTCAAAACTGCATGCATGGAAACTTAGCTTTAGGCAGGAGCGTCGGCAATGGCTAAAACGGAAACGGCGCAGAAGAAAGCGCGCGAGCAGAGGTCTTGTGCGGGAGATTTGGATTCGAGGTGAGAGATTTTGGAACGGTACGGTTCGGACACGGAAAAAGGCTCCTCCTGCTAAAACGAAGAGGTCCAGGCCTTGTTTCTCCGAAAGGGAAGGTTCCTTACATGAGCGTACCGTTTCGTCGCGGTCGATAGCGAGTCTGCCCCGTCAATGTTCGAGACCTCCGCCGTTTTGTCGCCTTGCTCATGCAATTGATAGTTGTGAGACTTTTGCAGAGACTCGTCGTAATTCTTGGACGACGACGTCGCCATTGGATGCGGAGACGATAACGTCGCAACAAGGGAGCCGCCTGTGCAGCGAGTCGAGTCAACGGGAGTTCGGAGAGGCAGCTACCAGCCCGTCGCCACGTCGGCCGCCGTTCGTAGCTCTGCCAGCCCCCATTCGAGACGGAAGCACGCTTCGCACCTTGGTGGCTATCGCCGGGATTCACCTGCAAGCGTTGCAAGAGATACTGCCCGACTTCCCCTACGAGGAAGGCCTCTTACACGAGGTTTCTGCGATAATTCTCCCTTGGACGTTTACCGGCTGGATTCGGGAAGGTTTAGGCCACATCTTCCCGTATCACAGGTGAGTGCCGTTCCTTAATGATAAATTAGAATATCTAATGCAAGCCTCTCCTCGTACTGATAAATATATCCGCTCCCGCTCAAGGGCCTGCGGTATTTCTATTTTGCATTTAGTTCTTGGAGCTATGGAGCTTCCCTCAAATGCATTCGCATGCATTTAAGTTTTGCTGTTTCCTGTTTAATGATTAAATTAGGAAACTATTAGTTAAGAGTTATAACTATTTACGTAGATGCTAAGCTTCTTGGCATTGGTTAAACTCACTTTAATGCGCCCGTGTTTTTTTTTATTCTCGAACGCAGGGTGCGTCATTGGCTCCATTGAAAGGTTGGCATTCAAGTCCTGCCCTGGAAAGCAGCGAAGGCCGTCTAGCCTCTACTCCACTTCTTGCGAGGATTCCGCCTAAGCCAAGGCACCTGGAAGATCATCTTCTATTTCTTATTGTTTGTTATTGAGGTCCGAGCGACTTGTAAATCATCTACTTTTGGATCAAGCCCAAGATAACTTCATTCCCATGTTAATGGGAATCTTGGGATCCATAATGTTGGTCACCAGTGATATGGTGGTATGACTTGTTACCTTTTTTTTTTGTTGTTGTTAGGTCCCCATTGGAGACCATTGTGGGGAATAGCCTCGGCTATTCCGTACCTTACGTTTTAGTTAGGTCGTTTGCCCACATTTCTGTATGTCAGATTTTCTTTTATTTATTCAGTGCCATGTAACACTTATGACAACGTTTCTGAATAAATGTTTTGTTATTGTGTAGCCAAATGTATGCTCTGTGTTTTATACGTTAGTTCCTTAGTCTTCCACTGCGCACTCTTATCCTGAACGTGACACCGTTTCATTTTTACCATCGTCCGTAATTTTAATGCATAGGTGAGTATACGATTTAGTTTATTTATAACAGCGTCATTCATCTTAATATCTGTTAGTTTATTCTCACTTTTTCGCGACACTCTCATTCATTTGGTCTATGATGTATTAACTTCTAGGCCAAATTTTTTACCTCCTTTTATCAACACTTCAATATGTTTTTGAAAGCCACGTTTGGAGCCTGTAACTAAAGCTGTGTCATCAGCGTATCTTATATTATTCACCCTCGTGCCATTGATATACCGGGTGAATAAAAAGTCCCGGAACGGTCTAATATTTCGAACAATACACGTCTTATCAAAAAAGAAAAAAATCTATGTCAAATATTTTTTGAATGCTATTTCATAGTGTCAAAATTAGCCCCTGCACCTCTCGTAGGGGGTAGGGCAATTTTGAAATTTCAAATGGAACCCCCAAGTTTTTTTTTTGCAGATTCGGATTCTTCAAATTTCTTATCATTGTTTTTTTTACGGTAGATGGCGCTGTAATCACAAGAAAAAAAAAAAGCAATTCGAATTTAGCCGGAAAAACACTTTAGATCTAAGTAATTGGATTTGGAAACTTAAATACGGTAGCTTTCAAAAAATATTGGATACTTTTTTGATTTGAAGGGGACTTTTTGAGATATTCGCACTAGTTAGACTTTTTTTTGCAATTACAGCGCCAGTTACAAAAGATTTAAAATAATTTTTTGGAAAAAATCAATGTAATTTTTCTGTTGAATCCCAATCTGCAAAAATAAATAATTAGGGGTTCCCATTTGAAGTTTCAAAGTCTCCCCCCCCCCCCCAACCCCCCCCAACAGGGGGGGCGGGGGGTAATTTTGGCACTATTATATAGCATTCAAAAATTATTTGACACGTATTTTTTTGACAAAACGTGTATTTTTCGAGACTTTATACCCTTCTGGGATTTTTTATTCACACGGTATATACCTGCTTCTGTTTGTCAATATTTCGAAATACCGCTTCACTGTAAACATACAGCAAAGGAGACCGTATGCCTTCCTGGCGTACTCCTTGTTTAATTACGAATTCATGACGAATTCCTGAACCCGACTTAAAAACTCCAGTCTGTTGCCAGTATAGTTTCATGATTAGTTCAATTTCGCTGCTATCTATTCTGAGGTTTTCAAGAACTTGTACCAAAGCAAATATATATAATGGCCGATTTATTCAATGCATTTTTCCATGATGAATCGCATCTCAAGAACTGCGTTAATTGTACCTTTAATATCCTTAAAGCTAATGAAATTTTTATATTCATTCATTCACCGTTCCTTCCTCCGTGAGGGTGCTTATATGAATACGCCATTCAGTTCTATTTTATGCCAATGTCTTCACGATGGCATATTGCGAACGGTTCATCCACTCTTTTATGTCTGCCATCCGCGCGGTCGCTTGCCCTCCATCCTACTTTCCAGTACTGTCAGTATTGTCGAGCCTGTCGAGCTCCGTAAAACTAATGAAATTTTTATATGCTAATCCTTATAAATTATGCAAATTAATTTAGGGAAGTTTAAATTATGAAAAATTTAATTAGTCTGCTACTACCAATGAATATTATCGATCATTACATACCAACAAGTCTGACAGATCCGTAAATTATTTATACCTTTATCCTAAGGGATCACAATTGAGATAGTCTAGAAATTATGAAGTTCAGACAATTTAAGAAACTAAATAACTCTGAGTTTATTAATTTCCAGTCTCACCGAACTAGAATCGTTGTCGGTAATATGCTAGTATTTTATTCAAAACTTAAATATTTATTAATCATTAAATTTAATTAATTACGATCACAAAACTGAATCATAGTAGACAATTTTACTCAATCATGATGGATATTGATAATATAATTGATTAATAATTTATCACACGAAAGAAACTGAACACCGGTAGCACAAAGTTAAAAAAATATTGACTAAATACGATTAAAGTTTTCCTGTGTGGAGAAGTGGTGTTCAGTTTCTTTCGTCTGTTACCTAACTGCCTATGCTCTATAAGCTATCTGCTTTCTCTTTCTCATTTGCTTTATTTATTAGCCATTTATTCACAATATTTTAAACGCATATTAAATTAGAATTAAGGCAGGGAAGGAGGCACTTCTGTAATGGGAAGACAAATTTCAAATCCAAGCAATACTTCGATTAAGCTTAAGGCTAAAATGGTGGAATCACCATTTTTATTTTAATTTGTAATTATCCTTTACATATAAATTTTTTAAATTATGCAGCACCTTTTTTGCACCTTTAACTTTAAATTTGTAAGTTTTGAGAATTTGCAAGTAAAACATAGAGCCTTGAAATTTGAGACTGTAGTTAAGTTTCGATGAAAATAAATTTTGTACAGAGGTTTGTTAGGAATCTATGGTAAAATTAACATATTTAAAAGTAGCGCGCGCGTTCATTTCACGGAGCTATCATGTGGAGTACAGTTAGGACAGGCATTAAAATACATGTAGTTTGTATTGGATCAGCGGGCTAAAAACATTGAGTTATGCCACCGAAAACTGACAAGTATTGGGAGAGGTACATAACAGCCCTTTCCGACGTCAAATTCTGCTATTCCGAAGTTATGAAAGCATGCAAGAAACGAGGCTTCATAGTTTCCAAGAAAGGGATATCAAAAGTATTAAATAACATTGGCAAAACCAGAATCGGTGCTATTCCTGGGGGTTAAAAGCAGGCCAATCTGAGATCATCCACTAGCCGTATTCTTGAGGTCGTCCGAAAAGTTCGGGCTCTCGTAACTGGATGTAACCTACCAACATAGTGGGTGATTGCACAAAGGGTAGGGACATCTGTGTACAGGGCAAACAAAATTCTTAACCGTGGCTTACAACTCTCATAAGTTGTTGCCACGCCATGTTCAAGAGCGACGGACCAACTGCCGGAATCTGTTTGAACGATACTTGGCGGATGACAGATGGAAATATTTGGTTACACAAGATAAGGCGTTTGTTTATTTTAGCGACTGCAAGAAGAGTCGAGTCATTTTTTACCACCCAAGGGGTTATAAGGACTTTAGAAAATGGTACCGTGAATGCAAGAAAATATTTTCAAAAAGTTTCATGATCGTGGTGAGATACAGCTATAAAGGCAAGTTAATTTTACACACAACTGATCAAAGGCCAAAGTCAATGCCATGTAATATCAGACTAACGTTCTAACCCTCATATTTGCCAGTGACATCCCCCGTTTGTACAGTATAAAGATAAACAAAGTATGGCTGCACCAAGACAAGGCGTCGATTCACACCGCCGCGTCAACTCGCCTGTTCCTGGAATGCATGGAAGAAGATTCCGGAATCTGCTCCATTCTATTCAGCTTTGTCCTATGGATTTTATAGCTTTGTCCTATTTAAATGGAACCCCGGAAAGAGACGACCGCGAACAGTAGAGGATTTTTGGAAAGCGTGTCAACAGGAGTGGTTACGAATTCATCTTCAATTTTGGTGTTCTGCGTTCCAGCCTCCTTCAGTGGAAACTGCAATGCAGGGCAATAGCAGCGATTCATTGCTATCAGATGCACACACTAGATGGTGGCAAAAGGGGTTTTTCACCTTATCTAGCAGTCTGTAACTTGTTATCATAGATTCCTAACAAACCTCTGTATATTTTCAGAACTTAAAAACGTATTTAAAGTTTAAAGGCCTCTGCAAATATTTCTAATATGCAACTAAATGGTTATTATTTAAGCTTGGACAATTTGAGACGATATGATTTGAACAACTGTTAAGAATGAAAACAAAAGTAAAGCCGGATTCACACTACGGCGGATTCCGCGATGTCGGGATCGAAGGCAAGCGAACTTTCCGTCGCGAAACCGTCGTGATGATTCCCACATGCGCGGAAAACGACGTCGCGAAATGAATGCTTTCGCTCGTTTCGTGTAGCGAAGATCGAAATCGGACATAGATTCTTTCCTCCGATTTGTTCTAAATTACACGGTCGTAATCTATTTTGTTCACATATGTGATTCAAATTAAAACAAGATGTTTTGGGGCTTTGTAATCGAAACGCATGGGCATATTGCCGCTCACTTCATCTACTGAAGAGCAGTCATTAAAAAAGCAAAAGAAAACTTCAGTGTTAGACAATACCCACAGAATAAGAATAATTATTCTGTGGACAATACCTAGCGATGGCGTCGTTGCTATGTTTACCCTGTTTGGCTGCCGCTGTCAATTGCCGTCGCGTACGACGGCAAAAGTAGAGCTCGGTTCTATCGTGTTTTCCGCCCAATTTTCGCGCTGCCGTGACGTCATTTCTTGCCTCGAACCTCTGCCGTCGCGGAATCCGTCGTTGTGTGAAGCCGGCTTAACTCCCAGACGTGAATTTCTTTTGAAATATTTGTTACCAAGCCTTTTTCATTTGTTACTGAAGGCATGGTGTAAGAAATAAATATACGCAGTACATTTTAATTAGCTTAAAACGAGATGTAAGGGGACCAGATACATGTATGAAATAATATTATATACATGTATACAGGGTGATTCTGAAAAAGTCTGTATACCTGTAAGCAATGGCAGAGGTAACTAGAATGAACATTTTCTTTTAATACAATGTGGGGTCTCAAATACATTGTCCAGAAACTATCCCGTTTTATGTGCAAGACACTTTATGTTAATGACAATAATACGATTTCGTGTACATCATGTGTGTCCTCTGGTTTAGACGCCAAACAAAAGAGACAACAAAAGTTGTAAACATTACGTACAATAACGACGCCAGTTCAAAGCACATGTTCGAAGTGATGACCACCAGTGGTGCGACGTAGCTGACACCGCCGACGTAAAGATTCTCGCACCCGGGAAACATGTCTGGAGTATCTGGAATGGCATCATCAGCAACAGCAATTCGTGCTACAAGATCATCCGCTGTGTCCACAGGTGTTTCATACACTAGGCTCTGAAGATGCCTCCATACAAAGAAATCACATGGGTTGAAGTCAGGTGAGCGAACTGGTCAAGCTACAGGCCCACCTCGCCCAATCCATCTTTCTGGGAAGGCGGTATTTAAAGTATCGCGCACTGTCCGAGCGATGTGTACCGGAGCTCCATCATGCATATACCACATGTTTTGTCGAACAACCAGAGGGATGTTATCGAAGCGCTCGGGGAGAGTTTACTGCAGAAACCGATTGTAATTCTCGCCCTGTCAAGTGGTTAGGCGTGATGTACGGGCCAAGTAGATGATAATTCAAGCAATAAACATAAAACGTGATGGCTCCTGAACAATGTACTTGCGACCCCACATTATATTAAAAGAAAATGTTTATTCTAGTCACCTCTGTCATTGCTTACAATTATACACACTTTTAAGAATCACCCTGCATATATTCTACATATATATAGCTTTTTATACAAATTTTCAACATACATGTATATAAAAAAGACTGCGGGTTTGTTTGTGCCAACAGTCGGCTCGCCGTGTCTCTATATCCCGACAAGAATTGTTGATAAAAATTAAGACTTCAAGTTGTAAGGGGGGTATTGGATTTACGAGTGTAACAGAGGCACAAATAACTGTTTAATCTTAAATTAATAATATTAATCAACTTTAAATGATCAATTATGGAATAATATATTAATTTAAGTATTAAAGTTATTTTAAAATTACTTGGACCAAAATTGATTAAAATAATTGCATATAATTTATAATAAATACTGTGTAACTGAGGGGACAGAAAAAGTATATAGCTTATGACATGCAGTACAATTTATAAAAAAACCTGTGATTTGGATGAAGCTAAAGTTATTTGTTATACGAGGTATATATCTACAATCCACATATTGCAAGGTAACATGAGTACTATAACATTTTTTTGTTTTCAAAATCATTTAATTAAAATGCAAGATAATTGGCGTAACAGAGGGAACATCAATTGTAACAAAGGGGACATACTTCCCTGACAAGTGGAAGGAGTCCGTCATCGTTACGATACCAAATGAATGAATTTTACATGCTTAAATGGGCCCTCATAAATACAAACAACCACTACAGTAAAATATGTTCAAACAACATTTCTGTTGTTTAAAGTCAGAATAGGTAATATTTCTAAAATATCAGGTCCGTCAACCAAAGATTGATTACTGTAATCATACTTGAAAGTTCTCAACCCTCCAGACTGTTTCAAAAATGTAATGTGCAGCTGCCAGTGTCTTTTTCAATTTCTGTTATTGTCCAAGATATTTCACATCATTTTTTCTTCCTTGGATTTGAACAATCACAAAGTTTACAACAGTGATATCACTAGATGAGGTTGGGCTTTGATAATTTTCTGTAACTTCATCACAGTTAGTTGAGATATCTTTGAAAGAAAATAGAATCTTTCTTCAGTAGACACACATGCATAAGAAATAAGGAAGTTTCCTCTTACTCTCACGCACTGAATTCGACGTAGCTGTGGAATTCCTTTTATGCTTGAAACTCGTTCATCAAATGTGCCAATGTCCTTTTCGATGACTTCATTTGGACAGTATATAACTCCCACATTGCTGCAACCTGAATTGGCACATTTGGCAACTGATTTTGCATTATTTGGAGGAGGAATCCATTTTTCAGCCATGATGCCTCTGTTCCAGACCCTCTTCACAGTACCTCCTACCCCATCCACTACACCCTTCCCATGGCTTGTTGTGAAGAAATGCCAGTTGACTTTAATGGGGCAAAAGTAATACTGCAGACCTACTAGAGAAAATTTATATCATGTATAGAAAATTTCTATCTACTGATCATGGTAATAACAGACGGTACTACAGTTGAGCTGTCCCCTCTGTTACATTAATTTTAATAAATTTTAAAATTAAAAAAATTTAAATATACATACAAATGATTACTCTCATAAGATTAATTGTAAATATGAGTTCTGAAATTAAATTTTTTTTTCTATATTGAATAAAATAAAGTTTTCTGAAAAACTGTAACAGAGGGGAGAAATTTAAAAGCAAAACTTAAATCTTTAAAAAATTATATATATAAGGACAGTTTTTTTTAATAACCTATGCAGAATTGTATTCCTAACAGTTTAACTTAATAAATTAACTAAAAAAAGGATATATATTGACCATATTCATAATCTTTTATTAGTTTTAGAATAGGCAAGTTTTAAAGCATAAATGCAATATCATCATTGTTCCTTATTTCGTAAATAACCATTATGAAATTCGGAAACTAGAATAAATTTCCTACAAAATGATTCCAAACATAACAATATTAGTTAGATTTGGCAAAAACCTGTTTGGTTTCAGTTGGCTTGGAAATCCACGGTAATAAAAAAAAGGACATGGGATTTTTTTTTTTTTGGTGCCAAAGATTGACTGGTCATGTTTGAGTTAATAATTAAAAAAAATTTCTGCGTCAATAATCACTTGCGATCTTAATGTATAATATGTTTGAACAATATATAATTGAAATACATTATAAAAAATAATGTAAACAATAAATGTACGCAGAAAACTCTATTCACTTAATCAAAACGCAAGCATTTCATCTATATCTATACAAAAATAATAAGAAACTGATGGAATTTGGTTGTTTCAACTTGGCGTACAAACTACCGCACCAATCTACATGAAACTTGAGAATAATATTCATAATTATCATACGTTTTCAAGTCGGGACTGAGTACTGAGAATAAAATGAAATGAAGCGAAGAGAAAATGTGCGTGCCAGCGGGAGTAATGACAGGAGTGGAAGTGATATCCGATCAGCTATGACGGGTCCACGTGTGTAGCAGTACCAGAGAGCGCTAATTGCTACCGCTGATAGCTATCTCTCCGGTACCCAACTCTAAAGGGACGTGGAGAACATGGAAATTCACATATACAAAAATTTTTTATTAATAATAATATGAAATTGACCAAATTCGCAACATTGATGAAAGCACCTAGCGGGAAATCATTGAACTAATGTTTTTTAACAAAACATAATTGGAAAGAATAATAATTACGTATGTAAAAAATATGATCCACGGTCCATGTGGAGCTTTCAATCTCTCCTCTTCCTGCATGTCAAATGGTGTTTGCTCAAAAAATATTCCAAGCAACTTTCTGCAGCACACAAACTGGCGACGATAGGTACCCTTAGAACAGAAGCAAATGACCAACTGATGGTGGACAAGCTCATAGAATATCGCATAGTAGTGGCAACAATGAAGATGGTTACTCCCGTATTGTCCGGCTCTCTCCAGGTGCTTTCTTGCATATACGAGGGTTGTTCCGAAAGTAAGTTTCGTCATTTTTTTCACACGGAAATTTTACACCATAGACCATGGCATCATGAACTATATACAGTATTACCCATTTATAACGAACACGGTCAGAACGAACACCCGCATATAGCAAAAAAAAATTCAGTCCCAACCCCGTCAGTCTATTTTCTATGCATTTTTACACGTTTATTGAGAAATGTTTTTGAAAGAAATCCGGTTATAGCGAAGGGAAATCGATGAAATTTATTCGGAAAATATCACTATTTGTTATTATAAAAGGATCTAGACCGAATCCATGGAACATTTTTTCCTAACTGCGATTTTTCTTTATTATGATTGGTTGGTTAAACATTCCCGCCACCACGGCCGCCACGCTAGTTGAACGATCACGTGATTGTACTTGAACCAATCATACGATTGTGCCATCACATGGTTAACTGCAAGGCCCATGAGCATTTATGGGCTTGGTTGATTTTGTCAAGTCATTCAGGCAAAATTTTTCAAGGAGTTCAACATAGCTAAACCAAAGCAAAACTCTCTATCTGTAGAGTTAAAGTTAAAGATTTTAGAAGCATGCCATCGCGGAACAGAGCCAGAGAATCCAAGATGGCGGAGAGGAGAGCCAAGAAAGTGACGATGAACCAGAACCGCCCATACCATCATCGAAGCAGATGGACTCGCCGATGAATCAAGTAAACAATTACTTAACCATCTACAGTGATGTACCAAACGAAATTTTTGAAATTTATTTTAAGTTGCATAATTTTATAAACAAAAGTTATGTAAAAACTATGAAACAGAAAACCATATAGAATTTTTTTCATCCTGAATAAAATTGACTAAAACAATGATTATGCCTAGTTTTAACGGCTAGTTTATGCCTAAAACAATTGACTAAAACAATTATTATGCCTAGTTGTATGCTTAGTTTTAATTCTATGACTGTACGTACATTTTTATTACATTCGGATATAACAAAATCGGGATATAACGAAAAGAAACTCTGTTCCCTTGAATTTCGCTATAAGCGGGTGATACTGTACCTTGCACTACTTTTCGATATAGTCGCCACCAACATTGAGACATTTGTCGTAGCGTGCAATCAGTTTGAAGAAACAGTAGCAGCAGGCAGGCGTGTCCGAGCAACACGTCCTAGAAAGAAATCCAAACAACTGAAACGTCATACATTGTTACATCATCATGAGTCGACCAAATTTAGGGCTTACTATTGGTAGAAATAAGATTAACAGTGGTCGAAATAAGATGATGTAAAAATGTATGACGTTTCAGTGGTTTGGCTTTCTTTCTAGGATGTATTGGTCCGAGGCTATCTGATCTTGTGTGAGCCTTGCTACGTGTGGTTTTGCGTTGTCGTCCAAGAGCACAACACCTTCACTCAAGATCCTTGTTCTCTTTCGTCGAATGGCGGACCTGAGTTTAGTGAGGGTGTCGCAGTAGCGTGCCGCATTGATGGTTCATTGATGGAAGATATCAATGAGAATCACACCGTTCGCGTCCCAGAACACTGTTGCCATAATCTTTCCTGCGCAGGGTGACACTGGGATGCGACCACGTTGTCAGTACACGTCTGTCTGCCATCATGATTTGTACTCGAATAGCCTCGGGCACTCCTGTCTGCTGTTACTCTTTCTTCAAACTGATTGCACGCTACAGACAAATGTCTCAATGTCGATGCGACAATGTCGAAAAATAATGCAAGATGTACAGTCATAACGCCATGCTGTATTTTTTTGGCAATAAAGTTTCCGTATGAAAAAATGACGAAACTTACTTTCTGAACAACCCTCGTATAAACGGACTTCTTTGCCCTTTGTTGATGAATATGCAAGAAATTCTCAATGAAGGTCTACACTTTTTGAAAATATGATTTTCACGTCTTAGAGAAAGACGTTTGATAGAGTTTGGTTTGCCAGAACCTCGGCGCAGTAATTTAAATTTAAATATAGATAATCTACATTATTTACGAGAAACGATATACGATAGCAATGAATTAGTAGCATATGTTCTAGAAAATGAAGCAAAACTAACCGCCGAACAACGAATGATATACAACGAGATAATTAGCAATATGTACTATGACAAAGGTAACATTTACTTCATAGATACGCCTGGAGCCACAGGCAAATCGTTTGTTATCATTTGTTGGTCTCAGCAAAAATCAGAAGTCAAAACAAAATTGCTATCGCTTCGCCTCATCAGGCATAGCTGCGACTCTTTTGATTGTTGAAAGAACGGCCCATTCTACCTTTAATCTGCCGTTAAGCGTTTCCATGGATCAACTTCTGTACGCTTCTTAAGAAAAATTAATGCCATGGCCAATATTCTCCAACAAACAACCTTGATAATTTGGGATGAATGTACGAGGTTGAACAAGTCTCATCTAGATGCTGTCGGTAGAACCCTTAAAGACTTGAGAACATCACAAAATGGGTGGTGTAACATTCGTATTCACTGGTGTTTTCAGGCAGACTCTGCCACTGGTGTTTAACCCGGCTTAGTGCGGTGACAAAAAATCACACCAGTGGTGCGGTGGGGTGTCACATACCCCAATGTATTTCTTGAAATTTTCCAGTTTATTTTAAAGTTTTTTTATTTTATAATTTATTATTAAGCTTATAAATTGCTGTGAAGAATCATTTTCACTAAAAAAAATTTTAGTTTATCAATAAATAATAAAATAAAGAGAAAGTATGATTTTTTTTCCTTTATTTAAAAAAATATAAATAAATGAAGAAATTTTATTTCTTTTAGAAAAAATTTAACTATTACAAAAGCAAATTTAATTTGGAGTTAATATAAAGCATGGAATAATATGTAACCTAAATTATGACTGCAAATTGTTTTGTTCTGCATCCTGCAAAAATATTTTTTACAACATGATATTAAGTATTCCAAACAAAAATTGCTTACATCTTTGGCAGGAATATTTAGTTTTTCTATCTTTATATCTCGGACATAATGAGGATCTTCCTAAAAACATTCATTAATATCACATAAACAAGAAAAAAGATAAAAATGTCATATTATAGAAAGAAGTAATGCAAAGAAGCCTACTTTTCCTAGAATTTTATGTCACTGCATTAGTGCGGTGGGGTTTGAGAAACCAAAACAGAAATCAACAACACGTGCTTACACGATGAAGTCTTCAGCCAAAATGAATATAACTTCGTGTACGTTATCTATGGTTATGTGTCGAAAGGTATAGAAAAAGCCATTGCTGACAAACTATGTCAAGTTATGATAAAATCAAAAAGAAAAGGTCTGGGGTTTCAGACACCCCACCGCACTAACGCCGGGTTAAGGGACTACGTGCTAATATTGTAAATGTGTGTACGATGACATCTGAGTTTTGCCAGCATGTCCTGAAAAGCCGATTAACTATTAACATGCGAGTTCATCTACATGGGGATCAAAACTCGTAACTTTTTGCGCAAGACCTCTTTAAAATTGATAATGGTTGTACCTCTATTATTCACTATCTTCACATTAACATTCCTCATATTGTAGAAACATGTGTCAGAACCATTGACCAGCTTATAAAATATGTTTATCCGAATTTTGAAAATTTGCTACAAAAAAAGAGACTAATTGGCTAGGCGAGCGCGCCATCAAAGCTGCAAGAAACAATGCCGTGGATGAAATAAATGAATCAGTTTCTGAAAAAATACCCACCGAATGTGAACCATACACGTCAATGGATACGATGTTAAATGTAGATGAGACCATTCATTACCCAACAGAGTTTCTCAAAGCTCACAGCCCTTCAGGTTTGCCTTTACATGTACTCAGGCTCAAAGTCGGTACTCCGATCATGTTGCTTCGCAATCTTAAACCACCACAGGTTTCCAATGGCACAAGGCTGCAAGTGAAGCGTCTAATGCCTCACATCATCAAGGCCACCATTTTTTAACAGGACCAGTGGTCGGTGAAATGGCATTAATACCAAGAACACCCATGATCTCTACTGATCTGCCATTTAAGGGGCTGTAGTTTTCTGTCAAATTGTTTCGCCATTACGATTAACAAATCCCAAGGCCAAGCTTTTAATATGATAAGAGTAGACTTTAACAAATTGGTATAGCAACAAATCAGACAATACTGATTGAGGATGGAGATAATAAAAATCGTAATGTGGTTTTCCCTAAAGTTTTTGCTGATTAGTAAAGAGTCCATAAAATGCTCTAATCTACAGAAGTATTATTTATATAATAAGGTTATTTCACTTATATTATTTTGCCGTGATCAAAGCTATGGGTATTTGCTAGTAAATAATAAAAAATAATTAATTTATAATAAATGAACATAAAAATGAGATAACCGGTAAGACCAATAAATATAGATAATATTAGTTCCAAAATTATTTCATAAGAAAATGCAATAATGGGAACACTAACACAGATTATAATTTAACATTGCAATATTTATGTGGGCTTTCTCTAATTCTGTACAATATTTATAATAATTTTCACTATATTTCATTTTCATATGAATTTTTATCAAAACTAATATAGATAATCAATGTTCAGAAAAAACAAGTATAATAATTTTTCGTCTAATATAAATTGTTTAATTTGATTATTTCTGAAATGCTGTCCAAATGCGGTGCAAACTCGAGTTCTTCAACTGTCTAATAAATGATTGTAACACCTCGTACGAGTCAAATTTCATTTCACTTTCGAACTTCGACATTTTACCAGCCGGAGACGATGAGGATGGGCAACCTCCACAGCCTATTACGCGACAAAACGTTTGCATTGAACGGAAATCGTAGAAGGTTGTATTATATGTAGCCACAGCGGATAAGAATACATATGTAAACAATCTACCCAAAAGTAATTGGGCACTTTCGATTTTAGACGTTTTTTCGAATATCTAGAAAATACTTGACGAATTATTCTGAAACTTTAATGGGTGTAAAGAGCATGTTACACCTCATATTTCAGCGAAGATTTTGTCCCGAAGGCAAATAGGAGCCAGCAACAAAGTGAACCAAAAAATAATGTTTGGGATCACACTGTAAAAAATAATGCTTGAAATGCGTTGTGGCTGTAGCATATGATTAAGAGGCTTCTTTCACTTATCTGTGTTCATTTATATGAGAATAGTACGTACGAGATAAAGGTTTCTTTAAAAAATCGAAATGCAATTTTTTTTGTTTACACATGCAGGGTCTTCAACCCAATGCAATGCTATTTTTCAGGAAACTTGACAAACTACAGCAGAAAATTTAAATATTTGATGAAATATGAGCATTTATACTAAATAATTTTTAATTGCGCATGTAGAGAGCTACTCTTATAAAAAGCCCAAACAAAATCGTGAAAATTCAGAAAGACATCGCCGATCGAAAACGATATGGGGTTTTCTCTAATTTTTATTTTTGGACCGGAGACCAGTATCCACTTCACCTTAGGCTGATATGAAGGCATATTGACTGTAATATACACTCACTCACCAAAAGTCATAGCACACCCCTCCAATCAGGGGTCCCCTGACCGTAATGAGACAGATCCCGCTGTTTCCATTCTCGGAATGCAGGTGCACAGGACTCTTTGATATCACACAATGTAAACAAAACTAGTTGCAGAAATGGCAGCACGCCGAGAGCTATCCGCATTTGAACGGGGGATGATTGTTTAGTTCCAGACGGATGGGTGCCTAAATATCAGATATAGCCAACACCCTGCAATTTTTCCTCAAAACCCATGTCGGATACAACCCATGTCGGACAGCGGACGGGCCCTCACGCCTCATTGATACCAGAGGTGTTCGCCGGGTCACCCGGCTTGCAACTGCTGACCGAAGGGTGACAGTGGGCCAAATCACCATGCGGTACAACCAGGGACGTCCCACAACTGTGTCCGTGATGACAATTCGCCGAATCTTGGCAGATGCAGGTTTTGGGAGCAGGAGGCCACGAAGGTGCTACTCTAGACTGCTGCACATCGTCGGCAACGCCTAGACTGGGCCAACAAACATCGCACATTGGACCGTTGAGAACTGGCGAAGAGTTGCCTGATCCGACGAAACACGGTTCCACCTATATCGGGCCGATGGTCGTGTCCGTTTCTTGTGCAGGCCACACGAAGCCATGAACCCCGCTTGTCAGATGGGGACCACTCAGGCAGGTGGAGGCTCCATAATGGTCTGGGGTGTTTTCTCGTGGCATGCAATGGGTCCATTACACAGTGGGCTAAAATGACAATCTAGCCTGAAAAAAAGACATTTTGCATACTTTTAATTTTAGACTTTTTTTTTCGTGGAAATGTCTCTATTAGTAGCTGGTGTTACTTTATCTTAGAAACAAAATGTCATTCCAACTCATTAACGTTTTAGAATACCGAATTATATATATTTGCCACATGGCTATATTTATTATATCGCCACAAAATAATCGAAAACATTGTAGAATACAGTGTCCTCATCATTTTGAGCTGATGAGCGATAATTGTAGGCCTTTCAGTTGTTTACATCCGTGTGAGAGCTGGCAGTTTACACAGACTTTTAAAACCCGTGTCAAGGGGTGTCACAATAGCATCAACTGGTCTGAGTAGAGTGTGTTGTACACATCAGATTGTGTTAAAACCATAGTGTGGTAAAGTGCGGAAAAACTTTTACATTTTTTGTACAATGATGTAGGCCACCAAAATTACTCATGGAGAACTCTGTGACGTGCTCCTGGATAGAACAGAGACAAAACTCTCACTACCATCGTTTGTTATCAGGAAATAAGTTTGGACAATTGTTCTGAAGACATTCTTGTGAGTGTGAGTAAAACAGTTCAAACTTTACATGTAAGTATCGTTTGAATTATTGATCATTGATCATATCAATTATTGAATTAAGAATCATGTTTAAATTATCAGTTTATACGTATTGCAGGTTACATTTTTCGGGGGAAATTTTTGAGATTAGAAAGGAAATGCGGTATTGGTATGTGACTAATATTTCCATCACTCTGTACATACGCATAATACTGTATAGTGTTACTGACAGAGTATGTATATTTATGTATATTAAAAATACATCCTGTGCTCAAAAATTACACGGAAAATATTTTTTTCCGGCTAGATTGACATTTTCGCCCACTGTGCATTGGTGCATGTGACATCGACTCTGCATGCTACTTCCTATGTCGATCTGCTTAGGGACCACCTGCGCCCCTTCATGAATTGTTTTTATCCCGCGGACTACGGCATTTTCCAGCAAGATAATGTGCCACCACACACAACACTTATGACACGGCAGTGGCTGCAGGAACATGCTACCGACTTCACGACAATGATTTGGCTTCCACGTTCCCCACATTGCAGTCCCATTGAACATATGTGGGACGTCATCGAACGATCTGTCAGGTCGTCACTAACACAACTGGTCAATGCAGCTTCGTTATGGAGTGCGGTGGAAGCGGCATGGCTTGCAGTGCCTGTGGATGCGTTCCGGGGACTGGTAGACTCTCTTCCACGGCGGGACGCCGCCGTTATCCGGGCCAGAAGGAACCTAAGACGTTATTAGCCAGGTGTGCCATGACTTTTGGTGAGTGAGTGTATATATGCACACACTTTTGCTTTATAAAGTGCACTAAAATTTAAAAAACTATTTTTGTTGACTCTTCTATAAATAGGAATTCTTAAAATTTAAAAAAGGTCAAAGTATAGAGGCTCGTTTATTTTATTATGTATTATTTTCATTTTAAAATGTAAAATTAAATATTAAACGCGCTGCCATACTTTTACCTTTTTTAAAATTTTATTAAATAAGAGTATCAAAAATTATTTTCTACTTTTAAGCGCGCTTTATAAGGTAAATGTCTGTGCTTAAATGTTTTTATTTTTTTTATCTTTTTGAATGGAACATATAAAAAGCATTTGTTTTCTTTAAATGTGATTTGTAAATAATATCAAGTTTAGGAATTACAATAAAAACAACGAAGCATATGCGACATACACCTTCATGTAAAAAAGTTGCCTCGTATACATTAGGTTTTAAAAATAATAAGAACAAAACTCTGCCTTAATCAAAATCCAAAGTCTTTCTTGTTAAGTATCCCGCTCGGAGCTAGATCTCCAGGTTAACTTAAAATGTTACTTTGAAGAAACTTTAGTGGGTTTTTTGTGCTGCCATATGTTGACGACTAGCGCCTTGTTATTTTGAATTGGTGGAAACGTGCTTTCACTCTTTGGAGGAAACTTGTAAACAACCTGATTTTAGAACGTTATTATTTCCACCTTTTTCCGAAGGCACTCAAAAAGAAATAAGCCCTTTCTTTGCACGAGAGATTTGCTTGAAAAAAATAGGAAGAATCTTTCATTACACAGAAGGCTTAAAGCATTTGCATCTTAAAATGCTTTTCAGAAACTCAAACTTAGATTACAACTTCAGAGTCCAAGTTGAAACTATATAAGAATATACTGAAAATTTTTCTCAAAATGTACTACTCTTTAAATTAGGAACAGATGTTATAAGTTGATTTGTAATTATTATTTTATAAATTACTAGCAAACCCGCGCCAGGCGTTGCCTGGGCTTTTTAAATCATGAAATAAAAATACAGTATAGGTAAATTTTAAAAAAACATTTATTTAATGTCAAAAAATTAATGGAAGTTTTTGGACTACACCTAAGTCTTGAGTACTTCCTTATAAACGACATTTAATGTTGCTGCATCTTTACTGCAAATGTATAAATTTCTAGGGTCGCTAACTCTATAACAGGCAACATACAGTTGACCATGTGAGAAACATTCTTCTTGCAAATTTACTCCAGCTACTTTCAATGTTTGGCCTTGAGATTTGTTAATTGTTATGGCAAAGCAAAGTTTAACTGGAAATTGAATGCGTTTGAACTGAATAGGTAAGTCTGTAGGTATTAAAGGGACTCTTGGAATTAAAACTGTTTCACCAAGACCACTTCCAGTAATAATTGAACCTTCTATCACATTATCTTTTAGTGATTTCACAATTAACCTTGTTCCATTACAAAGTGTTGGAGGATTTAAATTCTAAGTAACATTATAGGAACACCAATTTTAAGTTGTAACAAATGAAGTGGAAAACCAGAATTGTAATGAGTTTAAAAATTCCACAGGGTAATGTACTGCATTTTCAGTTTGTAAAACTGTGTTGATGGAACAATACTGTTTTACATTTCCTTCAACTTTGTTCATTATTTTTAAGTTTATTAGGTTAGCAGAATCGCTACGTGGTGTTGATATAGTCCTCTCTTGGAACCATCCTAAAGACTTGGACTGAATATTAGAAATATCGGGGTAAATTTTTTCAATCAAAGAATCTAGTGATTCGACATAATTGCACAATGAAGAATCAAGTTTTATCCTACCATTTACTTCTGGTTCACTGCCACAACCAATTTTCAACAATTTTTTAGAAAATGCATCTGCCTGTTGATCATTATTTAAAAGGACCCTCATGTTTTTAGTGAGTGAAAGGTGAATAACATGCTCCCAAATAAAAGACTTTTTTAAGCAAGCATTTACTTCGTCAGCAACTGTACCTTTTGTTATAACTGGTAGAGTTTGACGAAAGTCACCTGTGAATAAAAATGTCAAGCCATCCATGGTTTCTGTTTCGCTTCGCATGGTTTCTGTTTACACAGCTGTTAGAGGAGAAAAAAGCATGGCAGCCTATCGCAAAAATATTACGTATTTCATTGAGTTCTTTTGAATTTTTTTGTGTTATATATTTTTTATTTTTTTATTGAATTAGTTTATTGAAATATTAAGTTGTGGAGTTACAGTATAGGTAAATTTTAAAAAACCTTTATTTAATGTCAAAGAATTAATGGACGTTTTTGGACTACACCTAAGTCTTGAGTACTTCCTTATAAACGACATTTAATGTTGTTGCAACTTTACTGCAAATGTATAAATTTCTAGGATCGCTAACTCTAGAACAGGCAACATACAGTTGGCCATGTGAGAAACAATGTTCTTGCAAATTTACTCAGCTATTAAGATGAAGTAGAATTAGCTTATGTTTGTTTGTTTGCTCAAGAGATGACGCTAAGCGTTTCGATCGCCGATCACCATATGATGAGCAGCCATGTTGGTGCATTTTGAGAGCAATTAACGTAAATAATTTAATATAAAACCAATTTTATGAATTAATACCTAGCCTACAAAGTTTCTATATATATCCCCTAGCAAACAAAATTTGTTTCATAAAAATCGATGCAGTAGTTCTTAAGGTTATCGAGCACATACACCGGGGAAGTGACTTAGATTTATACTATGTATAGATAGATATCTGCCAAAATTGTATTAACTTCATCAAGAAATAACAATTTGTTAGCTTGGAGCAATAGATTTAAAAGAATTTTTTATTTCGTTTTTAATTGGCAGCTTTTTAACTTCGATGTACTTTCTTATAGAGATTATTTCAGCCAGTATTGACATTGACTACAAAAAGGAAATGATAATATGCATATTAGATTTCTGTAATGGACAGCCAAGTATTTTTATGAATTCAGAGTATATTAAAAATTATTTTAAATATACATGATTAACATTTTAACTAGTTGGCGTTAAGCCCACGTTTAACTATACAATGGTTACCATTCAATTACAACCCCTGTGAAAAATTATTCCAAATGCAAAACTGAAATCATAATCTTTGATAATTTTTTTAATTATTAGTATCGGCATTACATCAAAATACGAGTAAAAATTATACAAATATTTATTAGGCATTGCTGTATACACCTGCTAAATATTACATTATTAAATTAAAAGTTTAAACTGTGAAAAAATAAACACAACGTAGTTTAAGGAAAAATTATTCGAACATTCCTAACTCTGTAAAAAATTATTAGAACAAGTCAAACAAAACGAGAAATAATGACATCAAAATAAAGTTTAATATTTTGTGGCACTTCCCTTAGCCTATATAACAGCTTTGATTGGATCTGGCATTTACAATTATCATCCCCAATTTCAAACCAACTCTGTGTAATTGTAACCAATTTTTTCAACTTTCACCAAATAGTTACTATCGGGTTAAGATCAGGATTTTGTGCTGGCCAGGCAAGCTTTTCAATGTTATGATTTTGAAGATATGTTTTAATTTTTGCTGCTCGGTGACAAGATGCATTCTCGTCTTCAAAAATTATATTTTCATTACCAAACTGTAATTCTCTGGTAGGAATTAAGAAATAGTCGTTCAAATTTGACCTGTACTTTTATTTTTATAAAATCAGGAAAGTACAAAAACACAAAAACACACATTCCAGTTATTTCTCAAAGAACTCTCTTTGCTTCTCTGCACATTTTTTCCAGCGTTCTGGGAGCATCTGGATACCGGTTTGTCGAAACCACGTCAGGACAACCTTTTTCACCTCCTCATTGGAACCGAACCTCTGCCCTCCCAAGAACTCTTTCAATGCTCCAAAAACATAATAGTCGCAAAGGGAGAGAAGCGGGCTGTATGAAGGTTGTGGTAAGATGTCCCATTTGAGTTCCGTCAGTGTGTTCATAGTTTGTTTGGCTGTGTGTGGTCTGGCTTTGTCTTGCAGAAAACAGACACCACTGGTAAGGAGTCCTGGTCGCTTTTCCTTGGTGCCGGCTTCAGGGACGTCCACAAAATGTCACAGTAGTAGGGTGCATTTTTGGTTTGACATTCTTCCAAAAAATCGATATGAATGATACTCTTAATGTCCCAGAAAACAATCGCCATCACTTTCGTTGCCGACGGTGTCATCTTGAATTTCTTGGATCGTGGTGAGTCAGTATGTCGCCACTCCCTGCTCGCACGCTTGCTTTCAGGAGTATGGTGATGAATCCAAATCTCGTCGGTGGTCACAACACGTCTTAGGAAGGTGTCACATTCTTGTCATATCGCTGCATCCGCATGAAACATATTTCCACCCGGGTGGTTTTGTGATTCTCGGAGAGTTGCTTAGGGACTCATCTGGCACAGATTTTAATGAATTTCAGCTTATCATGGATGCACACTGCCAGTGCTGATGTTCAGTATTGAAGCCAATTCTCGAACCTGAATCCGCCTGTTGTCCCTTATCAGCTAATTAGTTAGTGCGATGATGCCATCATTGACAGCAGTTGCTGGCCTTGGCTTATGAGGTTCATTGCCGGTGGATTCTCGCCCTCCTTCAAACATTTGGCACTAAGCAAAGACGGATGAGCGAGACAAACATAACTCGGTGAACTGTCTTCCTCAGATTTCGGAAAAATAATAATTATCGATAAAAATCGATATTCATGTTTATGACAGGGCATACTAATGAGAAATATCTCATGACCAAAAATGAAAGGCAAAGTTTGTGCAATGATCAGGCTTTTCTTAGGAAAGAGAGTTCTTAGTACTTAAGAATTTCTTGAAAATATTTAAAAATGATCAGTAACTGGACATAATTGATAATTAACAGACTATTGAGAAAGAGTGGAAAGACGACAGAGGAAGCACTCCTTTAGCTCCGTGGTGTATTGAACAAATGGTAAGCAGGTCAATAGAAGAATCGGCGATCGCTAGACTACACAAAGAGATGAATGCAAGTTTTGATTAAAGACATCGAGAGAAGAAAGGGAATTGCAACAACATCAAGTGTATATCTAAAGTAAGATTACGTGAGTAAGATTGTTTAGACTAGCAGTGGCGTCCTTGGAGAGGTCCATCCATTGTGAGCCTTTAAAATTTTTTTTTCAAGATTCCATTAAGAATTTTTACACTATTACTTCTAAGCGTTTTCATGTGTTTATTTTTAGGATATTTCGAAATTTATTTAAAAAAAAAAGTCCGAGCCACGCCGCGGTTATCACTTAGCTTATTTGGTAGCACAGCAGATCCAAACATTTCCTAAAAATACATTTTGATTATATTCTGTGGGACAGTGTATATTTTGGAAACTGAGATACTGAGAATGCGATGACTGAACGTTCGTTTCCAAGAATTATTGATAATGAGCTTAAAGTGAAGATGCAGTGACAGAACATTAATAAGGCAGCGTCTATTGATTAAGCATTAGAGTCAGGCGTGTCTCCCTTGAGCTCCCTATCAAACGCCCAGACGGTTGGCAAAAATTTGTGTCTGGAAAGGAAAGAGAACAAGGAGAAAAAACGAGTATTGGTCAGAGAAACTCAGCAACTAAAACAGAAAAAGCTCTACTAGCGTTTGAAACATCTGAACAAGGGGAGTTTCGAAAAGAGCAAGAGGGTATAAGAGCTTCTACGTCAAGGGCAAGGAAAACTTGAATCTAAAATATCTGGTAATGCTCCGCAGTGGTGAGGCATTTCAAAAAGAGATTCTATAAATTCCTGGTATAACACCTAGACTTCCTGGTATTTTTAGTAGAATGGATAATCCCTTTGCTGTGTATTGTATTGATTGAGTTTTTTTTTAACCAATTGGGAGATATAATTTAATTTCTTGAGATTGTTCTCTTAACCTACAAGTGTATTTGTACCGGGCAACGCTGGGTACCTCTGCTAGTCTGCTAGTATATAAAGAAGGATGTTTGTTTGTGGGTTCTTTTCTGGGTTTGTTTGTGGGTTTGTTTGTTTGTTTTTAATACAAATCTACAGTTTTATTCCGATCTTGATAAAATTTCGCATACATGACCTTCAAAGCATGAGGAAGGTCACTGTCTACCTCAGATTTCGAAAAAATAATAATTATTAATAAAAAATCTATATTCATGGTTATGGCAGGGCATATTAATGAGAAATATCTGATGACCAACAATGCAAGAGATGGTTGGCGTGCAGGAAACACGTAATTGATGATTATTGAAAGGGGGGATTGGTCTCTAAATCAAAGGAATTTTTTATTCGTAGGGAGCTTATTATTTAATGCGATAACTTGAAAACGAATTAATTTTTCATACTTTGTTTTCACCAATCCATTAATATGGGACAGAGCACGAACAAGTACGAACGTGAGATAGCCTAAACATCTACGTGCTATAATGGCACGTGCGCTAATGGTACCATTATGATAACCCCTCAAAAATTTCCTATAACCAGATATGGCATGTAATATATCAAACAATTCGTAACAACGTGTCATGAGTGAATATAACGAGTAAATAATGATAGTGGTAATTGGTTTAGTAGCACGTTTCCAAATGGTACCATATGGTATTGTTGGAAATTTCTATGCTAAGATATGGCATGTAATATATCAGACAATCGTAACAAGGTGTCACGAGTGAATATAACGAGTAATTAATGGTAGTTAATTGTTTAGCAGAACATGTGTTTTAATGGTGCTATATGTTATCTTTGGAAACTTTAATCGGTAAGATATGGCGTGTAATATATCAACCAACTCCTTACGAGTTGTTAGACCTATTGTTATCCATAGCTCATTGGTATCAAGAGCATATTGCTCTTAGGCTTAAAAGTATCTAAAACTAATTACTGTGAGACATTGTTTATTGGTAATAGTTAATCCCTTGCTTCAATAGTAGATGATAACGTAGAAACACTTTAGTAATTCAATATGAAAAATTCTTTATAAAAACAATAGATGCTTAAACATAACGCTTTAGCAATTGAGACTCACTTCGTTTAACATTATGTGGGAATGCCTACAAATTAAAGAACTTTTATTTCTTCAAATATACAGGGTGCGTAAAGTATTTGAGGATAGATTCACGTAAAGAAAGAAAACAGATATAAGTCGAGATAATAACTTTATTATCGAAACAAATCATGAGCATACACAAGAAACTTTCTTGTTATGTGGCTATTCAATGAATCCGCCTTCTACTTCTATAACTGCTTCAATGCGAGATCGAAACCGTCGACATGCGCGAATCAAATGGTCTTGGTTCATAATGGTCATTACTCGAACAATGGCAGCTTTCAATTCATTTTTGGTGTTATGGGGGTGTTAACTGACCTTTCTCCACAACGCTCCATACGTAGTAGTCCAACGGATTCAGGTCAGAGGAGTTAGGAGGCCAAAGTTTTGGGGCTACGTGATCAAGGAAGTTGTCGGCCATCCATTCCTGTGTCATGCGAGACTTGTGTGCTGGGGCAGAGTCTTGGTGAAACACGTAAGGCCTTCCGTTGCGTATCTTATCTATCCAAGGTTTAACAGTTGTTTCAAAGGTCTCAACGTAGACCGTAGAGTTAACTTTAAGGCCTTGGGGAAAGAAGTGTGGAGCCATCGCATGTCCTTCACTGCTGACAACCCCTAAAAACTTGAGAATTGCAGGAAGTTTCGTGTGCATGACTCGTGGCACTTCCGAAGGGTCTCCACCTTCTGTCATTTCTTCTGTTCACCTTCTGATCCTGGTCAAAGTTTTTTCATCGGAGAAAATCCACAGCAAATCAGCTTCACACGGATTTTTCAGCTTGTTTAAGAGCCGTTTAAATCTGAGTAGGCGGTTTTCCCGTGTTTTGTCTGACATAAACTGACCCCTTCGCATAACATACGAATGATATCTGATGTTTTCATGGACAACATTTCTGATTGTTTCTTCCGACACATGGAGATCTTTGGCAAGTGACCTTATGGATGTTCTGGGATTGTCATCGATGGCCTGCTGTTTAGGTGTTCTGATGATGTCAGAGAGTGAGGCATGCTTTTTACGCTTTACTACTGGTGCAACATTGTCAGCTACTGGAAGACATTCCTTTCAACATCCGACAACACATGTGGTTTCAGGCAGATGGTGCTCCTGCACATTATGCATTTGTAACGCTCCGTTCTGGGCAAAGCACAGTACATTGAAGTGGCTCGCTCTTTCTCTAAAACGAATCAGTACACTAAGGGACTTAGCTTACAAATTAATTAGTTAAAGCTCAAAGGTACGGCTAATTCTTCTACTTGCAAAGGAATTAAATTTACCCCACCCGGATATTCGAAATATAAAACTGTGTTTTATTCTTTTAAATTCTACAGTATACACTCACCTTCACTATCGATTGTATTTAATTTACTCGTTAGGGTCAAACTCAATATTTCTCGCTGATAACATTGGTTTCGACGAGCGATTCCATTAGCAACTTCACAATCGTGTTTTTATCCTTAGTCTCTAGTTTCTTAACATACAAGATATTACCTTGTCTTCAGATGATTCAAGTCTGTCTTTTGCACTTCATAGAGGTCTTAGCTGACCTTTCCGCCACAGTTTTATTCGAAATTAAAAAAAACAAACAATTATTTGGACATTTCTTAACAAGTGAACATTTAAGCATAATATTCATTAACATATTCAAAATCGTCTCTATGTTCAATAAATTGTTCGCATGAAGTGATACTTCCATAATAAAATTCATTACTATCTAAAGACATCTCGCAAACTGTGATAATTACATTATCTCATCTACGTTCCAGGTAAGTGCTTTATATCAAAGTTTTGTGATATATTTTGTGTTATTTGTTAACGTTTCCTTTTTTTAAAGTCTATCTTTATTTATATGTGTTCAATTAGCTACCAAGTTCAGATACTTCTTCGAATTCTTTGATTGCAAGGTTATAAATTAAACGTCTGTCCGATAACTAGGTCTCAAAAGAGGTATGTCGACGGGGGACGATAGGTAAGTCAGAAGAGGGGGGGGGGATATACAGGGTGTTTTAAAATTTCATCACCAAAATGATAGGGGTGATGGGATATGCGATTCTAAGCAAATAAGTTCATATGACCATGGGTCCGAATTTGAACGATAACTGAGATATGAACAGAAATAAAAATGCCGCCACTAAGATCAACAAGTCAATAACTCGCTTTCTACAATATCTAGGATGATGAAATTTGGCAGAATAATGTGGTGCATAAAATTGTGTGCACCGTTAAAATTTGATCGAATTCTAACGAGTAGTTTCCGAGTTACGTAGTCAACATCGTAACACGTGGTGGTTAGTACTCACATGTAGTACGTGGTACGATGTTGAGTGCGCAACTCGGAAACTACTCGTTGAAAATCGTTCAAATTTTAACGGTATAAACAGTTTTATGTACCCTATTATTCCTCCAAGTTTTATCATCCTAGATATTGTAGAAAGTGAGTTACTATCTTGTTGATCTTAGTGGCGGCATTTTTATTTCTGTCCATATCTCAGTTTTCGTTCAAATTCGGACCCATGTTCATATGAACTTGTTTGCTTAGAATCGCATATTCCATCACCCCTATCATTTTGGTGATGAAATTTTAAAACACCCTGTATGTACTCAAGGATCGTATTAATATGGTTAGTATTAGGCAGGACCGCCGAACAAATACCTAAGATTTCTTAGCCTTGTTTCATGAATTCGCTGATCGAACTATGGTTGAATTTTTGTACGGTGCTTGTCGTCGGGACTTCGGCCAACATCTTCTTGAATCTGCATCGCTCCTTGTTTCATTTTGTGATTCCTGCCCTTCCAATTCCATGCGCTATAAGTTTGGGCGGGATATCTTCAGTTCTGTTCGAGACAAAAATGGAACAACGATAGTTTTGGTTCATTTTTACATATCATGGCCCTTACCGGAACGCAAATAAAGAACGAGCTTTAATGAAATCGGTGTCAGGGTGTGGTCTAAAAGACGATCTTTCATTTGGTCGTTTCCCTGTTCGATAACGTGCCAAAGGACTATAAATCATGGACTTAGGGTTGCCCCAAAAGCTTCGTTTTTTATATTATTTATTTTACTTTTGTAGTTAAACTATTTAACTCTCGTGAGTTACGAGTTATTCTGCGTTTACTTGAGGTCATAATGGACCGGCAAATTCTTTTGTCTTTGTCTCCATACGTTCAGGACGCCCATATAAGAAAGAACACGTCTTTCCTCTTGTCCGACGCCGTTCTATCCTTCTGCCTCCTCTTTCTTCCAGGCCGAGCAAAAAAAAAATATATTCCACACAACCATTTCTCCCAACAATTCCTTCTCAGTTTCTCGTTCATGCGTCAATTGTTACAGAGAGAAACAATCTCTTATATTAAACTATTTAATTCGTCTCAGCAATACATGCTTTTCTGTTATTTTCAGTGTATTTTTAGAGGTTTTTTTTTAACCATTTTCTTTTTATTTCTTAATTTCACTTTTCTCTACAGATCGTAGGACAACGACTTCAAAGTACGCAACACCTCTGAATCACGGGGCATCTCTTACTGAAAATGAAAGTTCATTCTCTACAAGCCATCGTCATGACTTATAGAAAATATCGTTTCCAAGAAATTGTAACGACAAAACTTTTTGCGCGCGCAAAAAGTTCGAAATCACCTAATAGCTGTGTACGGAGGCAACTGGATTGGCAGAGGTGGACCTGTGCTCTGTCCTCCTCTTTCCCCAGACCTCAATCCGTTAGATTTCTTTCTTTGGGGTTACACGGGAAACCTCATTTATGAATCTCCTGTGCAGAGCGAAGAAGATCTAATAGCTCGCACGGTAGAAGCAGCAGGACGCATTCAGGACAATGCCGGATGCTGTCTCGCAGTCGACAGTCATTGATGCACAGTTTGCAGCTTTGTGTAGAACACCACGGACAATCCGTGGAGCCATTTTTGTAACATGTGCAAATAATAAATGCTTGTTTGATCTGAAGTTAACTAGTCTTACATTTTAATTAGTGGTACCGACTACTGTACGTTTCTTTTTGGCCTTACATGAAACGTTGCGCAGAGAAAACATGTTCCTCCTATCACCCTCTACCACCCCAAAGTTGTCACCGAATTGTACAACACCCTGTATATAGGGCGAGTCTGAAACCCTTTAACAAACTTTTAGAGGGGGTAGTATGGCTGATTCTAAGCAAAAATGTTCATATAAACATGGGTTCGAATTTGAAATATAACCGAGATTTGAACAGAAATAAAAATAGATGTTTTGCTATTTTTTAAAAACTATTCAAAAATTTTGGAAATATGATATGGTTTAAGTGACGGCGACTAGTTTGGCCTTTCGGTACATGATTTTGTCATTTCTTAATGGTTTATTAAAATAGTTCTTGAGTAAATGCTAAAAGTTATCGTGGAGGGAATAATATCAAAATTTTATGTATCGAAATATACCGTTATATTTGTTGCGACGCCAGTGAGAATACCGATCTCCGTTACAGGAGCGAACTGCTTAAAACAAGCGCCGCATGCGTAAAGGATTAGACGAGAGTTCAAACGAGGTTGGAGCTTAGTCGAAAGCTTAAAACTAGATTTTGGTCGAAGCAACAAAAAAGGACGGTAAAAGGTAAAAGTTGAGATTAACATTTTAGGGTAGAGAGGAAGAGAAAATCAGGTTAATCTCGATTTGACAATTTATCGAGAAGCAGAAGTAAGGGAAAGGGTCTGATAGTATCGTTCACGACGAAGTCGAGGTTTCCGTTTAGCAAATTACCTAGTAAAATCAGGAATAAAAGCATAAATTTGAAAGAACATATCTGTTTTAAAGTAATGCGAAATTTTTTCCGAGTAATTAAACATTTTAATTATCATCCATTTACAATTCCAATCTATTAGTGCTTTTAAAAAAGTTATCTATACACCTTCGTTAACATGAAGCATTTAACTATAGAGTGCCTTATTACTGTTGAAAACCTCAATCAACAACATGGGTTCATTTCACTGATATAATTATATATCATTAAATGAAATAATGAAGTAGTATAATTAAATCGGTAAAACGCTTAATATTTCCATATTGCTAATGGAATGCTTCAACATTATTTTGCTTTTATATTTTTATGAAATATTTAATGTTAGCGTAAATGCACCTTTCAAGAAAATTGTTATTCAAAGAGAATATTGCAAATAAGGTTCATAAACTCGTGAATTTCAATTACCAACGAGAACTACTTGCCAGATCACGTAAAGATTTATGTGGTTTGTCTGCTGTTAATTTAAGGGAAGAACATATCTTTCACATTTGTTGATTTAAACTTCTAAACCATCTAACCATCTAAAAAGAACATGCTCTCCCCTCATCCATTATCAACGTTTACGTGAAATAGGAAAGGAAAAGGCTTCGCGACCAATTGGCCTAGAGACGAGCTAGAGACTCGTGGTTCCTGGTTAGAACCTAGGTTGCGGAATTTTTCCTTTCAGTTTTCATTTATATTCGATTTTATAATTTTAAGCATAGCTTCAGTATTTCTATCATCACTTTCTATTATCAACATAGCTTAATAGGACCATAGTTTGAAAAGATTAAGAAATATAATTCTGTTACCTAAAGCTTTTTAACACTGTAGATGTTACGTAGACATTATACATTACAGAAACTAACTATAAGATGAAAATGTAAACTAATTTCAAGTTATCAGCTATATTTCTTTTCAATTCACTTGTTCTAGCGTTCCACAAGCTACTGGATGCCCGCAGAAATGTCTTCGGTTGAGCACCAAATCTGAGATGAATCGGCGGCACCTTAAGGCATCTTTAAGAAGATCAAAAAGATGGTAGTCCAAGGAAGCGAGATCATGTCTGTACGCAGGATGGCCCAACACCTTGAAATACAGTTTCAGAAGGGTTGCAACTTTGATTGTGTTGTAAAAATGAATAGTAATATAACATTGGTGATCTACAATTGGGCACGATATTGTGATATCTACAAATCGCGATTGGATTAAAAAGAAATTAAAAAGTATTAAAACGTGTGGAGGAGGTATGTGGGCGTGTGTTTACATCAGCAACAGGACACCTGTCGACAAAGTACCTCGTCGTTTGGTTTAAATTGCTTGCTTCAGTGGTAATCATAATCTCGCTATACCGTACACTATTTACGGTTGACCTCCTTTCCAGGTAACATTCCTGTATTGCACCTGTGAATCCTAGAAATATGTGATCACTACTTTTTCATTGTCATCCGTGTGTTTTCATTCCATACTCTGGTGTTTGCTTTACGCAGCAAAATGTTAGACCCACATTTTGTCTGCAGTGACTATCCATTTCAATAAAGGTTCACCTGCCTTAGTTTAGCGATCGAGTAGGGGTTGATCATACGATTGTTCTTGTGCTTTTCGGTGAGCAGTTTTGGAACTCATATTGCACAGCCTTTATCTAAGCCTAATCTATTATGAACGACGTCATATGCAGTGTGGAAGCCATATCATCATGGAATAATAACTCATGAATGCTCGATCAGCATTTATTACACCCCATACCTCAGATGTTTATATTGTTGATGAAAATAGGAAAGACAACTCCACAGCCTGGACTCGAACAAGGAACCTTCAGCTAATTGCGGTGACACCATAGAGAAAGAATGTAAAAACTCTCCCAGGAGTTTTTACTTCCTTTCCCTATGAGTGACACTCTAACCAATTCATGATTGTAATAAATCCTCGTCGAACATTCATGAGCTATTCTTTAATGAATATTATGCGATTCGGAAAGATACGAAGCCAACGAGAAAAACAGGCGTCGAAGCCGAAAAGTCACTTGACCCTCTGGGTCCGAATAACAATCCAATCTTCATTGTTTCAAACAGACGGAAAAAAATCATTATTAACATCCAAGATGGAGAAGTGAAGGCTGGATTTTTGCTCGGACCTAAATGGTCAGGTGACTTTTACGCTTCGAAGCCTGTCTTTCTCGTTGGCCTCGGAAAGATAATCCCAACCTGCGAACCAGGTAACTGCTCTAACCAGTCCAAAAGACATGTAGATAGCGTAATGCTTTCATGTCCACAGTGGTTAGGGGGTCAGCACGATTGGCTAAAGGTTCCTATGGATTTTTTTTCTAATTTTCATCACATTATCATAGTCACTTGTCGGGTTTCCCTCATCATGGTAAGGGCGTCCTCAACGTTTCTTTCATCATCCTGCTCTTTCCTCGGCCTTCACGCTTGTCCGATCGGGTTGGAATTTCTCAATGCTAAAGCACTGCCCCTATGTTGTGCTGGATGTCCTAGATGGGCTACCACTCCTGGTACATCATCAGACCACAGAAAATAAATCAAATTCTTGTTGCAAACGGAGAGTGGTGCAGCCATTTTATTAAATCATAGCGCAAAACTAAATTGTATGATGTTGCAACTTTCCACAAGCGGAGACAAAGGTGACATCTGTTGGCATGCGTGGCATAAAGCAGAAGTGCGGATACTTATTGACTTGGACTTGCACTTCCTACTTCTCTTGGGACTAAACAGGTAATTTTACTGTTGTCAAATATTAACCAGATTCGTCAACCTAATCTAACCTAATCTATCGTATGACGTTGATTGATTATTTACTTTCGATTCACGGACGCTTCTCCTCAATTCCATCAGTCGTCCTGCTTCGATACGGAATTCGAGCTTTCTTCAATGACGACAGAGAACGATTTTCGAACGATATTATTTTCATTTCTTTTAAGAAATTTCCAAAGCACTTACGTCTCTCGTCTTCAAAGTCGAAAGACGCATTCCTCGAAGTCCAGAGGATAGCATTAGATGTTCGCCCGCTCTACTTTTCCCGTCGCATTGCTGCTTAGGAAGAATACGGTTATGAAGATCACTTAAGAACAAATCACAATACAAGCAAAATTACATACCTTAAGTACACCATTTAATCGCTTCGAATAAATTAAAAGAAATCTTTCTATTTGTTATGGTTTTGGTGTAAAAGGAGAAAATGTGGATATGGTATACTGAGGATGGGCAATTGACATATTTCCCCGCATGATGGGTAAAGTGGTCGGAGTTTTAGTTGTTTAAAACATACAGAAAAATCATTGTTTTCAGATAACATGTAAAGAATAAATTAATACTCAAATGAATAAGAAAATAAATTTTATTGTGTACTTCAACTGAGTTCCAAATGAACAAAGTTAGCTAGATAATAACTAGATGATAAATTTAATCGGACTAGAATTAAATTATTTTTAAACAAGTTATACACAAACAAAGAAAAAAACTCGAAAAACTTATATGCGCTTCTGATTGGCTAACTCTGTACTTCCTGCGTCACGTCACGTTTTCTTTTATTGTACAGACTATAGGAATTCACACTGAAATCGTCTTACATATTAATGTATCTGTTGTATCCCATCTAGAGCTTGTAGAGCAGGCTTTATGTGTTCACATGTCGCAAGAAGTATAGTGGTACCAGTTATAAATAAGTTCACCATCTCGCACAGATGAAGCATGTATCGACTCCTCGCTCTACACATCCCAGAATTATAATGTTGACTCTTTCCTGCGTCAGACGGAACTGACTGCCATTACTCCAAGAGCAAGCAATATTCGTAGACGTAAAAACATAATTTTTGAAATTATTCAGGTCTACAGTGAATATTCCTGATTTCATATTTTATTATGTATATATAATAATATTTTATTTTATTATTTTTTAATAAGTTTAATATTGTAAAAGTTACAAGATTTTTAAAGAGTAAATAAATAATGGTCTATGAGGATTTTTACACGCCTGTGAAAATAACAGTATATATTACATGATAAATAAACGTGCGATTAAACATAATACACATCCTAGTAGAATTTATGATTAAGCTGCTCCGTAACCTTATTGTCGTTCAAAAAACATGATTTCTTAGAAAAAAAGACATTGAATATAACTTGACTGCACTGCAGCCAAATAGATAATGCCAGGTGGCGACTCGCTCGCCAGAAATTCCCCAAACGGTGAAGAGGAAGTAGTATGTGCTGGAGTGTTTCTACAATAAAGAAAATGCGAGATATTCTAATGACTGATATTACCCACTGATCGTTATTACCCCATTCTCACTACTCACCTGATATCATAAGCGATAATCGCCATCATCGTTCCTTTCTGCTAGAATTTTGACATGGTTAAATCATCTATTGCCAACACAGCCGACTAGGGCTTCCTCTTAATTTCTCCCTTTCTCGACAATCTCATCGCTCGTACTTCCAGTGTTACTCCTATAGAGGGTGTATCTAAATCGCTGTCACAAACTTCTGGTGGTGATTTCCCACAGCGAAATGAAAACAAAAGTTCATATAAACATGGTTCGGATAACGAACCGCTTGAGATTTCCGCAGTTAAAAGTGAAGCTTCAGCAGCTGGTTTTTCTGCTCTGTGGATGGCAGGAGAAATGCAGAGCAGCTTTAGATACACCCTGTAGTATTACCACGATAAGAATGAACTTATGCTCAGCAGCCAGCACAGTCCATTATCAAAAGGCAGGGATGGTCTATGGTCGGAATAAGGAATTGTCAATGTAAAATATTTTAGTGTTTTCTTCATGTATACAATTAATTTTTATATTTTTAATTTTTTCTTCATGTGTATTAATTGTATTTCAAATTTTTAATGTATCTAATTATTGTTTTAATTTTCATTATTTTTGATGTAAATATTTCTAATTGAAAACTATTTATACGCTTCAAGAAACCCGCTTGGTGCGCTAATGGAACATTCCCGATGTTTGCATTACCAACCTTTCCTCTTAGTAATTTAAAACTATATAATTTTTTGATAGAATTTACAACCAGTATACATGAATTAATTCTTTATTTCGACAGTGCATTCTGGGCCAATGGCTGCATTCACTTTGTGCGAAAGTAAAACTACTTTTCAAACATTTATTAACTAAGGAAAATAGTATCAAACTTACGACGGCTTGGCATTGACCCCAAAGTTTTTCACTTTCAATAAGATGGGACAACAGCCCACACCGCACGAAAACCTATGGTCACTGTTCCGCTGTTTATGAAGAGCGATCGAAAAATTCCGAGACTGTACTCACTGTGCAGGAATAGATCACGTGATTGTCATGCACGCGCAGCAATCACGTATAATGACCTTGAGGAGATGCTGCCAAAGTTTCGAAGCGCCATCTTCATTCAGCCGTGTGTTACAGATTTTTTAGTTAGCATGTGGAACCGCCCATTTACGAAATCATGATGGATTCGAAATTGAAGCAGAGAGCTAGCATCAAATTCTGCGTGAAACTTACCGGTGACGAGACTTAGGTCGACGGGTACGATCCTGAGACCAAGCAACCGTATTCGCAATGGAAGAGCCCTGAATCTCAAGACCAAATAAGGGGCGACAGGTCAAGAGCGTAACCAACAGCATGCTCATGTTTTTTTTTTCGATATTCGCGGGACTGTGAATCGTGAATTTGTCCCTGTGGCTCAAACAATGAATGCTGATTTCTACTGCAATATTTTGAGGCGTCTCAGGGTAACATTCGTCGAAAACGACCATAATTCCGGGTAGAGAACAAATGGGTGATCCATGACGACAATGTACCCACGCCAGTTTTGCGACCGTAACAAGATGGTCGTCGTTCCTCATCCTCCGTTTTCACCAGATTTGGCCCCCTGCGATTTTTCCTAAGATGAAATTAAAGCTGAAATGAAATTGGTAGAGACTTTACAATACAATAAAGGGAACAGAGTTTCCGACTAGTTTCGTCATTTATTCCCGGCTTTATCAAGGATATAAACTACACTAGAGGCTTCTCGCCCTTATATACAGAAAATATGGTAAAGTGAAGTAATATGATTGGATAAAATACATTATAAAAAATATTATTTAAAATTTTTTTATTATGTACCCAAGTTGGCTAGCGACCGGGAAAAGTCAGGGAATTTTTTGTAACTGGGAAAAGTCAGAGAATTTTACTTTTCATTCTTATCCAATCAATGTACACCGATGCTGTTTATTTTGCTTCTACCTTCATTGTATCCAGATTATATTACTTTTTGCTTTTATCATGCCATTCGTTGTATTTTATCCAATCATATCACTCCACTGTCCCATATTGAACTTCGGGGACTACTTTGAAGGGGATGGCAGCCAAATTTAAATCAGGTAATTGTATATCAATTTATGAGACTAGTCTCGGAACTTAATGATCGCACCTCATATTTCTCGTTAAGGAGATATCGCTTAGCCAGCTTGAACACCTGATCTTACCGTGCCAGATTTCTTTTTCTGAAGTTTCTTGAAAGAAGGTTTGTGACGAATATTCTTGAACTTAGACAAGGCATTGTTGACAAAGTTGCGACCGTTGATGAGGATCTACGGACAACGTCCAAAAACGCTTGCAATACCGATCACGAAATATTCCACACCTCACTTGCACGGAGAGAATGATCGATTAACTCTTCCTGTTATATTTGTCTAATAGCTAAAGCTCTGATGTTTATAGAAACAGATTAATCTATTTTTGAGATAGGGAGGAAGGTGCTACTACGAAAAGTCGGAGCCACTTTGTAAAGGGGTGTTTGGTGAATATTATGTTGATTGAATATTATGTGGGTTGCATCATAAAATTAATTTCGAAATTAATACACCTTGAAATAGATTGTATAAATAGCAGTAAGCTAAAAAAAATCATTTGGAAAATGATAGTTTTAAATCCGCATGCCATTTAAAGGAACGTCATTTTCACTCATTTTAACCAAGAGGTGTTTGTGTGTATGCTAGCGCCTTGCTTTGTGGGACGTGGACAATTTGAAACTCTCTACTACCTTATGAATTAAATTTCTTAAAATTCTCTATTAAACGAAAAAAAATGAATACGCTATATAAAACTTGACTTTAAAATCGTTATCCTTTCGCTTGGATACAGAAGCTATTGTTTTCCAAATCTTACAACGCAGACAACTGAACAAGTTCTAGGAGTGAGCAATCAATCAACATTTCCGATAGAACAATATTGAGGTGGGGAATATTTCGTGATCGGTATAGTACAACCTATCTTATAAAGGAAACCATTTAGCATTGTACATTGAAGCATTTCTTCTTTGGAAGTTTAATGTGTTGTTTACTCGGTTCGAATGCAAGTAGGTTGAACTGATGCATTTCTGTAAATTCGACGTGTTACTTTCGATACCAGTTCAGATGAGATGAACAAGTCTTGAGCATGACTCGTCTTATAGTCAACATAGAACATTTTGTATTGTAGAATCTTAACTTCGGTTTAGGAACAACAGTAAACTTCATACTGGAGCAGGCTTTTACATAATCCTTAAGATGGGTTTCACGAAGAATCGTTATATTCAGTGGATTTGCTTCAATCATGTTTTTAAGAATTCGTACAAGTGAGAGAGGACTATAAAACTCAGCAAGATGCATGTTCAATTTGGCTATGAAGATTATCGACCTCTTGAATGTTTTAATGGCCAGGTTCTGAATACTTGTGAGTTATCATTTTCACCTTAGGATGAAAACGCATGAAATCCAAAAGGGTAAATGAAAGGATTCTAATTCCTATTCTGCGATACACAAGGATCTGGAGGTTGCATCATGGGCTTACTTGCTTTCTAACAATAGAAACAAAGACAGACTAAATAGCAAGTTTGGTAATTAATTTATTTAACACCTACGCGTTAGTCTTTATGGCCATACCCCTCCAATCAGAAAACTTTCTCATAGGAAATGGGTGGATTTGGGTGACTTTCAGTGAAAATCATGAACGTTTGCTAAAAGTGTACACGAAAGTGTATATCCACGCATTTGGGTGGATTTCGGTGAAAATCATGAAAGTTTGGCAAAACGTGTGTAAGTAACTGTAAATCCACCCATTTAGGTGACTTAAACCACACTGTTAACCTGTGTGTTCGTGTCTAATTTAGTATATGAATATTGCATAGAGCGCCATTCCATGCTGATGGTGACCTTTTGAACTACTTTTTTTTGGTAGGTATGAACTTCCCATGCCCTCTTGTATAATATTACCAAGTATTATAGCTTTTGGCCCAGTAGTTTTTTTTTATGGCCATGTCAAAATGGAACATTAATTATAAAGACCTGGTATATTAAATGTTGAAGTTTTATATTTACGCTATTTTTATGAAGGGCTAAAAAAAGACAAATGACACCAAATACGTCGTGCTCGTAAAATGGAACCGGGACTACATGAAATTAATGTCCGCTGCTGCGCGAAAGCCAATCAGTTTTTAGCGCATTTTCGTAGAAAAGTGCTTATGTGATCGATTTGTCCAGCTGTCTGTCCTTCCGTGCGTCCGTCTGTAGACACAATTCCAACAATGCATTGCGTTGTAATAGAGAGAGTGCGTGTAGTGAATAGCTGGAAGAGAAGAATTATACTTCCATTGGGCAAAACGCGTGCTGAGCACTACGGTTCGGCTCTGCGCGTGCTCTAAACGTTGTTGAGATGGTGCGCGTGCAGGGTGTACGTGATTCACGATTATTAAAAGGGGAGATCGGTCTCTAAATCAAAATAATTTTTTTATTCGTAGGGATATTCTTATTACGACAACTTGAAAACGAATTAACTTTTTTACACTCCCAATCCATTAATATGGGACAGAACACGAACAAATTCGAAGGTGAGCTAGCCGGAATAGGTACAATAGCACGTGCTTTAATGGTATCATTATGATACCCCTCTTAAAAATTTACAATAGCCAGATATGGCATGTAATATATAAAACAAATCATCACTAGTGTCATGAACGAATATATAAGAGTACCTTATGATAGCAGATATTGGTCTAGTGGTACGTGTAAGGACTCTCATAAATGAATATAACGCGAAAATAATGACAGTAGAAATTGTTTAGTAGTACGTGTTTTAATGGTACTATATGTTACCTTTGGAAACTTTCAATGCTAAGATATGGCATGTAACCAACTAGATACATATAGATTAACCAACTCCTTACGAGTGTTTAGACCTACTGTTATCCATATCTTATTGGTATCAAGAGCACATTGCTGTTAGGCCTAATATTATCCAAACCTAATTACTGTGAGACAAATTACTAATTACTAGTAGCTAATCGCTTGCTTCAATGGTAAATGATAATATAGAAACACTTTACTAATAGAATATGACTAAATAATAGATGCTTACAAAAAACGCTTCAACAATTGAGGGAATGCCTACAAATTGGAGAACTTTTATTTGTTTAAATATATAAAGAACTAGCAGAGGACCTGGCGTTGCCCGGGATAATTGCCTGCTTGTAGGTAAATAGAACAACCTCAAAAAGCTAAATTAAACCTCCAAATTGATTAAATAATAACTCAATCACTACAATATAGAGCGTAGAGAGGTAAATTCCTATCCATTCTAAGAAAAATCCGAAAGACAGGAATTTACCTCTTCAATGAAAAAATCCATTCTAGGTGATATACCAGGACTTGATTTACCGAAAAAAAAATTTTTTAAGGCTCACAATGGATGGACCTCTCCAAGTTGCTTACCATTTGCCTTCTAGTTGCTTACCATTTGCTCGATACAGCACGGAGCTAAATGAGTGCTTCCTCTATCATCTTTCACTCATTTTCAATAGTCTGCTAACTCATTATCTCCAGTTACTGATCATTTTTAAAGATTTTCAAGAAATTGTTAAGTACTAAGAATTCTCTTTTCTAAGAAAAGCCTGAATAACAGGAATTCTATGAATTGAATTCTATATTGCACAAACTTTTCCTTGCATTGTTGGTCATGAGACATATATTGTTGATCTTTGCATAGTGTTGGTGCATTGCGTGTTGACACCACTGTTGATACCTATTGTTGCACAAACTTTTATTTGCATTGTTGGTCATGAGATATATATTGTTGGTCCGTGCAGAGTGTTTGTGAATTGCGTGTTGATACCATTGTTGATACTTATTGTTGCAAAAACTTTGTCTTGCATTGTTGGTCATGAGATATTTCTCATTAATATGCCCTGCCATAACGATGAATATCGATTTTTTATCAATAATTATTATTTTTTCGAAATCTGAGGTAGACAGTGACCTTCCTCATGCTAATGATTATATCGGAATTGTTTATATTAATGAACACCCTAGTATTTCAAAATGGAGATTGTTAAACTATAACTAAACACAAAGCAATAAACGTGCGTAAGATAATTAATCAAAAATAAATAATTGAAGGTCATGTATGCGAAATTTTATCAAGATCGGAATAAAACTGTAGATTTGTATAAAAAACAAACAAACAAAAAAACAATCATCCTTCTTTATATATATAGATAGATAAATTCACTCTCCATTTAACCTTTCAGTTCTTCAAGTTTTATTCGTTTAAATTCTCTCAGATGTTAGAATTAAATTAACAAATAACGAAACAAAATTGAATAATGCCAAAAAATCATAAATCTAAAGCGAATAAAAAAAAAACAAGCACGGGACAAGAGAAGAATAATATAAATTCCATTAGTTTACTTAAATTGTAATTTACAATTTAATTTTCATGTTTATTTATTTTTTCTAAAGTGTTTTAATATGTAGGTTAATTCTCTGTACCCATGTTTGATGCTATAATACAAAGATGCACTACTTTTATCCGCCTTGGCGGTAAAATCGTTCTTGCTTTATCGAATGGAGAACGGTTACTTTATCTAGCATTAATAGTTTCCATGTTATTAAATTTTTCGTGATCAACGTTTTTCGTTTCATTCACAAGTTATTATTATTATTATTATTATTATTATTATTATTATTATTATTATTATTAGCAGAGACACCCGCATTGCCCGAGATAATTACAGTTGTAGATTAAACAGAACAACCTCAAGAAGTTAAATAATAAATTCGTTTTCAGTAATTCTACAATTTCCGTCTATAGACGAAGCACTTGTTCAGATGTTTCCGATGCCCAAATACTTTGTTGTCATCTATGCCCAATACTCATTCATTTCTTCGCTGGCATTTCGATAGATATGAAGTATTGTTATAATAATTCGAAAGATTATTATAGGACATAACACCATATGGTTGTTGGTTTGAAGTGTCGAGTTCATATATGCTTTGTTATCTGTTATGTCGCCAACTGTAGCTCGAACGAAGGGACTGCGTCCTCTGTCATCTTTCACTCTTTCTTAATAGTCTGCTAACTCTCCATTATCTCTAGTTACTTACTGATCATTATTAAATATTTCCAAGAAAGCATTAACTTCTAAGAAAAGCTCGAACAACAGCAATTCTACGTATTGTTACAAATTCAAGTTTGTTTTATAATTCTTAGAGGCGGGATGGAACCATCATTTTTAAAGAACTTACTTATATCGCACACTTTGCCCGGTCTTTACTTACCCTCTTGTTGTTCTGTCTCAGATTAAAATGTTATCCATCTTCATCCCCGGGGAGCATCACTGAATACTTTAGACCAGGGACGTCCAACTCGTGCACGTCGCCCGCGTGCAACATAAAATGCTCGCGGACAAAGCTCACGGGCAAAAGCCGAGGAGATAGTTCAAAACTCAGGAGGGGAGTGGGTATAGTTTTCCTATGCAGTGTTGCGACTGCATTAAATGAGGCATTATTTCTTTTGTTACAGATACTTGCTTGTTTTTCGTCTCGCATAGCATGGCGCACATTCCTAAAATGTGCATAAAATCACTGAACTGATATTTAAACCGCAGTGGCAGAATATGTTTTTTTTACCATTGTTCATAGATCGGATTCGAAATGATTAATATGTAATCATATCCTATCGGGGGAAAAATATAATTCTACCAGACATCGAGAAAATTGTCACATTAAAACGAAGGAAATAAAATGGTAAGCTGCCTCGTTTTTTTTTTACAATGGCGAATTGATAATGAGTAACTCGACTTTAAGGAACTGTTCAACGTAATGTGCAATAGGTGGGTAAGGAAGATTACCCGCGTGCACGGTAATCTTGGACAGCCCTGCTTTAGACCTGCCTTTTAAAATTTCTCTTGCCCTTAACGTAGAAGCTATTATACCCTCCTGCTCTAGCGGAGCTTCCGTTGTTCAGATGTTTGCAATGCCCGGATAGCTTTTTATCTTTCTCTTGCAAATTTCACTGATCAATACACGTTCCTTCTCTTTTTTTTTGCCAAACACACAAAATTTCGCCAGTCGTCTGGACGTTTTTAGGGAGCTCCAGGGAGACCCGTGTGATTCCTTAGCCTCCTCGATAAACACTGCCTTATCTATGTCCTGTCATTGCATAATCATATTTATGCTCGTTGTTAATAATTCGTTACCCCCTCCATAAAAGATGCTAATATGGTCAATTATGTAGTGCCGCGCCAGTAAATGATCGGCCTCGGTAGCTCAGCGGTTGCGTGATCGCCTCTGATGCCCGAGTACGCGGGTTCGATCCCGGCCGCGGACGACGAGGATTTTTCAGGGGGAAATCCTGAGATCACGCACTTCCTTCGGAAGGGAAGTAAAACCGTTGGTCCCGTGTACTCGTTTGCCGGCTGCACGTTAAGAACCCTTGCGAGGCAAAATTTGCGGCCCCTATAACGCCGTCCTGAAATGACCATAGTAGTTGAAAAGGACGTTAATACCAAACAAACCAATCAATCACCAGTAAATGTGGTACGTTTGTAGTGCCACACCAGTTAATGTGTTAAGTGTATAAAGTGCAACACCAGTTAATGTGTTAAGTATACAGTGCAACACCAGTTAAAGTGTTAACAAACTTTCAATCCCCCTTTCCTCCTCTTAAGGGTTGAATTTGGAAAAACCCCTTCTCAGTGCTCACTTACAATTTATAAGGAACCTCTGTACAAAACTTCAAGTTTCTAGGCCTTATGGTTTGGGCTGTACGTTGATCACTCACTCATTCAGTCAGTTTCTTCTTTTATATATATAGATTAAAAACAATTGCATCCCAACGGAGGATATGTAAAACAACAGAAAAATGGTTAAGCACTTTTTGTTTGGCATCAATTTCACGTAGGACATAGTCTATGCAAAATAAAAGAATGTGCAAATGTGCCGAACATGTACGGAATGTTTTCTAATAATATTGAATATGTGTTTCATATTACCAAGTTGTTTGCGGTTTAATGTACGACTTTCAAAGTATTATAAGTATATTATCATCTGTTGTTTTGAAAGCCTGAACAGACTTCCTTATGAAACCTATTTTTATTCTTTCTTTTTAAAACGGCTTAATTCTGAATAGCTGCTGTACTATAGGAAAAAATGGTTTAATAGTGAAAGCTAATATGCCAACAAATATTAAAAAAAACAACAAATGAATTGTCAAACCAGAAAATAGGTTTATGCCTTTTCAGTTCTCAAAAAATAATGAAAATTTTATTTCCAGTTTTCTTTATTATATTTAGACGTTAAGTAGTTTGGTACTTGTCTCTTGTTTTTCTCACTCGACTCCGAGATCTCGTAAAATGGAATTAGATGCGTGGAAAGAATGGAGTTCCACCTGAAATTGATTGCGCTCTTCTCTTCGAACCCTATGAAATAATGGCTCTTATGGCCTTATCTGGAAAACATCTGAAAACGATGCTTTCCGTTCTTTGGCGTTGAATTGGATCGGTTTCCCTCTTCTAATCGAAACGACACGGGGAAATTGGCTTTAGTCTCTCAACACAAACCAAAACGAACAGCCTTTTTTTACTCATAAACTCTCTCTTTATGAGCGTTTCAATAATTGAATTTCCCTTCCGTTCGTTTTCTTTTTTTTATATAAAAATAGCCATGATTACTTGTTTCAGATATTTTCTTTATGCGCCTTTCTCACTATGTTAAGATTTTAAAATAATTATTCACTTCATATCTGAATTCTGTTAGCTGCTATACAGGGTTACCGGGAAAGATATTTAAGGACGTTATTATTTAGTACGTTGCCGATAGATTTGACCCTATAACCTACTATCTAAAAATTAACCGTTTTCTAGATATGTGATTTTTTAAATAAATATTTACTCTTTGCGGTCTGGGACCGCTTTCTCTGTCATTTTGTGTTTGATTTGCCTACTTAACTGAGAGTATTACACCTTTTTGGATAGTTAAAACGACGTAGAAGTTATTAAAATAATTTGTAGGATAACTTCTAGAGAACTTTTTTTTAATTAACGTGCTTCAAAGTTGGGAACAGTTAGTGAAAACATCTACAGTACATGCAAGTTGTTTGAAGTTTTATAATTTATTTTTATAAACTGGCATACCCCCTGCGTAAAGATTGCAAAAAATTGTATCCTAGAGTCTGAAAATTAAAAAAAAATTTGAAATTAGAGCAAAAAATGATATTTTTTTCTTTTAATTTAAAAGTCACATATCTAGAAAACGGTTAACGGTTAACGGTTAACTGGATAGTAGGTTATAGGTCGACTTTCCCTGTACGGTAACCTACGGTAATCCTGTATATAACGCATTTCATGCCATAATTTTAAATGTTATTTCTTATATCACTATAGAACATTTTAATATTTGAATGCAATTTTTATTTGTGATATTAGAATTTACATACCATTTGAAATAAAACGTAAAATTATTTTAAAATTCATTGTCTATTTTTTGCTGAATTTCTTTTTATGAAACAGGTTTCCCATCTATGAGCGTAAGATATAAATAAACTTATAGGTATTCATTGCCTTAAAAATTATAGGTATTTAAGTAAAGGTTATAGATATTTATATTTCTCAATAGGTTTTAAAGAAATTTTATATAATTAAAATCTGATAATTAAAATCAGATTGTATAAAGTGAAATATGTATTATATTATTTCAAGTGGTATCATATATTAAAGCATTTTTTCGTATGTATTTAGCCAAATCGCCAAAAGCGTTATAACAAAGTAGTAGCACAGATTAAGAATACACAGATGCGACGTTTCTCCGATTCTCTAGGAAGAAAAGGAAACCGGTCACATGATTGCGATTCATACCCTACCAAGCGGCCGTCAGGGTCATAATAAAAAAATAGCTTGAATTCTACGGAAAAACACTTAAGTTCGTGGAATCGTATTTCACTTTTAAATTATAATTAAAGGTGAAATTTGATCTTAAATTGTTCCAAAAGTAGTGAACTAACAATCACTATTAGTTTTGTAAAAGTAAAAAAAATGTAAATTATTAAAAATAAGCGTATCATAAATAGACATTGAACACAAAAGTTTGGGTTTAAATACTGATTTTACTCCTACTATCCTGTAATTTATATACAAAGAACTATTATTAAATATTTTAATAAGTCCAGTACTGTAAAAGAAAATCGTATTTTAAATAAATGTTAACCAACAACTTATTAAGAAATCTGTTATTATTATTGATTTATCAAATTAACTCAAAGTAAACACATGGCCTTAAAAGTGATGAATTTTTATTTGTTGTATATAACTAATGTCAATTTTGATATTTTAGTTTGAAGTTGTAGTTAATGTATTGTTTTATACTGACTCATTACAAGGAAATCATTATATAAAAATCTGTTAAAATAATAAATATGAGGTTCCTCATCTCATTTACAGAATGTAATAAATTATTACACATGGCTCACTTTCATTTATTTTTACTTTTTCCTTCTTGTTTCCCCATCATTTTGATTTTCATTTTGCCATTTGAGTATATAAATTGTCTTAATTACAGCAAACAATTCTACAGCATTCTTCAATTTTTCCTTACACCTTGTGAACCAGCTGTCTGATGGATAATTGAAAAAATATTCTACCAGCATTGATTTAACGCCAAGGAAATGTAACAAATGAGAAATTATTTTCTCAGTAATTTTTTCACATGTCAATAGAAAAGAAACCCAATCATCAGCAGGCACAGTTAAAGAATGAACATTTCCTGATTTTTCCCTTATAATCTTTCAACAGCAAAAAAGTTTAATTATCATGAGATAGTTCTTTATTATCATTGAGAGACATATTTTTCCAATTTAAGCAATTATAACGTAAAATTATTTTTTTTGGAAATATAACTAGCAAAATAAATAAAGGAGTTATCTTCTGGCATGGAAATTATCACTGAATTTAAATCCTCAGCAAAATGCACTTATTGAGGCAATGATTGCTGAACATCCAGCATTGTGCATTTTTGATTTTAGTTTATCTATCTCGGCCAAACTTAATAAAAATTCATCTACATCATTCTAAATTCATCTACATCGTTTAATTCATCTTAATTTGAATGCTCACTAGGTTTTAAGAGAGAATAAAATAAAGAGAAATAAAAATGCTAAACGCTAAATTAATTTATAATACGTTTCGTACACTTATAAAAAACAATACTAATAAAAAAAGAATTTAGATCTAGATCGAGGAATTTATTTTATTATTTTATTATTATTTTATTCCAATCGTAATTCGATTTTTAGAAAAATAAAAGTACACTTATTTACTTTAAATTACAGCAATAAAACAGTAAATCGCTTAAATTTACAGCAATTTTAAAAAAATCACTTAAAAAAAGGAATTTCAAAAAATTAATTCAATTTGTCACTTTTAAAATATAGCAATTAAACAAAAAAAAATTAAATACGAGGTTCATTTAACTAAACGATCTTCTATTTTTTTAATTTAGTTTTTTATTGTTTTGTTTTGTTTTTTTAATTTCCTTTTATAAATTAATCATAAATAAATAAATGACCCACATCTAATAATTACCAGGCCTGAAATCCTTGACTCATTACCAAAATTTTCGAAAAGGGATTTGGTCAGACAATTTTCTTAGTATCCATTTGACGCAGATACAAAAAAAATAAAATAAAACAAATGTGTATGCGCATTTTGCAGCGTGCATTGGGAATTTGGAGCCATTGTATTTAACTCTTCTTAATCCTCTCCTCTTTTCATTGTTAAAAAATAAACTCACTCGATGTGTACAGACCACATATTAAAAATACAAACCTTAATCCGCATTTTTAATCCATGGTACAGGCTTTATAAGTGTATGTCTAATAAGCATGATTTTCCCATTTATAGCATGTAATCTGCTCTGCTGATCAGATTGTAACCCTGACGGCGGTGCAGTAACTGAGGCCAGTTGCATGACTCATCGAGTTTCCCTCAGCTTAACCTGGATTGACGCATCTGCGTATTCTTAATCTTGGTAGTAGTATTAGTTCTATGGCGCCATCTATCAGCCACAAACGTCGTTTTTCACTTGGGAGGGGGGATGTAGAAAGGAAGGGGTTGAAGTATGGATATTGCATATTTGCAGTAATTTTCTCCTGGTTTCAAAGAATAGTTGTACAAAATTTCGTGTGTCTATCACAAACTGTGGATTTGCATAGGGTACAAACGCACGCAGACACCCAAAAGTATACTTTCGATTTTAGACGTTTTGTCGAATATCTAGAAAAATACTTGAGGAACTATTCTGAAACTTCAGGGATGTAAAGAGGATGTTGCACTCATATACTTCAGCGAAGATTTTGTCCCGAAGAAAATAGGGGACCAGCAACAAACTGAACAAAAAAATAATGTCGGGGATCACTCAGTAAAAAAATAATGCTTGAAATGCGTTGTAACTGTAGCATGTGATTAGGAGGCTTCCTTTATTTATCTGTGATCATTTGTGTGAGAATAGCACGTATATTCATGGGGATATAAAGGTTTCTTTAAAAACATCGAAATTTTTTCGTAAGTTTTTTAAATAAACAAGACTATAACTCGTAAAACGATTTTCAAATATGCTGAAAAGA
>JAHWFO010009481.1:95741-121702 GCA_023313115.1 Rhysida immarginata | reverse complement strand
TTGTTGATTAAATTGATAATGTGATTTGCAATTTCCATATTATAAAAGAAAAAATAAATAAAAGATTATTATATATGTTTCATGTTTTGAGTACTTGGCGTATTCCTCTGTGGTGCTATCATTTTGACTCACACCTTAGCATATCTGAGAAATTTTAAATAAAATTGCGAGTGGTGCGACATACGAAAAAAATTAAAAACCATTTCCTTACCTTATAAACGGCACCTTTGGATGAATATACGAGGCCATTACCTTCCTCGAACACAGTCGTGCCAAAACTCCTGTCCCTAAAAGACAATGGACAACACCTAGTTGGTTTATGTAAATTTCGCGAACTCTCTGTGGCGGAATATTATACAAACACTGATCAGCTGAATGCATATCAGAACGATTCATTACATCGAACAGTTACGATTGAATGGGACGTGAGAGAAAACTGTGATTGCAAGTGCAACAAGAACAACAAGTTAGCAACGTAAATTTTCATTCTGATTAAAACTCTGAAATTGGCGCATAAATTTGTTTATCTTACTTTTCAAACTCGCTTATTCGTTATGGTCGCGGGTGTAACAGCCCTATGGAGGATCTCCAGCGATCTCGATCTTCCGCCATCAGGCGCATGTCCTCCCTGGTAATACCCTAGCAACTCGAACCCAGATTCTTCATGTATTCTATCCACCTGGTTCTAGGCCGTTCCTTTGGTCTCTTACCCACGGAAAATAACTACCTAGGAAGATCAATTTGCGGCATCCGTATCACGTGACCAAAACAGTGCAACTGAGATCTCTCAATGCGGACAAGTAGCGGTTAAAGACTCCCTTATTGTGCTGTCGTGTACTCTATATAGTAGCGTAATACCTACCACACCTCTCAGAAGCCTCATTTCGGCCACTTGCACCCGCGATCGCACTCTTTCGGTCATTACTCAAGACCATAGGTGAGAATGGGGACAAAATTGATTTGAAAAAGGAGAGCTTGGCTTTGTTTTCCAGCTCACGTTTTGTTACCACGGATCGCCACAGTTCACGTCTGACACAGCTTGTGCACCGATTAGAGCATTCAACTCTTTATCCGCCTCCCATCACTCGTGAATGCAATCCTGAGATACTTGAACTCTTCTACCTGTCTCAACGGGGCTCCCCTAACATGGAAAGCGCACTGAGCAGGCTGTCTTGAAAGGACCAGAACCTCAGTCTTAGGCACACTGATCTTCATCCCAACCTCTTTCACATTTGGCTGCAAACCAGTCTAGTGCATGCTGAAGGCCGGTGTGAGAAGACCCAAGGAGGACAAAGGTCGTCAGAAAAGTCAACCTCTCCAGCATGCTTTCGCCCACACAAACACGCTCATCGCCTCGGGTGCCCCTGTCTAACAAGAGGGGCGACAGTACGCACCCTTTGCGGAGTCCAACACCACAGTGAACGGTCTTAATGCCATTTATCCGGACACACATCTCAGAGCTTTCGTACAGAGACATGATAGTAACCAGTAATTCCCCATCCACTCCATACTCTTGCAACATTTGCCAGAGCTTCTTCCGAAGAACTCTGTCATATGTTTTTTCGAGGTCCACAAAGCAAGCGTAGACCTCTTTTGCATACTCCCAGGATTTCTCAAAGATTTGCCTTAGAGCAAAGATGTGATCCGTCGTGCTTCGGCCAGGTAGGAAACCACACTGCTCCCCCGACAGTTTGGAGTCGACTATTTCCCGACTTCTCTTCTCCAGACATTTAACGTACACTTTCCCAGGAATGCTGAGCAAAGAGATGCCTCGATAGTTGTTGCAATCTCTCTGATTTCCCTTTTTGATGATAGGGATCACAATTACTGTCTGCAATTGCTTAAGGGCCTGGCCAGATATCCAAGCAACCTGACACACCCGATTCAGCCACAGTATGCCATCCGAGTCGGCCTTTAACATCTCGGACCGGATTTCATCATCACCTGCAGCTTTGCCAGTCTTCAGGGACCGACTTAATTGCCCATCTAACTTCTGCTTCGGTGACTTCTGCTAAATTTGTTTATCGCACTGTCAAAAGATAATAATAATTTCAGAAGAAGTTCTGTGTGGATGGCAAGGCGAAGAGCGGTCGTCCCCGCACTTCAAGACCTCCTGCAGCCATTAAAGCGGAGCGTGAGAGAATTCGTCGAATAGAAAATCTTGTCACAGGAGATGAAGATACCAGAAAACAATGTCTAGGATCATCAAGCAAGATATTGGTCTAGGGGTATATCGAAGACAGATCGGCCAATGCGAAGCAGCTGCTTCACGTGACATCAGAATAACAAGATGTAAGCGCCTGCTCCAACGGTACGCGGATGGAGGACACCGTCGATTCATGTTTACAGATAAGATGATTTTTACCGTTGAAGAAAAGTTCAATAGTTTGGAGGAGAAAGCTTAATCAAAACCCCAATGCAATTTCGAGAGCTTGAAAGCAGTTCTTGTTGCTGCAGCAGTTTCCATACTCTTGGAGGTAGGAGTGCTGCCATCGATAATGGCCGGAAAGTTTGAAGCGCTGTGTATATGCTAAAGGTGTCCATTTTGAAAAGTTTTTGAGATGTATACGTGGATCGAATAAATGGAAGTTGTGAGGAGCAAAATCAGGGATACACGTAAACATTTTTTCCTACGATGAACCTGGGAAACGTTAAAATTGCTGCAATTTCTAAAACTTTATTCCATATCGAAAAATGATTACATTGCTTATTCTCTTAAATTAGAATCAATATAGGCATGCTAGATGTTTTATTTTGGAATTAATAGAAGACTAAAACAGCCACGAAGCGACGATGAAGCTGTACAAAGAGAAGTCACCGCCTGGTACAGGCAGCTGTACAAAGTGATGTAAGAATTTTATCTTACTGATTTTGAGGGGCCGGTGAAACGACGGAACAAGTGCCTCAATGTACAGGGAGATTATATGGAGAAATAAAAGTATCTTTCAAATCAGTATACGTATTTGCTTCATTTCCATATCCATTTGTAAATTACTTACTGACTTCCCTTCGTACAAAGGTACTGCAAGGTAGTTGATATCTGACTGAAAATTAGAAAGTTTTCTGCTCATCAATCGACAATTTCGGCCAAGTGCTTTATAAAAATACGAGATGGTTTAGCCTATTATCTGTTATTAAGAAGATGCAATCTGGCGCATGAGTTAACGGGCATTTTTTTAAAATCCAGGTGCCTTCCGTAGTGTAGCAGAATTTATAGGCAGGAAATTTTATTGTGGAATAATAATTTCAAAATTTTGCAATATTTTTTGTATTCATTTAACATCCAAAAATAAAAAAAGTAATAAATTTACATTTCAAGAGAGTAACCATACGATTTTTTTCTGTTAACGATGTTCATAAAATACGAGTGCTCTCTTTGACAATAAATCATATTTACTCTTTAACAAATCTCATCATAAATTTTTGAAGACATAGTGTAGTTGGCATTTTATTGCCTCATCATACAAATGTATAAATATTAATTTGCAGATGAAAACAAGAAGAGATGTTACAGTTGCTGCAGTTCATCAAAAATGACTGTTGACAGTAAAAACATAAAAAAAGATCTCGGGATGACGTGATTTATCTAAATTAGTGAATGTTTTTGCTAAGTTTTATTAAAAATAATCCTAGAAGAAATTATTGCTTAGCTTTAATGGTGGAATCTTTATAAACAGAGGAATGATCGATTAGAATAACATTGGATGAATGCCATCCCGATTTCCTTTAAGTTGAAAATTATGGATTGAACCTGACATTAAGTTCATAAAATTCATCATTCTAAATGACATGACGAATGTAATCATCCATTGCTATCGTTAAATTACTTTAATGTAAATTTGCATATTTACTAAATCTTTTTTTCTTCTCTCTTTATAGCTTTCTGAAAATTGCTTTGCATTACCCAATTTTCACGTAAAACTGACTGTTGTTGTTATAGAAATTATTAACGCATTTCAGGTGGCAACATGTGGTTGAGTAATGTCATTCAATCAGAAGTGACGATAAACGAAAGAAGGTAGAGTTCTTTCTCCATTTACTAAATACTAAGTTCGAGAAAATCAATTTTTGATTAAAAAACAGGGCCAATTTCCTTGAACTCCGCTACTTTCCTTTATCCTCCTTGGGGGAGTTAATTTCATGTTTAAATGTCAGTAGTAATGAGTTCGGAAAGCAATTAGTTCAGAGTTAATTCCTATTAGATGAGGTCTGGTTCAAACGGACGGTTTGAGCCTTCTCTGGTTATGCCTTGCTCTCAACCCCAATTAATAAAGCATTAAGCCTTCAGAAGGTCTTCTTCATTGGGTTTATATCTTTTACAAAATACGAGATATAAAACATCTTTTCTACATGCACAGTTTAAACTGTACGCTCCAGATAGAACTTAAACACAAATTTGGGATACAACTCCTAACACATATTCTTTCATTCGTCGACGTAATATAATAACTAAATGCAAAGTATAAATTTACCACAAGTACGTATTGGTGTAGTTTATTTTATTTTATTTTATTTTATTTTATTTTATTTTATTTTTTGATTTTACTTATTATTTATTAATTATTTTGTTAATTGTTAATTATTATTTTATTTTTCATTTTTATTTAATAACTATTATTTTCTGTAGTTATATTCCTGACATATCCATTTGGTCTTTAACAGATCTAATATAGATTTATTATCTCTTAACAGAAAAATCATTTTTTAAGGAATAAACCCATTCATTCTTTCCCGCCTATTTTATCGTTCACCTTTGGCATAGTTTCGAATCCCCCCCCTTTCCCTCAAACGAAAGTATTTTGCGAATTATCCCCAATGACAAATGTCGACTGTGTAATAGAGAATCGGAATCATTTCAACATTCAAAATGTTTTATGCTCGCCATTGCAAACTATCTTCACCGTTAGAAACTTTCTGTTACAATAGCCTATTAATTTTTTTGGTGCAGAAATCCAGCCTGATAAATGATACAAAAATAGTTCAATTGTTTTTGAAAATTCAACATGGAAAATATATTTATTGTATTTATTTATTTATTAAATTCGCCTTAAATAGGCATTGAATACAGATAATACATCCACGTAAAACTAAACAACACAGGACATAAAATTTCAAACAAATCGCCATTTAAGTTGATTTTGCAACATACAGGGTGTAAATTATCTCCTTCCAAAAAACTACACTACGATGTAGACGAAATTCAGGCGATTAAAGTGCTATAAGACACTTGGGGTCGCAAATCGCAAACAACGCCATAAATTGAACCTCAAACTACGCTGAATGGCGTGGCGTTGCGTAGCACGAGCCAAATTTGGGCGTCTGTGTTCGCGCGGCGCGGCCTGGCTGGTTCCCCCGCTCCCCACTACCTCATCCCGAAGAGGTCATGATAAATGCTATCGGTATTAAACAAGGTTAGGACTGCTCGTGCAACTGACTCCGGCGCGAGAGCAGAGTACGTCACGTTGGAGTGGAAGGCGGACCTCTTCGGGATGAGGTAGTGGGGAGCGGGGGAACCAGCCGGGCCGCGCCGCGCGAACACAGTCGCCCAAATTTGGCTCGTGCTACGCAGCGCCACGCCATTCAGCCTAGTTTGAGGTTCAGTTTACGGCGTTGCTTGCGATTTGCGACCCCAAGTGTCTAATATCACTTTAATCCCCTGAATTTCGTCTACATCGTAGTGTAGTTTTTTTAAAGGAGATAATTTACACTCTGTATAATGCACTAACTTACTATAAAAATGTTTGCATGACATATTACATGCTATATTTTGACATATTGCATGCTATAGTACGTAAATCCAGGGGTAGCTCATTTCAAACTCCAAAAGAATTGTAAGGAAAACATCTGTGGCGAAAAGCAGTTAATACATGAGGGTATTAAGACTTGAAACAAACACAGCAAATAAAACAGGAGCTAAAACAGTACCCTGAGGGACACTGGTCACGGAATTTGGACATCGTCAATTCCACTGATAATCAATGTCGTCATAACACCCGCTGCATTTATTCGCGTCATCATCCAGCCAGCGAGGGGATGAGGCGTCATGACGATCGTCACAAGCAACGTGGAAAAGGCGAGAACACGAGAATTGCGCAGAAGGACAAGATAGAAGATGCGCGATAATTGAAACAGAGAGATGCCACGTGGAAGGAGTGGAAAAAGGAGGCTTGTAAACGAGGACGGCGAGAGACGTGTAAATGGAGGACGGGAGATTTACCTACGGTAATGAACGTTGAAAAAGCGTGAGCGAATAAAAGAAGCGAAGGAGCGGTTCCCTCATTCACCGGAGAGATCGGCAGGAAAGCCTTCGACGACGCCGAGAAAGAGAGCGGAGCTTCTACGGAAAATCTTTGCTCAGCAAACGGCCGAACACGTAGCGCTTCAGCGGAGACAACGATTTATTCCCTGGAGTCTACCGTTAAGGTCAGTGAACTTTGTTTGTCCAACTCCCTCCATACCTGGACTCACATTTACCGTACCCAAGTAAAGACTTGCCAATTCAGCAACTTGGTGTCCGCCCGTATAGCCGTTCAAGCGGAGTTATTTTCAGCAAGCTTTCAACGAGCTGGGCAATCTACACGCCTATAGAAAGGAATGCGTCGGCGGACTTTGGCCTAGTGGATTACGGGCTTATTTAATTGAGAGCATCGGCTTTGTATTATTGCGTGAACGTGTGTAAAGTAATTCCATTCCGCCATTATCTCTTTTCCATTGTCCGTACCTGCAAAAACCATTGAACAAGTGAGGACGACCATATATATATACGCATTTAATGGTGTACGAACACTCAACTTTAAAATTATATCTGCTAATTATCCACAATTCTTGGTCCTTTAATCGATAGAGCATAAGCTTGCATTCCGAAGGTGCCGTTCGTAATTGACGTCATCAACTCAGCAACGTTCTACCTACCTGGAGTTTCAGTTGCCTCGTTTGATATCGTCGTGTAGTTTCAGCGTTGGGTACTTATGTGTGCGCCGAAGTGCAACGAGTCACCTGCTTGTTATTGTATTGATTTATCAAATTGTGCTACTGAGGGTCTTCGTACATTAGTGTCAACGATTTCATGTATTGTGTTTGGCACCGAATTTGTGGTTACAAATTAAGTGTTTATAAAGCCCCTGAAATTTGATGCTTATTTTTGAGCAAGAAAAATTATCTGCTCATGATTTACTTAAGTTCCTATTAATTAGTCCTAGCATTTAAGTATAGCTAGTTTAAGTTTTACATTGAATAAACCGTTTATTTATTGCATTTAAATTTACGCCTGCTCTGTCATTTGCTTCCACTGTATACTCATATTTTTGACCATGACCGAAGCAGCATCATTGCGCCATACACTGTAAAGACTCATTCCACTGAGGTATGATCTCAAAATATTCATCATAGTTGACGGCAGTTAGAATTTATTCAATTCCTGCAACAAAATATCTCTCGGAACTGTATCAAAAGCCTTTGGTACGTCGGTCTGTGTAATGTGTATTACTTTATCACAGTCCAGTTGATCTACACAATAGCTGTTTATGTCCAACAAGGTCATATTACAGCCTCCCTACCAATAACACCATATTGATTCCTAGGCAAATGTTCCACGATCATTTCAATCATTTGATGGAAAATGCAATGATCAACAATTTTTGCAGCGGTGGGAATTACTTTCACCGATAAAATTTATTGGGACAGAAATGCTTTCACTGATAAAATATAATTTGTAATAGATCACATAAAATTTATAAAGGATCAAAAAAAAAACTCTTGTCCACAACAGAAAAAACAGGTCTATTTATTATGGACCAGAGTTTTTTTGTTGTTTGGTATCTGTCCCTAGTGTTTGTGGTTTTCCAAATATTTTTTAAAATTTATTTAAGACTAACTTCTAAAACTGCATTTCTCTTTGATTTCTGCCATTCATTGGACAATAATGGTCATGTAAATTTAATGAGTGAGGTTCAAAATTAATTAGTTGGCCAAGGTCTGCATTGAAAATTTATAAATTCATTTAATTTCAGAGTGAATAACAAAAATTTGTAATTTCTACAACATGAAACTGAATTAAATGAGTATTACACTTCTAATTTGAATAGATTCCAAAATTTATACAAAGCTAAATTTGTAAAACTTTTCTCGTAACACAACCAGTGTCGCGTAATTCTTTTGGCAGGAGGATTACTGGAACCCGATAGAAAGTCGTTGATGTTGATGTGTCAGGGAGGCTAGTGGCTTTCGTAACATGAAAGAAATAAAAATTAGGAAACCACTATCATTAGACAAGAATCACGTTTCACTTCAATGCTTATATTCTAAAAAGTGAAAGTAAACTATCGATTAAGCGAAAAATTTACTGTCACTATCAGCAGACCATATCTTGCAGCGAGAAACATATGAAGCACTAGTGTTATACGCGCTTACGCTGCTATTGGGTTGTCAAGCAAGTTATTATGGTTTCCTAGATATTGAGTTGCTACTGCTGCTCTATTCACACGATCACTTTGATCAAGATCTAGGTTGAATGTCAGCACTTATGGATTGGCACCTGGGATCATCCGTAGATTCTGCGTTGTCCTGTTGGCTTCATAAACACAAATTTAAAGCAGTAACCGTAATCTCGTGGCTTAAATATGTCATCGCTTTGTAAAGAGCGCGACTTGTCCTTAATGTTCAAAAATACTGTAAGATAATTTTTTCTCCATACTACTCCTTCGTTTTCTAAACTGCGAGATGTATCAGTAATATTCACATTCACAAAGTACGTAAGAGAATTATTTCTCTTTAAGGTCGATAAATTGATTTGGCATAATTACTCCGTATGCTTTGAGAGGCGTTCGAATTCCATCTGTCACTTGGTCCTACTTCCAAATTTGACGTTCGCGATGAAACGTGTCTGTCACTTCCCCGAGATTGAATGACACCGGTTTTTCTAGAGGAGTGAAAAATTCTGGAATAGAATTTTAACTCTAGCTGGTCCACCTTCTCTCGTCTTGGACACTGCTGATCATCGGAACGCCTACGAACGTTTGGAAGCTGTGAAGTGGAACGAAAGTCTCAATCTGCTGTTGGAGCTGAGGCTGGTGGTGATGCTTCAGCAGGCGCCTAAAGGCATCGATTCAGGCGCCTAAGCACGCATGCGATAAGGTTCAAGCAATCCCTAAGGACTTATTAAAACGCCTCAATGTGAGGCTCGTTCAACCACCTGTGGGTCATCAGAAATTAATGGGAAACGTAAAATGATATGCATAGGTATTATGGTTCCCTCTGATGACAACACAAAGGCGTTGGGATGAAGAATTACGTCTTTTAAATATGGAGAGACCTAGCCGATGTCATTCAAGAAGGAGAAAAGACTAGGATGTACGGCCCTTTTTTCCACACAACGGTCGATGTCGGATCCGTCCCCATTTCTATGTCCAACCGAGCCACATTTTTTAAGAGAGCGATGGAAATGGCTAGGTCCAACTTCAAAGGATCACCGGTGGAGTCTTCCATCAGGAATCGTACTGACTGGTAGGAGAGCCTAGTCAAACCATAACGTTGTTTAAGAATATCCCAGATGGCCTGCGCGAATGAGCACTCATGAAAATTTGGCAAAACGTGTGCACGAAACTGTAAATCCACCCATTTGATAAAACACATGTTTGATAGTCTCCTCTACACCACAAAGGAGGCATCCAGCAGATCCGACCACCCTCCATTGATGGAGTCGTTGCAGAGTGTAAAATCCGTGGTGGAGTATCCGCCATTGGTAGTTGAAAACAGTTCTTTCAAAGGTAATTGTTTTAATTGCCTTTAAAATAGCTGACCACGGATAGTCAGGATGCAAACGAACGATGTTATTGGTCCCACCCTGATCGGATTGCTTGAAGAACCACGAAAGAAGTAGATGGCTCCAATCCTGTGGATCTAATTGACGTTGTCCGGGTAAAAATGTCACTAAATCCAGTTGGAATTGTTTGTATACGTCCCGGTGTCGTAAATTGATAGTCACTAGCAACAAAAGAGGTAATGGCAACCTATTCACCTTAAAGAAGAAGCGCAGATACAAAAATACAAAGTTCGCCCAAACAGGTGGAGGAAGGAGAAATACGCGAATCATCGCAACAAGTCTTGCCGCAATGAGGTAATGCCGGACCTCAGGTAGACCTAACATCCTCCCCCTCTCAAAGGGAGTAAATAGAAAAAAATCTGCCCGGAGCGGATGACGCTTGACAAAAAGTCTTCGCATACAATTTACTATTGCTCTGTGGACTTTTTAAAGATCTTCACTTGAAGGCAAGGTGAACAGGCATTTAGAGCTCAATAGAGGCACAACGTGAGTCTACATTATTGGGAACGTGAGGTCACACTAAATTATTGGGAACGCTCTGGAATAGTCAATAGTCCAATTCCCAATGGCAATACCTTTAGGCTTGACAAGGTTGACAGAACTCCCCGTTGAAGCACTAAAGTGGTCAAAAGTTTCTTTATAGTTATTCAGGGAATATGAATCAGACTTAAAGAGCACTACGTCGTCTGCGTATGCAAGCATCCTGATGTTAATCGACGCAGCTGGCAGGTCACACAACCGAACATCTGGGCGGCAATTCAAATACTGTGATAATGGTTCCAGATAAAAAATATACAGGAGGACACACCTGCCTAACACTTTTTAAGAATTCGAAGGTGGACAATATGGAACTATTAGTAGCCACACATGAAGTGGCCGAAGCATACAGTGCGGAAATAATCTGTCTTCCCTGAAAAACCACCCAAATGTATGGATTTCCAGTTTCGCGCACACTTTTTGCCAAATTTTCCGGTTTTCCATAACGAAAGCTCGAAAACGAAGATTACGAAACACTTCAAAAAAAACGTTATTCGCTTTACCAAAGGCCTTTTCCTGGTTAGGGCTCAATACAGCATGAGTTATTGACGAACACAAGCTTTCTCCATATCAGATGGTTATTAGATTGCCGAACATCCTGCGAGATGGAATAGAGCAGGACTGTCCGGGAGTCAAAGAATTCATCGGTGAATAATTTGAGTCTTTGTTGTAAGACTTCGGTGAAGACCTTATTTTGGGTTATCGGCCTCCACTGGGTCACACGCTCCAGGTCTGGAACCTTGGGGAGAAAGAGATTCTTCCCCATCGTGAAATTTTGCCTGATAGAGGAAAGATCTGGTATAGTGGAGTTGAGCACTTGCACTAGGAAATGCCCAAGAAGCTTCCATGTCATGGTGTAGAACGAATATGGAAATCCATCCAAACCTGGGCTAGACTGTATAAAACCACCCACAGATAGAAACTTCTTGACTTCGTCTTCGGTGAAAGGACTGGTAATAAATGCGTCTGTATCATCAGAAAAAGGTCGAAGTACTTCTGTGTAACTCTTTGTGACATCCGATGGGAAGATTGGTTGGCTGAAGAATGATGAAAAGTGTGAGTAGAAAGCTGATAAGATTTCGGAATCAGAAGTTTTTTCCACACTTTCCACCACCAGACGGTGACACTGCTTGACGTTAGCTCTACGCCTCTCCTCTGCAAATACCTGACTTCAGCAGCCCAGGTAAGTTTTGCTCTGAGCGCTGTGCCAGCTGCTTTGCGGATCATTAGAACATCATGTAATGATTTTTCTATCGAAAAATGGAAGGAAAAATTCTGCGACCTGGATGCGAACCCGGAACCTCAACTGTCATGGTCGACGCCTCTACCAATTGCGCTATCGCAGACACCCATACAGCCATGTTGTCACAAGGTGTCTTAAAGAGAACCAAGTTGTCGATAGAAAAAAATCATTACATCATGTTTGAAGGTCGTCTTTAGTATATATTTAAATATTTATTAGAGCATTGATCTCGCCTTTCACCTGTCTGATGTCGGCAACAAACTCCTCCTTAGGGGTGGAAGTGCAGAGGAGTCGTGAGATCTCTTGTAGCATGAGAAGATGGCGACGATGGTGTCTGGTAGCATCAATCCCAATCCTCGGGAAGAAACGTTGGATTTTTGTTTTAAACACAAGCCACGAAACTAAAATAGGAGGCACATTGTGGAGATGACGTTCCAAATTGAGCGAACGATCCTATGTATTCCCCGCCGTCCTGTAGAGAAAAATTTACGTACCAATTGCTATAGGAAGCAGTAACTGTAGCTGATATTGGAAATAAAGAATTCCATGACCACATGATGGAAAAGTGATCAGAGAAGAAACATGGAATGACTTCATTGAACCAGGTGAGTCAGCAAGTGCATTATCGATAAGAAAAAGTCTAATCGAGATGACACAGTGGGTCCTTGATAGTAAGTGAACCCAGGGTGATTACTTCGTGGAGAATGTGTCCATAAATCGAATAATGCAATTTGCTGGCACAAACGATGCACATGTCCAGATGAAAAGATGTTATCATCTGGATGGCAGTTAAGGTCACCAGCAATGGTCAGAAAGAATAGGCATAAAAACTTTCATTATCACTTAAAATGTCTGTTTCACTACTGCAGCACAAGGGGCATATACATTAAGCAGTAGGAAATTGGGACCAGGTGTTGAAATGAGGAAAGAAATCACTCAAATGCAGTCGCACATCACGTTCGTTGCCTGTATTGATGAATTCAAGACGATGATTGCTATCCCTTGGCCAAACGGAGAGGTAGAGTTAATAAAAAACTGGCCATTGGAGTACTGACTGCGGAGGCCGAAGAGGTTGTAGCACTGTTGTGATGCAACTACTTTCAACTCTTGTAGCATGATAATGTCTGGTACACACGTTGATAAAACCAACTACTTAAAGCTGGAACCAAGGGATCGAACGTTCAAGGAGAGGATCTTCGTTCTGAGGATTTCAAGATGGTGTAGGCTGGCCTGGATCGATGGTGACTGGAGCCCCATGGCTGTGGAAGGATGCTCAGAAGTCCTATGGATCGGTGAGCAGGCACGATGTGAAGAACCACTGCGATTTTGACTTGTGCTGCTCTCATGTTTTAAAGAAGACGCTTTTCTATTCTTTCTGCTATGATGGCGTCTGGAACTTTTACGAGGGCTTTTGGCCAACACATGCTCATCCCGTCGAGTAGATGCTAGAGTGGGATAAGCCTCGCCAACTGCCAAAAGTGATGATGACCCTGGTGCCCAAAGAGGTGGGTGGATGACCCTCAATGGCTGCGAAGAATGTGCTGGCAAAGGAAGAAGTGGAAAATCCTCCATCGAAATCGCTGACTCAGGACCCAAGGAGGCATTGATGATATTCTCTGCAGGGGTCCCATCGTTTACCATTACAATGTCGCTTGATGGTCGCAGAGAAGAGGTGACCACATGCACCTCTGAAGATGGAGGCAAAGGCGAAGTGTCATCCTGTGACTCCCGAGGTGGAGATGGAGGTGAAACCATCTCTCGAGGCTCTGTGGCAGAGGTGGTGGTGTCGTCATCATTGAAGGCTGTGATAGCAATCGCTGATGCAGTGAAATAGCTGCTGCTGGCGGGTCAAAAGCCCTTTCTGGGCAATGGTGGTATTTGTCCACAATGCGAGAGCAAGTCCCGCATTTCTTCAAGAGAGTTTAGTCTTTTCTGAACTGTAAAGACTTCTTCTTTCCAGCAGCATTGCCTCGTCTCCTTATTGGACACGAAGACACAGTCTCCGTGCAATACAAGGGAATATAGGATGTCCTTCTCCAGATGCATATCGAAAAATAGGTCCCCATTTTGAAGATGGGGGGAAGGTGCGAGCGTGCTCAGGGTGGAATACTCCAGGCACGTACCCAAACTCATAAAATTCTGAATATATTTCGTAGAAAGGAGCAGCAAAATTCCCCTGACGTGGACTGTAAGATGGCCAGGGTCAGCATTTTGAAGGTTGACGGTGGTGTTGCCAACCTTCACGCATTCCGCATCTACGATGCGCTCAGCAATATTTCGCTGTCTGCAGAGTATTCTCGACTCCGTTGAGGAGATTTTCGGCAGAACCAGCACGACGGTATTACCAGACACTAGGACAGGGGGTATGCATATAGCCCCTTCATGAAATCGCAGATGGGGTGAGCCCTCTGCCATAAAGAAACCATACATTCTGTGGTTAATGAAAAGTTATTATCCGTCTATAAAGTTTACTTACGGAGTTGAAAAGGATCTTAAATTACCCTACCTAGATCTTTTAATTATTAGAAAAAGAACATTATTTGGTATTTGAAGTTTTCTGCAAGCCATCCAACAAGTTAAACTACATTCCCGCCGATTCTAGTTATCCATGGAATCAAAAGATTTCAACTTTTGTCTTCATGATTGACTGTGCTCTTAATTTCCCTCTTAGCAAATCTGTTTTTAAGACTGAAATGTTGTTAATCAAATCCATAGCTAGGAAAAATGGTTATAATCCCAAAACAATCGACGACCTCCTCAAGAAAAAGTTTAAGAAAATGTTATCAGATTTAACAATGCTACACACCCTTAAGGAGAAAAAGAAGACTCTCTATCCGCTACAACAAATCTCTAATCAAAAATTTACATTGCATTTTCAAACCTCACAGTATTTCTCTTGCTTTCAGCAACCCCAACCAATTGAGAATTTGCTTGGCAACCCCAAGGAAAGAGTACCCGATCTTCAAAAATCAGGCATCTATGATGCCAAACGTTCCCTTTGCCCTAAACACTACAAAGGCCAGACGAAAAAGAAGCCTAGCCAATAGATTCAAGAAGCATCTGGCCCATCGATGTTTTGGCAAAACCAGTCAGTCAGCTATCGCAAAACACTCTATAGACACGGGACATGACTTCACTATCGACAATCTATAGCTTATATATTCGATCAATAAAAAATACCTGCTAGACGCATTCGAAAGCATGGCTATCCAAAGAACCAATAGCAACAATCTACTCAATTCAGACAAAGGCCCTATAGGTGATTCATCTTTGATCCACTGGTGGTCACAACTTTACAATCACTGACTTGAACCCTTTTAGACATTTCCCTGATTGGATTTTCTTGGATTTTATTCGGTATAAAAGCTTCTTCTTGGTCTATTGGACTTCTGGTTGTGATTTTGAAGTGCTCGGGTGCAAAGTTGCTGATCCTGGTTTACTATTGGAAGTGCGTCGGTGGAATCTCCAAGAGGACTAACAAGGTAGGACTTTTTTAAGTCTTTTAAACTGTGTCGTTCTGAGCAGGTGCGTCCTTCCAAGGACGGCAAAACCCGCACCACACTTGCTTCATGGCGACGTCAGGCGCTGAGTCGAAATCTGCTACCATTATAGTTAAATACACGGATGGTAAAGAGTTGCCGTGTGATCAAGCTTATAAAGACGCGTGCAAGGATGCTAGATTCTATGCATTCGATATTATAATTAATGAACAGCTAGAGGCTTTAAGTACGGTTTTTAATAATAAATATCTAGACCTTGAACGCAAGGTGGAAACGCTGGCCAAGAATATTAGTAATTTGGATACTAAAATTGATGGACTTAAGTCGGAGATTAGGAGTGCCCGTAATGAAGCTACAAGCGCGCTTACTAGTCTTGAACATGCTATTAGGGAAATGATGAACTCCGTCAATACATCTAATTCAAATACGCCCATGATAGTGGATGCCATTGAACCTTTGCAAGACATTAATGATCCCTTACTTAACTGTGCAGAGTCTCTCTCAATAGATACAGTTGGGAATAAGCGTAAATTAAATACGGGAGTTAATAACTGGATACCTGTCTCAAACAAAAAATCTAAGAAAGGCAATGTATTGACAATATATCTAGTGAAGCGGCCATCAGTGACGTAGCTGCTGTTGCCTTCCGCGAAAAAGTCAAGAGGTCTGTTTAATCTAATAATAAAGAAGGAAACGTGTATGTCCCCCGATTATAATCCGTACTCTCGGCAAGCCAATTAGGGATACTCTTGAAGAAATCAAGAAGCATGTGCCTTTGGAAGGCATCACAGCTCATACTGGCAGGACTGACACAATTAAAATTAAGTGTCAAAATGAAGACATACATAAAAAGTTAGTGTCAGGAATCAAGAGCGATAACATTCTGAAAATACAACATCACCAGCTGAAGTCGGAAAAACCGTTAAAATAAGTTATAAGGAATGTTGATGTGACATATAACTTGGATGATTTCCTTAAAGATCTCAAAGGGACAAATTACTTCCCTGAAAAAATAATAAGACTTAAAAAGGCAAATGGCTTGGTTGAAATGCCGTTGATCCTGGCACTATTCCAAAACACTGAGCACAATAGAACTTTTAAAGAAGTTACTCGGATTGGTCAACTGGCAGTGCTCGTTGAGCTGTTTAGGGGTAATAAGAAACCTCTACAATGTTACAATTGCCTCAGATTTGGGCACGTTTCCATGGGCTGTACTGAGCTACCTCGTTGTAATAAGTGTGCAGGAAACCATCAGTCTAGGGAATGCAAAAATGTAAAGGGCCAGGATCCACCTAAATGTATTCGCTGTGAAGGACAGCATACCACAAGTTTCTCAGGATGTCCTAAATATCCTAAAGTAAACAGAATGCGTAGTGCTAAGACTACTGTAGGGAGATCCTTTGCATCGGTGGTTTCGAATACTGTTGACAAGGGCTTCAACCCTTCTGATTTACAAGCTATAAACATGAAAATAGGCGCGATGCTCAAATTATATGAGGAAATCGGAAAGTCTATTCCGCAAATTGTCAAATCATTCCCTAAAGCTTAATTATGGCTAGTTACAGCTTCAAAGTAGCTAATCAAGGTAAACTTAGATGTACAATCTGGAATGCCAGAAGCATCTCACGTAGGCGAGAGGAGCTCTTCGACTTTCTATCGAGAAACAAAATCGATATCGCCTTTGTCTGTGAAACGCACCTCAAGACGGAACGGTTATTCAGGCTGCCTGGATACATGGTCTATCGTAAGGACAGACTCCCAAAAAATCCTGCTCACAATGTTTCTGGAGCAGCTCTTATATTCAAAGAAGGCATTGAGCATGTTGAAGTCGCTACCCCGAACTATTTAGGAATGGAGGCGGCGTCTATTCTCATCAAGCACCTCACGATTGGCTTGGTGAAGCTTGTTACGCTTTATAATTCTCCAGGGCATTTGATTGACCCCTGCGAGCTCGAAGAGTTGCTCTCTGGTAACTTTCCTGTTGTTTTGGCTGGCGATATAAATGCGAAACACCCTCACTGGAATTCCAGATGCATTAATCGCAATGGTGCTATCTTATATGGTAACATCCAGAATCAGCTGGACACTGTCGCTATCGGTCTAATCAAGCATACATATTATTGTGATCATTCTCCCGTGAGCGATGTCCTAGATATTGCTATTCTCAAGGGTCTATTCAAACCGTTCAGCATTTACACGGTGGACGATCTAACATCTGACCATCTTCCATTTGCCCTTAACTTCGATGGCTTAAATATAAAGCGGGACTGGAAACTTTTTCGTGACCTCCTCAAAACTAGCAATGGATACTCAGCGAGTGCTTGTAGCACCAATGAAATCAATGATAGGGTCAAATGCATTACCAATAATATCAACAATGCGATGTCTGCTAGTGATTGCCCTATAAACCCTAAATATCCTGACCATCTCGATCTTCCTCCAAGTATTAGGGAAATTATTTCAGAGAGGAATGCCTTCCTAAGACTTAGGCAGCGTATACGTGAACCCATGTTTAAGAGAAAGTATAATAGGCTTACTAGGAAGGTTCACGAAAAAGTAAGAGCTGCGTGTGCAAAAATGGACTAGCAAGTTAAAGAATCTCTCAACACATGACAACTCGCTCTGGTCTATGATTAGAGCTCTTAAGTTTAAGAAAGCGAAATTCCCACCACTGCTTTCTCCAGACGGCACTACCCTTGCTACTACAGACCAAGATAAAGCTCAACTAATTGCTGAGTCGCTTAGCAATCATTTTCTCACCCCAATACCAGATACTCCTAATGGAGAGCATGCAATCAGCGAGGTTCGTAATGTGTGTTCCAATTTTTATGAGGGACGGCGCGATCCTGTAGAGCAATCAATCCATCTGACGGAAATTGTGGACATCATCAAGAAACTCAAGAACAAGAAAGCCCCTGGATTGGATGCCATCACAAACAATGCTCTTAAAAATCTGCCTTCCAATTTGATCCACGACATCGTTGTAGTGATCAACGACTGCTGGATACACGGATATTTCCCTACTGGCTGGAAGGAGTCTATTATCCTAAGCATTCCTAAACCTGCCCTTAACCCTTCATTGCCTGCAAGTTATAGGCCCATCAGCCTTTTCTCCACTATGTCAAAGGTTCAAGAGCGGACAGTCCAAAAAAGGTTCAATGAATTTTGCTCTGCCAAAGATCTTATTCGAGATGAGCAGTTTGGTTTCCGTATGAGCCACTTCTGCCAGTTGCAAATATGGCGGCTTGCTGTCGATGCAAAAAATTCTCTTAACAAGTCTCTGTATGGGGCATTATCTTCCTAGATATCAGGTTTGGCATGATGGTGTTATTTATAAAATGATAAAATTTGGTTTTCCAGAGGATCTAATCATGCTGGTCCGCTCGTTCCTCTCGGACAGATCATTTCGAGCTAAAATTGGTGACTCCTTTTCCCAATCTTGTGTAGTTGAAGCCGGTGTCCCGCAGGGATCTGTTCTTGGACCAGACTTGTTCAATTTTTTTATCCAGGACTTTCCAAAACTCGACAAGTGTAAACTGTATTTCTGCGCTGACGATATAGCCATCTTAACCTTTGCCCGTAATCCTATCCATGTCATCTCTCGTTTGCAAAAATCGCTGCATCTTTTCGAAGAGTGGTTTAATAGGTAGAGGCTGAAGTTAAATGTTGGCAAGTGCAAGGCGATGTTCTTCACTAACAAGCGCAGGAACCCTCCAGGTTTGCTTACCCTGTACGGAAAAAAGCTCGACTGGATCAAGGAATATAAATATCTTGGTGTGGTGATCGATTCTAGGTTCACTTGGAATCAACATGTTTCCTACGTGCTGAATAATGCAAAGAGGGCCAAATTCAGTCTGATCGCATTGCTTGGTCGTAACAGTGCTCTTGACATTGATAACAAGCTGCTCATCTACAAAATGATCATCCGCACGATCTTGTTTCATGGTATGCCAGCTTGGGATTCTGTGTGCAAAACATGGTGGAAGGAACTGCAGACATTCCAAAATATTACTCTTAGAACAATTGTGAAACTTGATCGTAGAGTAGCCAACAATAATGTCGTCCATGAGGATCTTGGGATGACGCATATTGGCAAGTTTATACAGGATACGATAACGACCATGCTCCCGAAGATGCTTAATCACAGGAATCATTTGGTGTCTGAAATTCACAACCCTCCTGACTGCAGGAAACGCTTAAAACATCGTTTGCCCAGCCATGTCCTGGAAGTTAACTTCGACGATGTCAGGAATGTTATCTTCCCCGATTTTTGGATAGCCTAGTTCGCCTCTGGCTTCCCTCCCCTTTTCTAAGGCAATCTTCAATCGACCTTTTTATCCCCAGAATGAGGGGAATATTCTTCAATCATCTTGAGGAGGACAGTCGGGATTTTTTCAGGCTTCTCACCTATCTCAGTGTAATTCCCCTGGTCTATACATGGGACGAGTGAGTTTGGGAGCTCTGCTTTAGTATCACTCGCATTATTTCTTCCATTACACTGCTCGATTGTCGATTGTCTATTGACCTCAGTACACTTTGGTCTTACAGTGTCCTCTCTGATCCTGCCGAATTATAAAGGCTTTGCTTTCAAAATGTCATCCAGGTTTATTTTTTTATTATTCTTGTTGTGGTTAAAGAGTTCTTTTTTCTTATTTATTACTATTATTCACATAATTTTCATTGTTTGGTATTTTTTTTCAATTTAGTCACAGTATTTTATTACCAATAATTTTTATTGCTATTACCTATTGTTTCATCTTGCATTTTTACCAACTCACCTATCAATTTGCTCACCACTACAGAATGTCCCAAATTAATGTACATACTCTTTGAAACGTTATAGCTCAGCAACGAAATGAGATAGAAATATAAGGTTTGTTGTGTACGATCCGGACGGCGATGGAAAAGCTTAGCACCACGTAGTAGCACGTTCATTGTTGTTTATTTGTTTATAAACCAAAATGGCGGTGAGACTTTCATTCGATGAATGTAAGTGAATACTGAAATGTTGTTAAGGTTCAACGACGTCGGAGGGCTGAATTCGGTACACCACCACCACCAAGGGGCGCCACCTCACTTTCTTGTCGACGTGAGAACTTTCCTCCATCACCCATTCAATCACAGATGGATAGGAAGAAGAGGAGCTACGGAGTTACCACCACGATCTCCCGATTTAACCTCTCTCGACTTCTACCTTTAGGGAACTTTAAAGAACACAGTGTACGCCACAAACCCACAAACACTGACGGAATTAAGAGATCAGATTGAACATTCCATCAATGATATTCCATTAGCTACAATCCAATCGGTAGCCGCTCTGTTCAACGTCGTTGTTGGGAGTGTACTGTGGCAGAAGGTGGATATTTTGAACATGTACGGGCTTAAGGAAGTTTCAGGAACAAAAATATAACAAACCTTATATTTCTATTTGATTTCGTTGCTGAATTATAACGTTTCAAAGAGTGTATACATAAATTTGGGTCACTCTGTATATGGAAAAAGCAGAAAGGCAGTGTAGGGAAGCACGTCACTACTTTTTCACCAACGCCCCGCAGAGTAGTCTCCGACTGCGCACGAGCATTGTTCATAAACATGAAACACTGTTTCAGTTTCATTTTAGCCATTATGATGCTGTCTTTTTATTAGCTGCACGTTGATCTGAATGAGATGACAATTGGTCACATGGCTTTTCCATATAGAGAGAGACAGACTTTAGTTGCAAGATTTAAGATATACAGAAGATTGTTTACGATTTTTGGTAACGATTTATTTTACTTGCGTACGGTTACTTCGCAGCAGAACGATGGAAATACACTGTCAATTTGGATGAAGGCTGCGTCTTCCTCCAAGACTGCAACAAAACCTGGCGCGATTTTTTACCGTCCACTTGGAGAGATGTTATATCAAAAATGATTCAAGGAATTTAAGAAAAGTTTTTCAAAAGGATTTATCGTGATTTTCAAAACGGCAAGTTCACAATCAGAAGAGTGGACAGGAAGGCTAAGGTTAATTCCCTTTACCATCAGCAGCATGTTCTCTGTCCAAGTTTCCACGAAGAAATCCCTGCATTGTACGGAGAGGACAAAATCAAAGTTTGACTGTATCACGACAAAGACTCCAGCCATACGTCTAACTTGACCGTTCACTTTATAAAGGAATTGGAAGATGAAACTGGAATTCACGTTATACCTTTTCACGAATATCCCTATTAAGTCTCCAAATGCATCCCCGATGGATTTCTGTAGATTTGGATTATTAAAACGAGCCCTTGTTCGACGCCATCAAACAACCATCGAGGGTCTCTGGAAAGCCTGCAAACAGGAATGGAAAAACCTCACTCGCCGTTCGGCAGACATCTCTTCTACAGTGGAAAATTCCGTGCAGGGCAATAGTCCACAACCAAGATCACCAAATAGAACACGATCGTTAGTGAAGAAAGCGGTTTTCTTCGTAAACATTCTCCTCCAAATTATTAGCATAGATCGTAAAAATCGCTTCCTGTTGATTCATCTGTTAGTAAAGCAGAGCTATCAAATCGCGATAGATATGAAAGTTTTTATTGTCAAATGTTTTTTGTTTTGATTATTATACGAGTTCTGTTCAAAAAATAACCGATTTTTTTTAATTTTCTTAATTTAATATACAACTTATTGGTCTTTGTCTTCTTCGAAGTACTCCCCTCCTCTATTTACAACTTTAACATGCGTTCCTGGAAAGCTTCTTTTGAAATATTCTTCAATGCAAGTGACGAACTTTACTTAATGTGAGCAATGGAGTCGAAACGGCGTCCTTTTAGCACTGATTTTAGTTTTGGAAACAAGAAAAAGTTACAGGGAGCTAGGTCTGGGGAGTAGGGAGGCTGGGGGAGGATAGTCATCTGATTTTTGGCAAAAACTGGGGAATTAACAAAGCTGAGTGAGATGGGGCATTGTCATGATGAAGGAACCATGAGTTGTCTTGCCTCAACAGTGGTCCCTTTTTGCGTTTCCGTGAATGTTTTTCCCAGTTTCACGCAAAATTTCACGTTGCATCGTTGCTTTTTGCAAAAATTGCCACGAACACTCAAACTAAAGTGGCAATAACTTGGAAACATCTGAACACTGAAACATCATGCACTTAAGTGGCAATAACTTGGAAACTAAACTACATGTAAAAACTTGTAAATAATCCATTAGGCGGAAGGATATAACAATTGCAGTACTGCCTACTGCTCGTCGCTACGACGATCCGTTGCCGCGTAATTAAAAAAGTTCGGTTATTTTTTGAACAGACATCGTCCAAATGTGAAAAAGAGACCGTGGTTGCAATATATAACTGAAAAAGTTCCGTTTTTGACATATTGAAGGCACACTTACGTTAGCTTTTTTTTCTTAGACCCTAGTTTTGTTGTTTTTCAAACCCAGTGCTTTCCTTTAATTCGGCTCCGTGTTGTTGTTCGTAATCTGGCCTCCGGAGCCATATTAAATATATTGTTTGTAATCAGCATTTTGGTTTCACCATTTTATTTCAGAGAAAGCTCGTCTATGTTTCATTGTTAAATAAATAGTAGATATTTTCAATTAAACAATAGTTATTAATTAAAAATACAAAGTGAATAAAAAATAAGATAAAATAAACAAAAATAACTAATCAAAAATCAAAATAAATTAATATTTTGATTTTTGATTTAATACTTTTGTTTATTTTATCTTATTTTTTATTCACTTTGTATTTTTAATTAATAATATTATTTATTGTATTCCATGGTTCTTGTGTCTCGTCCTTCTCTAAATATATATATCCGTTCATATTTTTAATTACTAATTTCAATGGCTTGACTATTGAGTATTGATTTTATCATCTTTTTTTCTTCTTGATTTTAAATCCATGTATTTTTTTGTAGGGGGGGCATAATACCTACACATGACGGCATCTTTTCTGTTTGGATTGACCACAAACCAGGCATGATTATTCAAAACTTTTGAGCATTTTATTTTTTTCATGCTAGCATAATACCACACTCTTTGCGCCTTAAGACCTGGTTTTAGGATAACTGATAACTTTCCAATTATTAGAAAGCAAAAGAGGCGGAGCACATTACTACATTTTTCTATGATAATAGTAAATGTCTTTTTATGGAAGAGCCTAATTTTCATTTTCGAAGGATAATGCCGTCCTCCGAAACGATTAAATTGATGACGAACTGCATAAATACTGGAAGTTGAATAATGGAACGCATTTGGATATGGATAAATATGAAAATATGGAGTGATAAAATGCTGTCAGGCAAAACAAATTCTTTAGGCCGTAACAATTCTTTGTAGAGAGGTTAGATGAAAAATGATTTTGATACCGGTAGAAGATACTCTAATCGAGAAATCGTTCAATATCTTATTACCTCTTTAATGAGAACATTGCTATGAAAAATGTCTCTAGCTAAGAATTTCGGTCTTAAACTAAACAGCTGCGACAATAGTATATAGTGGTATTAATTCTTTGCGTCAATGGAGAAACTCTTTAAATTGGATAATCCTTATTCACCGAAGGAGATGGCAATCACTTTGACGGAGATTAAAGCTGGCAGACTGATTCAAAGTTGCTCTGAATGTCTTGTCTGCTTCCATGGCACTTATATTCAATGTTGCGTGTCCATTTCCTATGTGAATTACTTTGACTTCCATTCAAACATTACAATAGGTCTATTTTCAGGAAATCAAAACCCATTCTGTTAATGGTTATGAATAAAGGAATTTTTAAATAAAAATTTATTTTATAAAATAAAATAATTCTCACTAATCTTAAAAGTTTCTTGATCGATTTTTGAGGCAATTTAAAGGCCTGGTTTAAAGGCAAAGCAAGAAAGTGGTTTTAAGATCCATTTAAATCGTTTCAAAATTTAAAGAAATGTAAATTGTGAAATTTTAATTTATTTCTTGAATTCATATACAGGGTTACAGGGAAAGCCGACCTAGATATTTAAGGACGTTATTATTTAGGTCGTTGCCGATAGATTTGACCCTATAACTTACTGTCCAAAAGTTAACCGTTTTCTAGATATGCGACTTTTAAATTAAAAGAAGAAAAAAAATCATTTTTTGCTCTAATTTCAACTTTTTTTTTAATTTCCTGACTTAGGGTCCAATTTTTTGCTGTTTTTACGTAAGGGGTATGCTAGTTTATAAAAATAAGTAATAAATCTTGAAACAATTTGCCATCGGTTTAAAGTAGCTGCTCGATAACTATTTGAATATAGAAGTTTTCACTAAGTGTTCCCAACTTTGAAGCACGTTAATTAAAAAAAAGTTCTACGGAAGTTATCCTGCAAATTATTTTAATAACTTCTACGTCTTTTTAACTATCCAAAAAGGTATAATACTCTCAGTTAAGTAGGCAAATCAAATAAATGACAGAGAAAGCAGTCCCAGACCGCAAATAGTAAATGTTTATTTAAAAGTAAAGAATAACAGAATGACCTTAATAAAGTAAAAAAAACATGAACATTTAATAGAAATTTATTTTTTATTAATTAGAATTCATGTTCTACATGGCCGCCCCTTTGTCTAACACAAATTCTCATTCGTTTTCGTAATCCGCTTTTCACGACCCCAGTTGTAACATGCCGCTTCATTTCATCAGCTGCATTAATTATTTTCTGTCTCAAGTTATAATTTTAAAGACGTAGAAGTTATTAAAATAATTTGCAGGATAACTTCCATAGAACTTTTTTTAATTAACGTGCTTCAAAGTTGGGAACATTTAGTGAAAACATCTACATTCAAATAGTATCGAGCAGCTACTTGACACCGATAGCAAGTTGTTTCAAGTTTTATTATTTATTTTTATAAACTGGCATACCCCCTACGTAAAAACAGCAAAAAATTGGACCCTAGAGTCAGGAAATTAAAAAAAAAGTTAAAATTAGAGCAAAAAATGACATTTTTTTCTTTTAAGTCACATACAGAGAAAACTGTTAACTTTTGGATATAGGTTATACGGTCAAATCTATCGGCAACGACATAAATAATAACGTCCTTAAATATCTAGGTCGACTTTTCCTGTGGTGATATAACTAAGAATTGTTTTGCTATTTTGTTTTTATTTTATTTGTCGTTGCTATATTATTGAACATTAATACAAATATATATACATGTATGTTGGTTTGTTTATTTTTTGGAGCTTTATCATAAAAGCTACTTATAAGAATAAGCCCTTGGTCTCAGTGGCGGCTCGTTCCATAGGCACTGCGGCACTGCAGCACCCCCAGTTTCACTTTCGATATCGATAAAATTCAGTATAATGTGTCTTTTTTTTCTTTAATACTATTCTTATACATGTATATTATATGATCCTTAAGCTTAATGTCACTAGCTATTCTCTAGTTCGTGAAAAAATAAAAATTTTCTGACGCAGCACCCTCAAAAGGATTTTAGCTACAAGCCGCCACTGCTTGGTCTGTACGTTTATCCATCCTGCCGTCCGCCGTTTGCAAAACGGGACGTTTTTTTTCAAATTCTCTTTTCAGAAATATGGCCATCAAAGTCTTATCTCGGCCGTATCAACTATTCAGAATTTTTCGTGGACCCCTTCAAGTCAAATTCACATGCTAAAACAGTGAGTGTAAACAATACCAAGATAATGGCATCCCATATAACAATCGATTTATCAAGAAGGAATACATTGTTACTTTGAATAATGAGAGTAGGATTTGGTTAAGTAGCACGCGCCCTAATGATACCATATTGCACCCTATGTTACTATTGTTACTTTTAATGCTAACATATGGCATGCAATATATCAAACAACTCGTAACAATGTGTCATCATTGAATATGACGCGTAAATAATGATATTAAGATTTGGTTTAGTAGCACGTACCCTAATGA
>JAHWFO010009481.1:59926-75020 GCA_023313115.1 Rhysida immarginata | reverse complement strand
CCACTACTTTCCTATGCTTTCCTCGGGGGAATTAATTTCTTATGTGACGCTGTGCCTAGCTGATTTTTTGTGTTTTCACAATGCCACGAAGAACTGAAATGAAGGAAGAAATTCGTAAACTTTGTTGCTGCATGATTTAGGGAGGTCCCAGAGACAAAATGTAACTCACATAAACAAATCTCAGTGTGCTGTTAGAGATGTGCTAATAACAGGACAAGGTGGAAAAGTGAAAAGACGATCGGGTAAGAAGTGGATTAGGACATGTGCGTGCCATGGAGCAACCATCGCGTACCTTTCAGCACCTATCGGATGCTTTACAGCCTGCATGGCAACAGCTACCAGTAGAAACCTACCAGAATCTTATTGACTCACTTTCACGCCGTTTAGCTGCTGTCCGTGCCGCTAAAGACGGTTATTCGGGATATTAGCTGGTGGTCATAATACTGTGACTCGACTCTGTATCATCTTGTAAATAACTTCTAAAGTTGAGATTGGAAAAACCGTTCAGCAGAAAAGAAGTCAACGGAAATTATGCCAGTTGTTATAAAAAATATAAAGTAGGAGTAAACGAAATTACCGAATAATAATATGTCTTCCATGAGCGTAAAACTTAATCAGAAAAAATTCTCTTAAGTGAAAATTTTTTGCAAATAATACACAGTAGATTCATTTAATGTTTTCGTTAGTTATAGAAATCAGCAGCTTAAAGAAACCATTCATTGAATTCATTATACTGTATTTACATTAGATCATGTGGTACCATTAGTATTTTTTTTTACTTCTCACAAGGTGAAATCCGTTTCGCATAATACATATGACAGAATGCATCAAACGGAACACTAATATTTAAAGCTCGTTGTTGGACACAATTGCGCTAGACTCGTTTTTCCAGCTTTCAAATAAAACTTTGAATGTTGACTAACCTGCTATAGGCTAATAATTTGTGTTTCCCTTCAGATGGCCCTATTTATTCCATTGGAACCTCAAAACAGCGCATTAGGTAGTCCGTTTAATGAAGCCGAGCAGATGATATCGGCTTCATAAAAGGACGTTCAAGCGGAAAGAGCGAGCGAGTGTGCCTTCAGTCTACGAGACGAAAGCCAATGCTTTTACGCCAAGAGAGACCAATTCAACAATTTTATATTTACGTAATTTAAGAAACATTCCCCCATTAACAAACATTCTGCTTTATCGTTTTGAAGATTTAATAGTCCGAGTAAGAATTAAAGAAACTATTGTTTCACAATAATGCAGAATATTTTAGTAAAATAGAAATTTGAGCAAAATTTAATTCGAAACCCATTGCGCTCGCACTATTCGATTTTTTGTTATCATGATTGCGTGTTTTAATTTCCTCGAAAGCAAAATTTTATATGTTTGCCTTTCGTTAAAGCAGTAAGATATTAAATATTCGTAAAAAACTTTCTTGGGGCAAGCGCTATAAGAACTTCAAATTTATTCGATTCTTTTATATCAATCAAACTGCGGTTAAAATATTGATTACAAAATAAAATTTACGCACAAACACAAACAAGTGAAGTTCAATAAAAGTGTGTAATTATGAGCTGCAGGAAAATATATTTGTCTCCGTTACATTGAAAGTAACTCTAAGCATATACGGAGTTAAGCTACGTTCACAAAGACGCGGTACATGCGGAAGCAAGCAGCTGCGATGCGATGCGTCAATCCCTCTCCTGTTCACAAACACGCGGCAATTCAAGCTTTCCACATGACGTTTCAAAATACTGTCACTAGCGGCAGTGCGTGCACAGAACAAGTACCTCCTATTAAAAGAAAACAATCGGTCTCCATTACTGGCAAATTTTTATGACGAACGTGTTTGTTGTTTTATTAGGTGTCGGAAAATTTCTGTCAAATATTTCATCGGATGTAGATGAAGATATACTTCTATTTGCTTTATTTCAGCGTCGGAGCATTTCACACTCCCCCACTCTTTCTAATGCTTCCATTTTGGCGCTGTCAAGAAGATTACCGCTGATTGGTAGAAAGAATTCACGTGACAACCTTGCCGCTCTCGCCGCTTGTACCGCATAGGAAAAAGTTGACTCCAAACGATCTCAGATCCGGCTTAGAAGCGGCAGACGCGGAATGAATCTGATTGGCTACCGCATTGTCGCTTCTGCACGTATCCGCGTGTACCGCGTCTTTGTGAACGTACCTTAATTATTTTTTACTCTTTATTTAACTTGCTCACGATTTTTTTTATTATTACACACTTTTGTTGAACTTCACTTTTTTGTGTGTTTGCGCGTAAATTTTGTAATCAATATTTTGCCCATTTCCTGGCTATCTACAGCTCTGCAGCTTTCCCCAACGGCGTCTTATAGTGTCACGTGGATTGCGCAGAGTGAGACAAGAAAAGCGGGAACGTATAGTAATAATATTTTATTCAATGCAAATTAAAATCGAAAAGCAAAACAAAAACACGGTATCAACGAAAGTCACTTTGTTTTCGCACAGTGGAAGAAGATTAGGTTAGAGTCTAACAGTCTGACATTCGCTGCAATCTCAACACACACTACTGCTGGGTTGAAAATGAATGAAAATACACAAAGCTCCCAACTCAGTTGAATTGTCGCCACGATAGTTCCAACGAAAAACGTAGGACGTAACGCCTGGACTCCTCTGCAAAAAGGATTATCTTTGAAGAAATAAGAAACTTCGACTCCACTCCTGGATCCGTGAAAGATAGTTCCACTGAAACAACTCCTCCTGTGGCTGCTGCGGATGAACCAAGATAAATACTGCTAGCATCGGATATATTCCTTGACGAGTTACCGTTATCTTTGTAGACAGATTGACGTCACAGACCTTCCTGGAATCGAGACGAACAGCTCCGCTGTAGGCAACTACGCTGGTAGCCAATGAAGAATAAGAGACGCAAACTCTGCTGCCTCCGCTGAATGCTTCTCCAGGGACGTCGTTACCTTAGACGAAACGCTCCCGAACAGCCTGCACGGAGATTCCGATCCGTAAAATTCAGGTTAACCACACATACACACAGGCTAGCACAACCCAAAAACACAACAAATATAAATTCACTATCACCGCACCACCAGTTCATGGGGTACAACCCATCAGAGAAGACAACACTTGGTCTCTTTGACCTTAGTGACGCAACAATAGATGAATTATTGAAAACCACTCTTTTCTTGGTCGGAATAACTTTATTCTGTAAGCGCTAAAGTAGATTGATACGACCAATTACAATTAAATAGAAATATGAGATAAATATAGTGAAAGAGTATATCACTTGCTGCTTTGCTTTTGGTTAAGAGAGGAAAATATGACACTCCGACGACATTTCCGCGTACGTGCATAGAACCTATTCGCACAGTCAAGGAAGGCACACTTCTCAGCACTCCAGCATTTAAATTTCTCACGTTAAGAAAATCTAATCATATGCGCCGGGATAAATCCTCCCGTTCCATGAGTACAGTACGCATTTAACGAGAAAGGATAAATTCCTACTGCGTCTTCCCCTTCGCAGAGTCCAACCAAATCCGGTTGAAATAATCTTTCAAAAACTTCTTGGCGGCGGAAATGTCCTCCTACATATAGCAACGTCAGTGTTCTGCCGAAGCTACGATGTAGGCTCAGACAAATGTCAATTGATATAAAGTTCTTACCGTCTCGTCGAGCAACTTGTCGGGTAGCCACTGCTTCACCTTCTCTTGACGGGGACTGTCCATGAGTTTCTTTCGTCGTCGCCGGGGTAGAGGGAAGTGCGTCGGTCTTTCCTTCTCCGTCTCTATTCGTAATTTCGCCCGCGACGAAAATGATAGCCCGCTCAATAATGGTCCTCAGGCGGCTCTCCCATTCGGTGGAAAAGTTCACTCCTAGGCTGTCTTCTTGCGTCGGGAATGCCGGCTCCCCAACGCCGAACTCGTTTCGCTCGCCGGCTGCGTTCCCCGTTTCTCCGTCGTCGCGTCCGTAGCTCTGCCAAGACTTTGTTGCCCTCGCCTGCAAACCGCAGTTCGGAGAAAACTCCTCTCTGTCGTTAATGTCGCTACGGAGACCTTGTCGAGTGCCTTGAGTCTGCGCCTTATTGCCCTGATCACGAGCAAACGACCTTCCCGCTCGCCGACGATAGCTTTTCTGTCTTAACCTTTTGTTCTCACTCACGTGTTTCGGAGCGGCTCGCTCGACGTCATCGTCGTCTCTTACGTCACTACTCTCCGACGTCCTTGTCGGTCGCCGACGATATCCACGTGACATATAGATGACAATGCATGTTTCAATCGTTAGTTTCACTAGTCTTCCATTTATTCAGTCTTCCATTTATTTAGTCTTCCATTTAGTAAGTTATTTAATATTTATTTTTGTATGTATACAGTGCAATCATGACGTAACGATTGCCTGTGTTGTTGTTTACAGTTATCGCTGTTAATTGTCTGATGTAATTGCTGTTAATTTGATCATCAATGCAAAGTTGTAATCAGGTGTTCTTAAAGACTACAAGGTAGTCAAAATGAAGGCCCAATGATAAGGCGGGCATCCAGCTTGCAGATCGGGAATTTCTCCTTTCCAAACTATCAGGACAGTTGATGAGCACACATAAGAAATTATTAAATGGAAATTATTCTGATGGCTTGAGAAGGAGAAATTCCCGATCTGCGAGATGGGTGCCCGTCCTATCATTAGGCCTCCATCTTGACTACCTGTTAGCCTTTAAAGAATCTGGTGACAGTCTTACTGTACCGTGTTCACGATGGCCCAATTGGTAGAGGTAACGAGCGTGGAACTCGTGGTTCCTGCTTCGAATCCTGGTCCATTTTACCTTCCATTTTTTGATAATACATGTATCATTATAAAACCATTGTCATGTTCATTTTCGAGGTCCACAAAGCAAGCATAGACATTTTTGCATACTCACAGGATTTCTCAAAGATTTGCTTTAGGCAGAAATGTGATCCCCTAAGTGGATGCCAGATTTTTCAAAGATTTTTCCGTGGGTTTAGGATTTTGTAAGCTATGTTGGATGTAGCACTGCTAATTTAGGATTGCTCTTGTTATAAAGATGGTTGAGAAATGAAGCGAAGAGCATCAAATCTACAAATCTCATTATGTCGACGAATTAGAAAGTTCATCTCATTATGCTTTGGATCTGCATTAAATTTAAAGCAAGGTTTAAGTCAATTGTGAATTACAGTGTATGATTACTTAATGTTTTCAAAGAGAATATTATAATGTAAGTGTAGGAACTCTTCAAACATATCGATTACACATAGAAAAGGGAAGGAAAATTTCCGCGACCAGGGACAATACCTTTCGCTGTCGCTGCTCTAACCAATTGAGCTACCGCTTACAGTGAACCGCCAAGCTGTTAGACTACAGTGGTACCTCGCATAACGAACGCTTCGAATAACGAAAAATCCGCATAACGAACGTGGGTTCAGGGCGAAAATCGACTCGCGCAACGAACCGTGCCCCACATAGCGAACCAAGCACGTGCGCTCACAGGTGTTCGTTTTGTTGTGTTCACATGCACTCATACATTCAAAAATCAATGGGTGATGAAAGCACAAATTAATCTATAGTCAGAAGGAGATGAAAATCTATATGCAAATAAAAATAGGCTTAAAAGAGATTGGAAACATTAGATTAGGTGAGGGTTGTTTTTTTTCTTTTTAATGAGTTTGTCGACAATTTTTTTGTCTCCGGAACGAATTAAGCTCTTTTTGATAGGTTACTATGTAAAAAAGAGTCTCGCATAACGAACTTCGCCTAGTAACGAATTAGGTTCGTTATGTGAGGCACCACTGTATATCCGTATCATTTGTATGGTATATGTTTGAAGAATTTCTTCACTGTCCGTGATATATTAATTGCTTAGAGCAGCGAAAACGAATGTCGTAGTCCCTGGTTCGAATCCAAGTCGCGTAATTTTTTTAATTCCCTTTTCTACTTTGTATGTATGGTATACTTAAAGAATCTCTTCAGATTCATTATAATTTCTATGAGTTAAACAAATCCTTTTATGACGTACGAGAATTTTACTATACACAAAATGTTTATAGTATTTCAAAATTTCAAGTACTGCTGTTTTAATTTTGCTTTATTTTCGATTTAGTTACTGCGAAAAAAAAAACCTTCAAAAAGGCAATGATGATTCAATTATCATAATTAAAAGTCATTACTTTGAGATATAGTTATATGAAGGGAGACAATATATTTTTTCCGAAAAATACCTTAGTAATTAGTCGCCGTCGTTCCTTTAAATTATTATTATGATTCAAAGTAAGTGTTTTTAATATGAACGCATCGTTAATCTTTTCTTTTCGAATTAAAAAGAAAATTAAAACAAATAGGGAGGCGGAAAGAGTGAAAAGTTTCTGAAAGGTAACGGACGTCAGTTATGGATGATCCCAAGAGGTTGTTAAACGATGCAGTCAGAGAGGAAATCGCATACCACACTAGATAGCAGTTCAACGAGCACAGCATGTTGCTCGGAAACGCTAATTCTCTCCAACTCGTCGAGTTAATCAAATGCATCATGTCACGCTGAAGAAGCGATTTGCTTTCAACAGACTCGCCGTTGATATAGCTACTTTTATGAGAACGTAATCGCCTAGAGGCGCCGTAATTTTAAAGTTTATTTCTTTATTTGTTAACTTTGTTAGTTCAAGTGATTGTTATTCAGGTCGTTTGAAGAGAAATATGCATTTTAGAATTAAATAGTAACCAGTAAAATTAAAACAAAAATAAATTTCGTAGATTATTTTAGATTAAACTGTTTTTCCTCCGTAGAAAACATGAAAATTTAAATAATAGAAATAAGCGACAGTTTTTTAGATTCACTCGTCATGCACCTTCGCCGCGAATCTGCGAAGAATAGTGATTTCTTCCTTCTGCTCTTACTATTTCGGAAAACGCTTTACTCTTAAAGAAAAAAGTTCTCAGTTTCGTGAAAATGTTGACAATTACTGTATAAGATGGCAATTGAAAAAAATCACAGATGTAGATTTTTATTAATAACTATAATGAACAATCAAATGGAGGGTGTTTTTAATAAACATACGGCAGGAATTCAAGGGGTGATTCTTTCGTTTATTTTAAAAATCTTTGATGATTCTTGGAATGCCGCTTTGTTAAGATACAAGGCGATAAAGGTTTTACGACAAAAGCAATACTGATATCTTTTAACAACATTCTGAAACCTTTTTTGCAGTCACACCTATCTTTTTAGAGGATATACTACTGGCAACAAGAAATGTAATGTGGTTTATGCACGATTGTCCATAAGCGTATTTTTATGTGGTTGTTCTTGAGTTTTTAAATGCAATATCAAGACCGCTGGATTGGTCGAAGTGGATCTCACTTTTAGCCTGCTCGATCACTGGAATTAAATCCTTTTAATTTTTTTCTATGGAGCCATCTGAAGTCGTCGGTTTACACTACTCCATTGGAGAAATGTAGATTTGATAAATCGGGTATAAATCGGTTGATAGGTATAATGCAATAAGAAACAACGCTTGCGTTTTTGAAAGAGTTCGGCATTCAATGAGGAGAAGATTGGATTCATGCATTCTAGCTAGTGATAGCCATTTTCAGCATTTACTGTAGATTTAGAGGCTTTATATGATATTAAGTAATAAAAGATTGTTTTGTCGAAAAATCTTTATCGCCCTGTATCTTCGAAACAAAGCGGCATTCCGAAAATCATCAAAGGATAAAAGATTCTTAAAACAACCCAGAGAAACACCCCTTGAATTTTTGCCGTATGTTTAGTAAACACCCTGTAAATAGCCTGAAGATTTCTACAGAACCGGTATCCATATGCTACCAAAATGCTGGAAAAAATGAGAGTTCTTTGAGAAATAACTGGTGTGTGTGTCGTTTTTTGTATCTTCCTGATTTTATAAAAATTTTAACGTCATATTACGCCATAAAATTCACACGGAATAAGGCAAGCAAGTAATCGAATGGAATGGTCAGATACATTATCAGTACTAATTCACGATCCTCATTGTTTGAACTAAGGCAGAGTTCCAATAACCTTATATGATTACACAGGCCAACAAAAAATAACTTTTTAAATTCATCTTTAACGTTAAGAGGTGATTCTTATGAATTTGCATGTGCTAAATTCGTATCTGATTTCAGTTTTATCCCTATTTCCCAGTGATTTCTTGTTTTTATGAAACACTTCGAAATTATTCAGAGTTTGGGGCCTGATATATTTCCTTGTAGCCTAAAAATATAAATACTTTAACATTGCAGCCACTTCTCTTCACATCCATTAATTGCAGTCTCTATGTGTTTAACTTTGAAACGTGACGTGACAGAAAAAAATCTGAAAGCAGAATCGGATTCAGCATACTACAAACACAAGAATAAGGCAAATTCATTCAAGATGATTTTTCATCGATGGCCTACGTGCAGAGTGGTTCAAAAAGAAGTATCCCTGATATTAAAGTACTTTGGGGAGGAAATCAGTGGGGATAACATCGGCTAACTTGAATGAAATGCGCTTCAGTCCATGGGAAAAGATTGTTCAGTAGGCCTATTCGCAATGATTTCAGTTACTTGTACACCCGAAACATTACATCAGCGCTCTGCTCAGTCTGTTAAAACAACTGTAATAGTAAGGCAATTTTAGGTAATAAGAGAACCACCGAGAGATCGTCGAAAACTGTTACCCAACCACCTTCGCAGCTCTCTATATCATGATGCGAGGACCTTCCGATATGTTACGCAAATTTCATCATTATTCATTGTTTGCAGTGCCACATCTTTCGGCGCGGCTTTTTTCAGACCAGATATTTATTACACCAATCATTTCCCCACGATCTGAAACGCAAACCATCCAGGCCTGGAGTTATTACGCCAACTGCTTTTCTCTCCTTAGTGCTCTGAATAATAATATTGTATTTTGAACCGCTCTGCACGTAAATAATTATATAAGGGTCTGTGAACAAAAACTAAATTAAACTAAATAAATTACTATTAATAGTAATTATTAATTTCTTATATTCGTATACATGTTAAAATTCATTTTTTATTCGTAAATTTATTCGTTTTCAAGACTAGATAAGTTTGTGATATAGGATAACACAGCAGATTAAATTTATCGCAGCCTGGAATCGAATAAGGAACTTCTGAGCAAATTTTCCTAGTATTCATAGTACACAGGCAATTTCATTAGTTTAATGCCTAGATGAAATGGTTACACGATTAACATTTTAATTATTCATTACTGGAGCAGTTAAATTATTTATTTAATTTACATCCTTTTTTTCTTTAATTAATAACTTCTCTTGACTGTCATCACTCATAATATAAATTACGATGTTTCTGTCTCTCTTTTTAATTTTATATCTTATTTTTCAAAATCTAAGAAACTAATAACATGGTAATATCTTTTCTAATATATTGAACGCGCTATTTTACTCTGTTGCAACCTCAATTCGGATTTAATAGACCGTACTAAGCTAATTAATAAGCTGAAATTGGCATGTTAAGCCTTAGGAAATCATATCATTTTTTGCAGTCAAATACTGTGAAGTCCGTTTCTGAATTCATAAAGGTGATCAAACAGTATCCAGAAACTACTTTGAAGATAGTTTTAATTCAAATAGTTTTAATAGTTCAAATAGTTTTAATTCAATAGGGTATTTTATTACAAATTCCATTAAATAAGCTTAAATTAAAGAGAATATATTTGTGCTATGCAAAATGTAAGTTATGCTTAATGAAATATTAACAGAAATGTATGATTTAGAATATGAAACATTTATCCATCACCTATTATAAATAGTGAAAAATCCTTTTATTGCATTGTTTAACGAAAAATGACAGATGCTTTGCAATACACATTTATTGAATAGGATAACGACCGGTTTCGCCTTTTGTACACGGGTTTTTCGGGTTGTGATGATGATAATAATATAAGAATAAAGGTTAATAATTCGTAGCAGAATTATTGTTGTAATGGTGAGAGTTACTATCCTGAAGATTAACAAACACAAGAGTATCAGTGTTTAAAGTCATAAATATATTTTATCAAACACAGTCATTAAGATATAACAAATCTCCGTTCACCCAAAGGTGGTCGCAAATAGAGATAAGCTTTCAAACTGTCCCTCACAAGGAATTCCGTTTCTCACACATGAGTACTGAAGTGAAGCCAAGGCTGTTTTGCAAATACGCCGAAAAGCCGAATGGCCACAGTCCGTAGAGCTGGCCGGTCGGCGGTATTCTGTTTCAGAAAACATCGCCAAAAATGTTCCTATTGACCGTAATAAAGGTGCTAACTTTGCTTACAAATGTATAAGATTGTGGATGCAGGGAAAGGCGAGTATGTCGTGTCTTTTTCTAGAACAACAACAGAGTGACGACAAAGGGAGGTTTGAGAAAACAATAATTTAATTGTTTAATTGGAAAGTATACAATCTAATGGATTTATGATTATTTTAACGTTGATAATAGGAGTTAAACGTGAATTAGTCCAGTTCGGTGTATAATACAGAGTTTCGTAGCTGAGGCATGAGGTACGTCGGCGAGCTAACTCCGAGACACGCGGAGGTCGTCTGGATTGTAACGGTCGGGTTTGCTGGCTGATTGCTGTCGGACAATGGGACCCTGGATTCGGTTCGCTCCGGTGGGATAACCAATGGCACCGCAACGTCAGGGAGCGGCGACCTTAACAGGTTTGTCGTCCGTGGGGAGCGCACTGTATAAAATAGAACAAAGATTAGTACAAGGAATGGCGTGAGTTCATTAACACTACTAGTTTATAAAAAATGCCCTAAAGGGCAATGAAAAAAGTCTATAATAAAAGTACCCACGCATGGAAAAGGAGAAGACAAGCAGCACTCTACCTGGCAAAAGTTTGTTCTGTTCTGTACTGTTTTTTCATATTATCGACCCCCATTTTAAACCCCTTGAACATGTACAATAAAACGTCATATTATTTTGTGCTCAGCTTACAACAGTGATCTATACATAGGACACACGGCCGTTATGCCGTACATTCCCTAAAGCTTCAGAATCCAGTAAAGTTAATGCATCATAATGTTTATTGGGCTACTTTGGTATATTTGTGTGCATACAATTCACAATGAATAATACAAAGAATTATTTTCCTCACAACACTACTACTTTTCCGAATTCATATGAGTTTTAAGTTGAATAATTCACTACAGCATATCAGAAATTAATTTTTAGCTTACAAAATTGCAATTTAAATAAAATCTTGTAAATATTCCATTCCAAGGAGGAGCTTTAGCAGTGAAGCAGAAATACATTTACACATTTGTTAAAAAGAAATTAACCCCCCCCCCCCCTCCCCGAGTAGGGGAAGGCAAGTGGCAGATCCTGCGGTCATACATTTTTACCTCTTTATCTGCACTTTTTACCTCTCCCCAAGTTTTTTAATCAAGAAAATTGATTTTCTCTAAGATAATATGTATAAAATGTAAAAACCTGGTAACTTCTTTCCTTTTTCATCATTTCCGAACGTATGATATATAGCATGGCATATGTTGCCATAGTTCTAAGGACCAAGTGACTGCCACCCCCGCAAATCCGACCCCCTGGAACAATTGTGCCTGAACTTAATAGTACTGTAGATCTTGCCTAGAGGAATCTGGATACGGAATTTCACGCCTTTACGTACCTAAATAGCACACAAATATGTTGCCCTCCCTGAATCCCACCCCCGTAATTCCGACCTCAGTCTATCAATCAAAACCAAACTAAATAGTACAGATGGGCATGCCCATCCTAAGCTACATTCCGAATTTCAACCTTCTATCTCAAAAAATGTAGAAATTATGAAGGGGTACACAGTTAAGACATTATAAAACCAATAAGTAGCTCCATTCTTCGGCTACTTAATAATAAAGATTATGAGCCCTTGAGCAATCGTGCGTCGTCAAAGCGATTTGACGTGCGCGCGCCGATGCAACACCACCTCTACTCAAAGCCTGAGCGCGAAAATTTCTTACATTGTTACATCATCATAAAAAGTCATCTTTAATCGCATTTCTACCAATAATAAGCCCTAAATTATGACTTCGTATCATGATGTAACAATGTATGACGTTTCCGCGCTCAGGCTTTCTCTTTAGGTGGTGTTGGCCGATGTCAGTAATGCTTAAAAAAAGATGAACAGAAAGTAACAATGTATTCCTTCTTGACAAATCGATTGTTATATAACATGCCATTATCTTTGTATTCATTACACTCACTGTTTTAGCACGTGAATTCGACTTGAAGGGGTCCACGAAAAATTCTGAAAAGTTGATACAGTCGAGCTAAGACTTTGATGGTCATATTTCTGAAAACAAAATTTGAAAAAGTTAATTCGTTTTCAAGTTATCGTGCAAACGACGGACGGCCGGATAAACATACAGACCAAGGGCGCATTCTTATAAATAGCTTTTATGCTAAAGCTCCTAATAAAAAAAAAATAATCCCAGGCGCTTTTGATGCACCATCGTGTTAAAAAATTAACTTTGCTTTCTAAATTGTAATACTTACTGTAGTCTAAATTGTTTTTATAAGCTAAAATTCGTTCAAGACATACTGTAGCTAATCATTCAAGTTAAAGTAATGGTTCTCAAAACAAAACTAGCGTACCCACTACCCAGTTTGCAAAAGTTAGTTTTCAAATTAAACGCATTTTATTGACATTGTTTCAATATAGTATGCTGCTAAACTTCACTTAGCCAGGTGTCATTTATTGTACAAGCTGCTATGTTCAAAATTTTGTAGGGATTACACTAGTTTTGCATAGCATTGCATATATAATTGCTTTTCTATGAACATTGAAATTGATTTTTGATGTATGCAAGTATTTCACTGAAATAAGCTGAGCACAAAATAATATGACGTTTTATTGTACATGTTCAAGGGGTTTAAAATGGGGGTCGATAATATGAAAAAACAGTACAGAACCGAACAAGCTTTTTCCAGGTAGAGTGCTGCTTGTCTTCTCCTTTTCCATGCTTGGATACTTTATTATAGACTTTTTTCATTGCACTTTAGGGCATTTTTTATAAATTAGTCCTTTTCTTTTTACATAGTTGCATAGCAATTATGTAGAAAGGGGGTTATACATGATTAAAATGAAATATTTTTTGCCAAAAGTGGCTGAAATTAAAAAAATAGCCCATTTGTCATTGTTAATAATTAGAGCAAATTACTTTGCTACATTGCTACAAATATTCAGGACCTTAAAGCCCCAGCAATGCTTAATGAAAAAGCACACGAAGAGAAATGAATTGTTGTGACAACCTTATCTATGGTCATTGTAACAACATTTTTTAGTCACTTCTGTCCCATCAATATTTATTGTTGTGTGGACAAAGCTATTTTGATAGTGTGTTTTGATCAGAGATCAATTCTCTTTATTAATCTCATTCAGTAAATATTAGGCGCATTCTCCATCGCGCACGAAACGCACTATATGCACGTTGTGCCCGCACTGGCTGTTCCTCATCGCTCCGTGCGTTTCGTGCACGCTGTTCCTCATCGCCAGTGCGTTTAGTTATCGTGCGTTTGGTGCATTTCGTGCGCGCACGAAACACACTAGCCAGGAGCTGGGGTTGCCTGATCATTCAAGATGGCGGAGAAGAAACAAGATATTACGCTAGTATATGGAAGTACCACTATCAACGTGACAGTGGACGAAGAAACTGCAAAAAAGCTTAATTCGGGTAAGTTAATTCATTACAGTAGTTTAATTAATATTCGGTTAATTTTAAATGAAGGCAAAACTTATCAGTTCTCCAAAACCACAGAAGGCTCACACAGGGGCGGTAAGAGGCGGGGAAAATTAATTGGTTGGGAATAAAATAATTGATCCTGCTGGAATATTATAATAATAATCATATAATAAATATATATATTTAAATGATACATTACCCTTGATCGTGCTGGAAGTTATCGCGGCAGTAAACAAATTAATCGCGTGTTCGCCGAGCTCAAAGGCGATTCAGTTGCCGTGCGTGGAACTGATACATTTGTAGCCGAATGGGACGATCAGTAGCTGCATTGGCAGCCAATCTGATACATTTGTAGCCCATGAAGCATCAGTCTGAACACCTTTGCTTCTCAACTCTGATAAAAAAAAGCATACTGGAAAGAAAGGAAAATAACTGGACATTCAGTCTTATAAATACATTGCCCCATTTTTTCTTTCTTTTCATTGTTGTTTTTTTTATATACTTAAGTTGGGAAGCAAACGAGTTTATATTTTGTCAATTAATTTACTACAACTGTATTTCATGTTCATAATTTATTTAAAACAATGCGTTGTCATTGCCTTAAAGTGATCACATTAAGCAAAAGCCTAGTCCATTGCCTACTCAAATTACGTGCACTGTATCTATCTACATGTTACTCTTTTTAATGTACCTGTTTGTTTTTTCTGTAGATTCTGATTTTGCAAAATCGTATGTACTTGGTGTACTAAACGGGGATTATGCTGCAGCTTCTATATTAAATACAGGTGCTGATGAAGTTTTTACACAGTCAGAAGGTACTCTCAGTTATTTGACATTATTTATCACTTAACACAAATTTACTAAATTATGTTATAAGTTAAATATTGATACTTATCCTACATATCAGAGCATTCCATAAGGAATAAAGTTTCAATAAGCAATAAAATTTTAATAGAAACTGCTATCTCTTAATTTAATTTTCATTTTCTTTCTTTCATATTGTAGATCTTTCAAACGAGACATTCTTATGGCGGAATGAGACAATAAAATTGCTTATTTGCACCTATGGTGAGCTGCAGCATAGGTTTCGCTCACCAAAATTTAAAAAAAAAGAGGCGAGTAATCAATTTCTTGGTAAATTAGTAAAAATAAAAACACAATACACATGCTTCAAAACTGTTGGCTAAAATATATTTAATTTCAACTTTTTTCAGATCTGGACAACAATTGCAAATACAATTAACAAATATGGATATAATGTCAATGGCATCCAGTGTGACAACAAGTGGAAATCACTATGCAAACTCTATAAAAATGTGGTCGATAACAATACCAAAACAGGGAGGGGGAGAAAACGTTTTGAGTACTTCAATGAAATGGATGAAATACTTGGGAGGCAG
>JAHWFO010009481.1:42616-54926 GCA_023313115.1 Rhysida immarginata | reverse complement strand
GTTCAAAAAATAAAAGGGGGGTTCAGACTTTTGTATTCACCCTGTATTAACCGGATACATTTTTTTATTTCTTTTCTTACCACCTCATCCACGTCATTGCTGCCAGAGGACCACCTCACTCGAAAGGCGATTTAATTCGGCATTCCATTTTCAACTTCGAAGCGAAAGTTTGGGAGTGTGTTTCGCCAGGATAGAAGATACCCGATTTAGGCTTCAGTGTGTATTGGACCCAGATTCCGGCGGATGCGGAAGAGGTTTCTAAAATTAATACTTTATTTTCCACTGGGTGTTGTTTGATAGAAGTTGTAACCCAATAACTTAATTTAGGCTTTTAATTCCAATATTATTCACTTGTCAATTCCAAGATAAAAAGAATGAATAATTCTGATGGAACCATTTATTTATATTCTACGAATAAAATTTATTGAATTTAAATTTTATGCTCGTATTCTATTCTACCTCCACACTTCTGTTTACTTATTACATTTAGTTTATTTTAATCGTAACATATATCGATCATTTTTTTTTCTATTGAGAAAAATTATTTTTAGCAAAATTATTTTTTCGCATTATTCCTACAAGGATAAAGTTTTCTTACCCCAGTACAACCAGCTTTTCAAAAACTCGAGTCTAGACAATAAAGCCTCAAGATAATTAAATATTACAAAATATACTTTTGAATGTATTGGACTGATTGCATTGTCCCCATGGTTTTAAGATCTAAAAAGATTCTTCAGGTAGAATAATGCTACACCCAACGTAAAAAACTTAAACACCTCCAAAGAGGCAACATGAACTTGGCCCACAGCTTTCGCTGGTCAGAAATTAACCACAGCCCAATAATAATCTAAGTCATTACCAGGCCATGAGTCAACCTCCGACAACTATCTGCTTTGTCAGTAGCGTCTAGTGATAACGCTTTTCCGTCTCTATGCTCTCTTTCCTTTTCTAGCCACTCTATTTGAGGAGAAGCCCGAATCAGGGGAAGCTGCCACTGCACAGGCTCCAAATCAAGAGAGCGCCAAATCGTGTTTCCCAGAGCGCTCACGCTACACTTGGCGCAGCCCCAGTTCTTTCGAGCCTGAACTTTGTACTACATAATGCCTGAAACTGTCTACAATTGTATAGAGTGTGGGCAGCAGTATTCCTAACGTAGGAATCTGAGGAGGCATGTAAAGGAAAAAACATCCGGAGCAACTTCATCACATCGCACCTGTCTTGCGCGCCGTAAATGGGCCTAAAGACTTTAATTGTAGAGAGTGTGGAAAGAAGTATTCCGAACGTAAGAACCATAGGAGACATGTGAAGGATAAACATCCGGAAAAGTACGATCTTACTAATGAAGTGGATGAAAACAAGATACCGTTTGACAGACTCGCTTAGAGGATGTTTGACATCACGCCCGATGAGACGAAGATAAGTGTTCCCCAAAAGATAAGTGTTTTTCACAACGTTTTCTATAATAATGATTTTAATTTTGCTTAAAAATTTATTTTGTTGATTCACTAAAGGAAATGGACTTTTTGAATGCGAGGTATGCGACAAAGCGTTTTCTACAAAAGGGAACTTTTGTTGTGCGTTGAAAAAGCCGTTAAAGAACAGTGCCAGTGTAATCTGTGCTCTCACAAAAGTGCTTCATTCTTGTCTTTATGCGACCATTATTCTACAAAACATGGTGTGAAAATGGAATCTGAAACGAAAGATTTTGATTCGATGGCTTCATTTGAATCGTGGTAGTTGGAAACTGAGAAAGAGACAAAATCTAAATTTATTAGGATCCTAGGTGCACAAGAAACTAAGAGAGAAAAAAATTGTTGTGATGTACTTCCGTTGTCACTGCACTAAAAGAAGGATGTGACTGCAAATTAAAATGCCAGGACTGCGATCCTTGCATTCACAAAGCATGTCATGACAGCGCAATTAAATGAAACATGTGCAAACATGTTCATTTGGTCTGCCAATTGGCTAAATCTTCATCAGAGACATTAGATCGGATGCTGACTGAAGTTGACTATGACGGCACAGATGATGAACTGCATATTGATACAGGAAATGACATGTCTGAAGAAAGTCAAGCACATTTGAAACAGCTATGTGCAGTAAGGGCTGAGAACTCAATTATGGAATCAGTGCGCTCTGCAGTTAAACGTAAAATTGAAGAGCTATTAGCTGTTGCTCAGAGCTGCACAACAAGTGAATAACTCCAAGCAATATCTCGTATCATTGCTCCCGTTAGGCCAACTTTAGTTGCTCTAAGAAAGAATCAAAGAAGGATAGAGCCTGTTGATGCATCATCATTTTCACAGAAATCTAAAGAACCAGCAAACAAAGAAATTCAGAAACAAAACATGTATTCAATAAAGAAAAAATTAGTTAAGGCATCGTTATTAAACGATATAAGGGTTTTAGCATCAAAATGTTACGTGACTATAATAAGTGGAGGGGCATAAAATTTTCAATTTGGGGCCTCTGGGGCTCTGCTGGGGCCTATATTACTTTTTTCTATATTTGCAATATTTTTTAGTATCACACTAAGAATATACAAAATTTCATGTTCCTAGACCTTTCCGTTCAAATGCTATAGCTTCAAATGTATTTGGTGCGTCGAGGCCCGTGGCGGGGTCCTAGAGGGTTATATCAGCTTCCTTGTATATTGGTTATATTTTTTAGTATCACACAAAAAATTTATACAAAATTTCAGATTAATGATGAAAAATAGGAAAGAAAATTCCGCAGCTTGGATTCGAACCAGGAACTTGTGGCATTATGTGTGCACGAAAGTATAAATCCACCCATTTGGGTGACTTTCGGTGAAAATCATGAACGTTTGCCAAAAGTGTGCACGAAACTGTCTTTGGCTCAGGCCGCCAGCGCGCCAACCAATTGCACCACTGCGGCCATGAAAGCAAACCGCTATTTACTTGAACTTAGGGCTTGGTTGGAGCAGCCCTCACTGACCTCTATTTATTCTTTAAAGAATTTACGCCTTAGGAAAGATAGTCCCGGCCTGCGGAGAAGGTAACTGTTCCAACCAAGCCCTAAGGTCATGTAAATAGCAGTTCACTTTCATAACCGCAGTGGCGCAATTGGTTGGCGCGTTGGCGGTCTGAGCCAAAGGTTCCTGGTTCGAATCCAGGTTGCGGGATTTTCTTTCCTATTTTTCATCATTAATCTGGACAGCTGCGGTTGGCGTACAATTAATAACCTCACTGACCATCTATGATTTATTCTTTAACAAAATTTCAGGTTTCTAGACCTTTCCGTTCAAAAGTTATAACTTAATTTGTATTTGAGGGCGGGGCCCCAGAGGCCTACATCACATTTCTTGTATATTTGCTATATATTTTTTAGTACCACACTATAAATATACAAAATTTCAGATTCCTAGGTCGTTCCATTCAAATGTTATAGCTTCAATTGTATTTGGGGCCTCGAAGGGGCCCTAGAGGCTTATATCACTTTTCTTGTGTATTGGTTTTAATTTTTTTAGAACCGCACTACAAATTTACGAAATTTCGGGATTTTAGGCCTCTTGTTCAAAAGATAGAAAAGTAACCATGAAATTCATACAAGTGGTCCCTGAGGGGCCCCGGGCCACTCTAGAGGATTCGCTATATTTTTCGCACCGTCCTCTGTATAGGGCCTGCGTGTGTACAAAATGTCGATCCGTTCAAGCCGGCCAGGTGGCCGAGAGGGCTAGGGCATAGGCTTTCTAGTTCTCGACTCCGCCTAGTCGTGGGTTCGAATCCCGCCGTGGGCATGGATGTTTGTGTTTGTCCCGGGCTGCGTACAGATATAACTTGTGTAAAGGGCGCAAAATGACCTTAGTAGTCGACGCCAAAAATTCTAATAAATCAACCAACCAACCAATCCTTTCAAAAGTTATGGCGTGTGACATACACGTTACATACATACATACATCTGTATCAGTTATTATTAAGGATCTCTGATCTGTACCGTCGTTAATAGGGTTTTATCATGATGCTAAAACTCTAAAAACAGTGAAGCCATCCATCCCAAAACCATCAACAAGCGAATGTCAAAATATTGCACTGTCGCAGTTATTTCCATGTGTTCAGTCTAACAGCAGTGAGGGTGGTGATCTAGCTGAAAATATAGATAAAACAGTTAATATATCTCTTCGGTAAGTTTATCATGGTTATATGGCTAATGACGAACTTCACCATGTTAAAGAAAAGGAATAACGCATTAAAAACATAGTTGAAAACAGTACCTCTTAGAGTAGGATGTTATGTGATAGGAAAGGTGAATTACATTTTTGATATATAAGATCATGGTTGCTCTTAAGGTGATGGGGAAACCTGTTATTTTGCTATTTTTTTTTATCTTAGAATAAATTTTAGTCTAAATGTTTATTGAAATGACCAACTTTTATTATAATGAAAAGGAAAACAAAAACAAATTGAAGAAAACTATATCGTAAATCACTCATTGCAACAGCAATACATGTACTCTGTAATATGGTAAATACATAAAAAACATTTATAACATTTTTATTAATTAATTATTATTAGAAAATTAACGGAATCGAAACAGCGATTTAACCAAATTGCGCGATAAATATTTAATTCGCTAATTAACTTGAAGGAAGGACTGCCCTACATGGATAAGAAGCCCCATATTCTTGAATATCGCCTAAGCGGTCGAGTGAGTATTTCTGTTGATTCTGAAATTGAATGGTACGGGTTCGACTCCCGGCTTAAGAAAAGTTGTTTTTTTCAAATTTCTCTCTGGGTGAAGCGCATGCGCAGTTTAGAGAGCACAGACGAGGCCAGAATTTTTTTCGGGAGAGGGCTGAGGGAGGCTGGCCCAATCCTGCTTGTGGAGGGAGGGTCCCCCATGTAACAGATTTAGTTGACGTGTTGGCCAATTTCGGCGGGGGGGGGAGAGAGCTGCAGGGCCCCCCCCCCCCCCCTATGGCCTTGTCAAGGATGACTTTTTTTTCCTTCAAAATTTCATCATATCTTCTCGAATTATGAATTTTTAAGTCATAATAAAATTTTGAATTATTTAAAAAATTATTTTCAGATTGCTCGCTCATTCGAAGGATAACATTAAGCACGCTTTTGGTAAAATAGTTATTCATTGGATAGTATTATGGATATTCAATTTCTCAACATGTCTCTAGAGTGCGAGAGCATGTGGCAGCTTCCCCTCATAGAAGGAGCATAGATATAGCTTTAACGGAAAAACGTTATCAAAAGACACTACTGCTTTGGCCACCCACTTTTGAAGTGGTGAGACAGACGGTAATGGCTACAGGGCTTTAAGAACTAAAAAGATCTTCAGGTGGCATAATGCTACACCCAACGTAAAAAACTTAAACACCTCTAACGAGGCAACATGAACTTAGCCCACAGCTTTCACTGGTCGGAAGTTATAACTTCCAACACCTACCCGCTTTGGCCAACCATGTAGGCAAGTAAACTAATGATTTAAAAGCAAATTAGTTTTATTTTATCACATCCCTTCAGCATACTTCTTTTCGGGGAGGCACAGTATTCTAAAATTTTGGGCACAATTTTGGGCTGCTCTGAAATTGATTAACATTAAGAATAACCAGTTAGAAAAATTTCATCGGAGCCGATTAGTGAAAACTTTTCCTATGAGATTCATTAACTATTTATGAGACTATCCGAATAACCCATAACTCATATAGCTAAAATTAACTAAAGAGGATAAAAACGGAGATTCTCGAGGTTATGAAACAGCGCTTCTCGCGACATCTTGTGAGTGAAATTTATAACTGTGGTCTGCTAATAAATGTGAAATCGAATTTTTGGAAAGAATTATAATAATTTTGATACACCTTCAACAATCCAACCTTCATTGTTTCCAACAAATGAAAAAACACTATTGTTAACGTCCAAGATGGAGACACTGAAAGTTTGATTGTTGCTAGCACCCTAATGGTCAGGTGACTTTTCCGCTTCGAGACCTCGTTGGCCTCGTCGACAGAGCGAGTGACGTAATTCCTTGACCAATCGTAGCCAACGAGAAAGACAGGCCCTGTCGCGGAAAAGTCACCTGATCATAGTAGTCCGGCCAACAATCCAACCTTCATTGTTTCCAACAAACGAAAAAATATCGATTGTTAAAATCCAAGATGAAAACCATGAAGGTTACATTGTTACTCGGCTAGTATGGTCAGGCAACACCTCCTAGGGTGCGTTCACTTATTCACTTGGAGTCACAACGAGTGACTCCCGTGACTCTGAGCCATTCGGATTCCGTTTCTTTATTTGCTCCGAGTCATTTGGTCTCCGTTTCTTTCTTCGCTCGGAGTTAACTCCCTTGACCTCCGACATCAGGGTACGCTTGGAGTCTTTCGGAGTTTGTTTCTTTATTCGCTTGGAGTGCGACTCGGGTTAACTCCCTTAACTCCTGCTTTCAAGCTGGAGACATCGGAGTCAAAAAATTTAATGAGAAAGACGACGCAACAATGAAGAGTGCCAACAAAATGATTAATTTTGTTACAATGAGATATCGTTTGCGAGCGCGCTTGTTAGGAGCGTGGCAACCACACAAACAAGAGAAGACTTTATTTTTTCAAGCTGGCGCATACGTTGTTTAACTATCAACATGGTCGCCTCTATCTTTCCAAAGTGCACGATCATAGCCTACCATAATTGGTTAGCCTTCCATTGTTGTAGGCTTGGCACGATACAAACGAAAATTTAGCTTAAATTAATCGAAAATTTGATTCAAGACAATTTTTTCAGCATAATTATTAATTTTTATATGCTCAATCTCAGTTCATCTTTACGCATGAGGCCACCCTAGTCTCTATGATAATAAATTAAAATTACAATTATGACCAGAACTTTGTTTTTATAAAAATAATAAAAAATAAAAAATATATTATTGTTTATTCCTGTTAATAAAAAATAACTTATTGTTAAAGGTTCCCCATAACCTAAAGTGCCATGGGCACTGCTCATGCTTTTCTGATGCCTCCGGAGGTTGCGAAGAGGGGAAAAAATATCTTGAATCGTTCACAAGTAGTGTTGCTAATTTAGCAGGGATGTGTCCAATTTAAAAGCTCATTTCAATATTTTGTGCATTATACATTAACTTACGAAGTAGTATAATATGTTTATTTATTATTGAATGATTCTATACTCATTTATAAATGGAGAAGATAAAATAATAAATAAAAAGAATAAATAATAACAAGTTCACCAATGAATAATGATGAGAGCTTTTGAAGAGAATTGAAGACTTTTAAATGAATGGTAGATGGTTGAAGTGCATTGTTTAATTTTTATTAAAAATGTCCAACAAAAGACAAGCGCATGAAAAAAGGCTAAATTGGCAATACTGCACGCAAATGATTATAGCGATCAAAGTCTTCGATTGTTACGTCGTTGTGTTGACTCTGAGCCATGACGCTAGTACTCTGATCATGTGATCACATTGACTCGGAGCATGACTCCGAACGAATAAGTGAACGCACCCCTAGAGAGAAGGCCTGCGGACCAAAGGTGTGTGCATTGTTACATCATCAAGCGGCCAAATTTAGGGCTTATTATTGGTAGAAATACGATTACAATTACACACACCTTTTGTCCGCAGGCCTTCTCTATAGGATGTGTTGGGTCAGGTGACTTTTCCGTGCCGGAGCCTGTCTTTCTCGTTGGCTACGTCGACCAATCAACAAGCAGATTATGAACTAATAATTGTTAATTTTATTTAACAACAATGACTAACAATTGAAATTGGGAATTTAATTAGGCACGCCGAGTTTTTCTTTCGTTGGACAGCGTATAATTCAAACCATCTTAATTTACACATCATGGTGTAGTAACATAAAAGTTTATTCATGATGCATCAATTGCATTGTTGCTTCAACAAACAAGCACTCATCAACTCCCTTATTGTTGCTACATCCAAAGCATTTCTCTCCGTGCAATTTCTCAGAAAGTGACCAAAATTCAAATTGATCTTGAAAGGGCGGAATAAGTCAGACTAAAAAGAAAGTTGGCAATTTTACAGAATAGTACATGTAGATTGTAATAAAAGGTACTCGAACTCTCTCTGACCAATCTCTCGGATGTGACATCTATGCAATAGGGTCCCATTATCTCGGAAACCACTGCAAAGTTTTGAAAACTACTTTTTTCATAGTAATCTTCATGCAAAACTACCCCAGATAACGTATTTACTTTGTTTCTATCTGCAATACACAGAACCTGAGACCGACCTTAAAGTGTCCAAAAAATTCTTTTTGCTACAGTAATCCTACAATATATCCAATTTGCATAAAAAGTCTTCAAATTATTCTAATCACTTATAGGAACAAGCTCCCTTAGTCATTTTCCCCAAAGTTTAGGCGTTTTCATGAAAATGGTACTTTTTGGTGGAAAAAGTTCCCACTAGACCTTGGTTAAACATATTATAGGGTTGGCACTGCCGTGCCTACCCTGATCAATCGTGGTAACTAATTTATAGCTTGGCGTAATAACTGCTTATTAATTTACAGTACCCTTTGAAGTGGAGTCGCTGTCCAAGCGCGGACGTTCTGCAGGGCGCCCCGCGAGAAAGCCGGCTAGGTTATCGAACGGAAACACCACTTCAGTGGCCGTAATCCTCCACGGGAATTGAAATTCGGAAGAGTGATATTCAGGCGGATGGGGCTTAATCCTATGAGCGTCTCGCCCCGGCGAGCTAAACGGATCGGTCAGCGGAATCGAACCTCCCCTTGTGCGGGGCAGGAGATTGAGGTCCAGTCCAATCGAAGGGCTTGTATCGCTGTGGGTCGTCTCGGCTTCCTCGGGAGAAGTCGGCGGCTTCGGATCGGCTCCTTTCGTGGCGGACAATATTTCTTTCTCAATTTCCCCGGAACTCGATTCGTCCTATAGTGGATAGTTGCAGCTAGTCGTAACATTAATGTCCAGATTAGATTCGAAACATTGGGCAAAGTCAATATCAAAATATGAACTGTTACTTGTACTAGCATTCGTGACCTCGGAACGCTTTCGGAATTGGCGCACCTTCCTTGTGGTAGAACGAATCCTGGCTGCGTTCGGACAGATATCGGGCGTTGCTCGTTCACTGGGTCGGTGTACGTGGCGTTCCTCTTCGGCTTGGTGGACTCGGAGTCGTCGATCACCTTGCTGAGTTTGGCGACGGCCGTGCACTTCTCTGTCCTTCTTCGGAGCTTCTCGCTTCGCTTGGAGTCGGGCAGCGGGTCAGGCAACTCCTCTTCGGTCGGGCTTCGAAATCCTACGTCGAGGGTGTTTTCTTGGATAACGAGATTTAAAGTCTATGTTACTATCATTTAAATCATTACTTGCCCGGGGGTTCCTTGCTCCTTGGCTTCTGCGAGGCTCGGTCATCCGAGAAGTTTCACGTCCATAATGGTCCGTCTGGTCCAAGCAGATCCTACTGTGGTTGTCGTCACGAACTATCTGCCTTTTCTCTCTCCTCCGCCGCTTTTTATTCGGAAGATTCTGCGCCGAATTTGCGCACTCGGTCCTCCAATCCCGCTGCTTAGATTCTCTTGCTTTCTATGGACGAAGTCGATTGTGGTCGGGGGTGTTTCTTCTCTTCCTTTTTCCTTTTTCTTTTGTCAAATCTTCCGATCTGTGTTTTCTCTCGTTTTTCTTCATCCGGGGATTTGACAGAGTACCATAACATTTAATGCGGAGAGGCTCTCTTACGTATCCACGGACACTTCTCGGTCGCGGCTTCTTCATGCTTATTGACGGACCTTCGAAGCATCCATGTGCGGCACCAGGCTGGGCACGACATTCTCTCTCTCATTGGCGGAGCTTACCTTCACAAACTCCCTTTTTGCCGTATCTTGTCTATTCTCTCCTGACGCCTTCTCTACCATGTAACACAGCTCGCCATCCGTTCTTTCTCCTTTATTGCTAAATTTCCATCCTTTCCTGAGCTCTCTCTTCGTGTTCCTTGTTCTATCTCTTCCTGTTACCTTCTCCACTCCCGGAACTCCGTTTTTCTTCCGTTTCCTTTATCTTCTCCAGCGAGCGTCACGACGCCTCAGCCAATCCACGGCTTCGTGACAAGAACAGTAAAAATAGCGTGGCGGAGAAAGTGTTCTTGAAATAACGCCCCATTTATTGGTTATTAACAGGTGCGTCTGATATTAACTTCTAGTGTACCTAATCATTCAGGGGGAGTCACCACCTCGCTGCTGAAACCTTGACATTTGTTGTAGCTTTTCCGCATGTCATCTGCCATCCACAGAGTAGTTAAACCAGCTGCTGAAACTTCAATTTTAACAGTGGAAATCTCATAAACGGTTCGTTATCCGAACCAGGTTTATATGAACTTTTGTTTTCATCTCGCTGTGGGAAATCACCACCAGAAGTTTGTGACAGGTGTTCAGATACACCCTGTATAATTAAAGAAATTTTTGTGTTCGTCTTTCTCTCTATCTGTATGGCGACAATGAACTGCTTCAATGATATTTCACTAATTATTTACAGGCATTGACAGTATTATCATAAAAGGGTCATAATGTTTCCCAGAAATTATAGTATTTACTTTTCAATTATTCTCATTATTTGTACATAGACTTACTGAGTAATAATTTCTTACCGAGTTGATGGAGGGTAAATTCAAATGAATAATTAATTTATTTTTTCTGTTAATAAAGAAAACTTTTTAACTCTGACTGCGTGTGGCAACAATGCTTCTACTACTGGTAGCGTAAGATAACACTGATCAGTAAAATAGTGTTAACTTAATAAATTAATTGTACTATATCATCTGTGTTCGAAATTCGACCAATTATGTGAACGATGATTTGTAGCTAAAAATATTATTGAAATACTCGACGAATTGGATCGACGAATCTCACGCAAATTGAATTGAATTCTCACTGATGGACATAAATGCCATCTATCGGTATCTATTAGCATCCTATCCGTATAGTTTTTAATTAATATCTCGGCTAATTGTAGTTGCAGAGACTTGTTTTTTACTGCGCTTCTTCTATACTTTTCTTTCCCGTCCTTTTATAATAAATACCCAAAATTGTTCTAACTAAATGTAATCAACTTCAATAAGCCATCGAAATATTGGAAAAAATGAAATCCACAACTTCTCTGTCAGACGCTAACGCCATCTCGAACAAAGATTCGACATCAAAAAGACAATTTTACTGAATTCCACTGAACAACTATTGCATCATAGATTGTCCAAAATTAACCTACTATGTGACAATTGGAATAACTCTTTTCCTATGAATAAAGATGCGCCACCTACTGGGACCACTCACTGGCCTATGACAGAATCACCAAAGCTATCGGTAAAGATATGATTGATTCTGCTAAATCTATTATTACGGAGTTATTTGAATCATTACTAATAAGATGCTACATGTACTATATTTTCTACTATCAATAAGATGCTCCTTGACGTAATATCCAGTTTAACTCTGTGTGGTTACTGAGCTTTCTTTAAAGTCACGGATCAGTTCCAACAAAGTCTGATCCGATTCAACCTATAGAAGTTTCTTCTAATAGAATTTTTCGGTCAGTAATTAAACTTAAGATAACTAGACAACGGCCTGATATAAACATTCAGCATAATCAAGCGGACTTCTCGCTCTCTGCATGGTCTATTGCGGAGTGAACAATAATACTCCTCTTTAACCGTCATCTGTAGAGGTGAGTGAACCAATTAATTATATTGGATGACCTCGGACATAGACCCAGTAACCCACGTATCCACCCTAGTAATAGGTTAGATTGAAGTGGGGTGGCCATCTTTAAACTGCTGCTGTGACGTTGTTTGCTTGTCTCTTCTTTCCTGCCACCTACCAGATATTCCTACAACTCTTTTTTAAAGAATCTGCAGACTTAAAACACGGTTGGGCGAAATTTGGAATTTTAATTACAATTTTGCGGTTTTCATTTGACTCCCTCTTCTTATACAAGGTGGTTATAAGTTCTCCTACTCAGAGCCGTCTAGAGCCCAATCTAATGAACCGATTGTCATGCAAATTGAAATGTAGGCTATTCAGACGATGAGGGGGGGGGGGAATTCAGGAAAAAAAATAGTGCAAACTTTCACCATCAGATGAAAATGTGGCGCTGTGGAATAACAAATGGAGATTTAAAACTACTTTTATTGTTTTAAATAAGCAGGCCAAGTTTATGTTTGATTACAGCATACACTGTCATATCAATGAATAATGACCAGCACCCCTTCAAGGCACACGCTTGGTTCGCCCCAACAAAATTACACATTGCAATATTTGCATAACAGGCTGAGAAAGCTTTAAAGCTGGTGCATCAAACGGCAGGTGCACGAGCCT